>OZ010694.1:12041053-12495333 GCA_963932265.1 Thymelicus lineola
CTTACTTATAATAAATACACTTGTGTATAATATAATACACGGAGATGCACGTATAAAAAATATTCCAAAATATTATAATAACAATTAACTAAACTTTCACGTAATATTTTATTATTATTTATTTCAACCGTTATTTAAATGCTAATTTGTATTTAAATATTGCGACACATTCAATATATTATAATAAGTATTTAGGATTGTTTACTTTCTCATTTTAAATTATTTATTGCTATGACCCAATATTCTCTTTTTTTAAAATATAATTAAATACGTACTTAAAAATAACGTTAGATGTGATTAAGAAATTAAATGAAATTCAACTGAATTTATAATGAAAATAACAAATCTGTGACCCTGATTCACGGAAGTAAATGTTATCCTTATAATGTTATGCTTCTGCGATCACATCTATTAGTGCGTTAGGGCGCAAATGTATCCCACATTAATAAGCGTACTAGTTTTATACGCAGTAAAATATTTCCATGTGTCAAAAAAACCTCCACTCTTCCAGTGTACCACACCTGTGTAATGTCATTCATAACGCAGTATTTAATGTATTAGGTCACAGAATATAAGGCTTATTAAAATGAATGTAACGTGAAAGGAAACCCTTTGTATTAGACTTTATTTCTAAACAAAAGTTTACGTTAAAATGAATTTTAAGCCACAAGAAACACAAAATAATACATATCAACAGGAACCCTTTTCTCACATCATTTCATTTCCATAACTGGTTTACGTTTTATGATTTAACCACAGGTTTTAACACAATTTAGCACATGAATCAAACGTCTCTTCGGCATGTTACGATAACAAGTTTGTCTATGGGTGACTGCGGCGGCAAGTGAGGTCACACAATAATAATATATTATGATACACAGCGGCATAAGGTTAATGTTAGACAAATGTCACTTGCATCTTGCCAACTTATTGCGCTAAGTTGTGTTAGGTTAGATCTTTAGGATACCGTACGTCCGATTTAAAAACAGTAACTTTATAAGACTACCGTATATTTGTCCAACCTGACATACTCAATTTTTGATCTACTGACTGCTGACACGGTGCCTAGATATCATTATCGTGCTGATGGCAAGTTGTCACCGTTACATAAATATCAGTTACATCTATTATGCTTAAGCGTGCTGTACCATGTTGCGGACCAAAAAAGAAGCAAGTTATCGATATTAGGTATCCTACTGATATTATAATTTATAAATGTGAAAGTTTTTTTGTGAGGATGCAAGAATGTTTGCTACTATTTCACGCTTAAACTACTGAAAGGTTTTCGTGAAATTCAGTACATAGGTAGAACATGATATAGAATAATACTATGATAATACTAAAGGCAATGAAACAGTATTATTATGGTAATTACACCAAAGGAAACATTACACTAATAGTTTGGAGGCATGAGTATGTGAGAATATTTAGTATAGTAAAAACCAGTAAAGTGACTTAAAATTCAATAATGACCTTTTAAAATTTAAAGGGTTGTTGACTTACGGAAAAATAACAATGACATCATTGAGATTGTGTGCTTTATAGAAAAACCTGTCGATATAAAATTACATTATGTGTATCAAATTGAAAATTGACTTATTATTCGAAACAACCCACATAAAATAAACACCTTTAAAATATTCCCTTAGTTAACAACAACGGGTTATCAGTGATTTATTAACAATCATAGATTATAACTTACTTGATTTTTTTGAAGAAAACTTACCCCGATATTAAAATATTATAGTTTTCAGTAAAGGTACCTTTCATTCTTAAAACTGTATGATTTTTATGGAAATTTGCAAACTTTACACTTGAGTATTATGAAATATTCAATCGTGTACATTTAAGACCAGTGAATATATTAATTTGACGGTAGTTAATAATAACGAGCTAATTAATTAATTTAATAAAAATAAATCTAGCAGAGTTCACCATTCTAAACATAAAAGGCATTATAAAGACGTTTACATTTTTTTGTCACACGACTGTGAAATACGGTAACAGGCTGATCTGCTTCTTGCGACGCAAATGTAAGTCACAAGGATGCTGAAGTCACTCCCAGATTGAGTTCATCCAATTAACGCTTAAACGTAAGTAAAAACGTTGTTAGAAGCATCGTAAGGCACCAATGATATTAAGGCACTTGTTCAACTACAGCTAGATTTGATTAGTACGTAGTTAAATTAAAACATAAAACAGCTGCGTTCTTATTCTCATAAACTTTATAGTTAAGAGTTAACTTTATAAAAAGTTACAAGTTTGAAAATCCATGCCAAAACACCATAATCATAGACTAAATTCTAAAGGTATGACTTTAGAAACCAGTTACCATAAAACCAATAGATCTAAAATTTTGCAGTCAATAGTCTCATTCAACTTAAAGACTTAACTACCTTCTTATTAATACAAGTAATTCTAACTTTAAGAAATCCTTCGCAGTACCTACTAAAATATATTTGGCTAAACAGTTATCCACATACACAGAAACAAATAAATTGATTTTACTTATGAATCATGACAAAAATTAAATTAATTTTCCAACTACAAAAGATGTCATCGCCGCTTATATTGTACCGGTTGGAGAAGCGGAGGTAGTGTAGGCAAGAAACCGCTCGCAACTTACAACCTATAAAACCGTTAGCTGAGCTAAATGAAACAGTGGAACGGCCCAGTTCTTGCGGTTTAACATATCAATAGAGATATGGATAAATGGAGGAGACAAATCATTATTAAGCTCCCGTCAATGGGAAATATCGTTATGAGCAATTTAGTACTTAATTTCTTGTTAGAACTTATGTTTAAAATGATATTGCTCATAATATAGAGGATATTTAAAGCGAAAGTGTTAATTGATGCAAAGTAAGTCAAATATGGATAGGTTTAAGATATTTTTTTTATTATTAGCTGATTAGTAGGATATGGCAAGATTAGCCTGGAAACAGCATAGACTTTAAGAGTTGTTTAAAACCTGGAAATAATGGTTTTTATCTTTACGTTCTTTTACACTGTTACAAAGGCTGTGGCTTAAGGACTGAAATGAGCAGGTTGGCCAGTAATCTTTAGTAGTACTAGAAACACGGCAAAGTGCCCTCCAAACATGTTTAGCTCTGGGAAGGAGTCGTTACCCTTTAGTGGGTCGCTTGCTAGTGCCTTACGCCCAAACTCAAAGTCACTAACGGTTACTTAATTCGCTCCTTAGTACAGAATTTGTATGGAGATCCTTTACTTTGACTCTGAGTTGGGGCGTTAGCTATCCAAAGATTAGAAGGTGTAAATTATGTAAATGACAGAGATGGAAATAATAGTAAGACATTAAAGCAGCGAACTGAGAACATAATACTGAAATGATCACACCATGTAAGTTAATTTTGTGCCCCAATAAATCATTTCATTTTAAATAACACTTCCATGCAAAAGTTTACTTTGCTTTCAAGAATCTTTCACTTCAAATGAAATGTGGCCTTAATTTTAAACCTAAAATAATCAGTACGATGTTCTATACAAATATTTTTCTTCGAGGGCAATCAACCTGACTCTCAGCGTGGTGCTGACGGTAACAAATAAATTAGTATACTCTCAAAGCCTCAATAAATGGTGTTATAATGAACGAGCATGTAAAGCCAAAACCAATGCGTCATCTTGTATCGGCAAATAGTTATGTTGAGATGTTAGTAAATTAAAGTTTGTTAAAATTCGGTTTGAATTCTTGGAACAAGCATTAGCAGCTGTAGGTATTTCAAATAAAAACTGTTAAAACGTTTGTACTCGTAACAGTCGTAACTTATTGATTGTAAAATTGCTGTCCCAGAATTCTACCCTGAAAAACCCCTCATTACCATCCACGGAAATGCTATCAAATTACATCCGTTTGTAAGTATCGGAACGACCCAAATACAGTAATAACAGTAATAGTTGCGTCTAGAGATGCGCCTCCAAACGTAGTAGTTTCCCTTCCATTAAAAACAACTTAAACTCTTAAGAACGACTTTAAAATCATTGTAGGTATTTTCTTTTACCGATGCACGATTCTATTTTAATCTGAAATGTATTTAGTTAAATTTCACTCGGGATTGAATTGTCATTGACATCAATTTTAGACTAATGGTTAAATGATAATGGATCGTGGAAAAACTATATTATAAGTACGTGGCACATCAAAAGCTTCGCTTGCTCAGAGGAATTCGCTTCATCAAACAAAGTCTTAGTTAAAGCCATTACGTAGGAAAAAGCTCGCTGGTCAAGCTCATATAGATACTCCTATTAAGAATGTAGAGGAGAATGATCAGTTTTTATGGAAACTAATGGTTTATTGAATAAAGATAAGCAAAAAACGCCTACCGCACATTTAGTAGGTGCACAAGTGAGAGGCCAGTCAGCCTTGGTGCACGCTCGAACACTTCCTCTAACGATCGGGGTAAGGACGTGAACACAGTAAATGTCTGACCATTGTTTTAATATAGGATCTAAAGCAGCGTGAAGAAACATGGATGACACTCAGAAGAAACATAAATGACATTCAGGTCCAACACTTTTATTAAATTTTTATTTTATAAAATTCAGTTACATTCTAAAACATATTTATTAATTCTATCATAATATAGGCAGGCTTCAACTGAAAACAAATTAAAAAAATTAGTATTTATCAAGTATTTTATTCAAGGCTCAAACAGCTGCAAGAAAGTGGTGTGTCCTTCTATTTTACACCATGGTAGCTTTTAACCTTATACACGGCGCATGCTCGGTCATGCGTTGAGTGAGCAGCATTTGCGTGATTTAATGTCCAATACACGACGGGTATCGTATCCATCCTTCGGCCAAAAAATAATAACAGTGCCTCTGGCCAATTTAATACTAATCGTAACTTCAATAACTTAGGAAGGTTTTAGCATGAATTAATTGGTATGTGTAATTAAAAGCTAACAGTCAACGGGAATGCAGTCCACCTTAGAAATAAGTGATTAAGTGGTTGTAGCTCAAGACAGCTATAATTTAGGTATATCATGACAACGCAACTGTTTGGCAAATTAGGATAGTCAAAAGATGGTTTCCAGTAAAGCCTTATACGAGTATAAGCTTCACCAATAGTCAATTTCAAAGAAAGATAGTTTCGTTTCCTAAACTTATAGGGCTAGAGATGTAATGCCATTTGCGAAGTGAAACCAGTAAAGAGTTCCATGGCCGTCAATTTAACGTAGTGGATTCATAGCAGTAACATTAATAACAATAATCAATAGCTTCATTTATCTCACGGTTCCGGTATTAAATAATTTTCAATCGAGAACAGGATGATAAATAGATTGAGTGGGAGCGACCGCTTTGCTTGAACGTGCACTTACTGCTTGTTTAGATATGGAAAGATAGAGGCTGTTGGAAATTTGAATCTTACAATTTAACTATATAAACTAGGATAGAAGAATAATAAAAATCAAATTAACGAGATGAAGGACAAACTGGATTCATCAAAGAAACGTATGAGTAACTTGTTACTTAATAATATGTATGTCTGATAAATAGAGTGAATAGAAGTGATGACTGACATGCAGATGTTAGTAATCAGCAGAAAATTATAGAAGAAGGGACGAATGCGAATTGCAATGAATAGAATGTCGCGTGAATGAATGATTAGAAGGCTCAACCCACTGAGTACTGTGCCGTGGCAATTATATCTTATCTTATGAAGCGCAAAATTGGATCACCTAATTGAAACTCTCGGAACTGCGTTTTACCGTAAAGAATAGAAGCAAAAAGTATTCCAATCCGAATTTTCACTCAAAAATATTTCATAGTTGCAACTGTCTTTGAAAAAGTTGAGTGCAACACCGGAACACATCAATACGCGTTAGACAGATAGACAAGGGAATTGTACCCGGAGTATTCCAGAACCTGACGTGTTGGGAATGGGATATAAAACAAAAAGTTGCGAGTGTTGCGACCGATGCTGTAGTGCAATTTCGCGGTGCACTGCACTCCATCAATATGCACTGTCTAAACTGAACTATGAAGAGTTACGATGTATAAAGTTTTAAAGTACATTTGTAATTTAAAAATCAGTGTTGTTATTCCGCAAATTTTGTAGGAATCGTGTTACATCATTTATAATATGTTTTGTCGAGACGCTGTTACAGACATAAATGGCGCATAAGATTGTTATCAACTCATTCTACCTTTATAAACAGAAATTAAGTTTTTATACGCTTACTAACGAGATAAATCAGGAAATGGTAAATAGTCATTGCTTGTACATCAGTAACTCCATAAATATGTTAGTAGCCAAAAATAAACCCATCTGATATGCTTGTTAATTTAAGTATCATTCACAACAACACCTCCCAGTACAACTACTGTATGAGTGAAACTCTATACCACATCGCTAATATCAAATCATACACTGTTGTTCTGCGGATACCGAGGCGATCCAGTTTCACCTCCGCCTCATTGTCTTTTTTCATAAATAGAACGACAAGGTTGTTCTGTTCCGGTTGTGATATAACAATGGAATGCACACAACATCACGTTTGAACGTTTCAGTATACACTCCTTCGTTATCATGATAGGAGCAATCTACTGCTAACTAAACTAAAAATAAACTCTATTTAAGTGGAAGAGAGAGAGGAAGAGAGAGTAGGATTTATTGGGGATTGTTAGGCCATACGATGTTCGCCGAGTCCGCTAGTAATTAATAACTCTGTCATTTCTTGATGAATTTTGAAAATTTAGAAAACTTGGGAAAACAAATCATAAGCTTATCTACATAGAAACCAGGTATTCAGTTTCGTGAATGATCCTCAATTAGTACTTTGCTAATGTCGTGAAGCATTACTACGGTTCCCTAACTTCGTCACTGAAGATACGCTACCTGTTTTTATTAGTAAGTAATGCATCATAGCTTAGTTAGTAGGTTAAGAAAAACATTAATAACACACAACGTAATGAGTAAATTATAATAGTTTTGTGCAAGTTAAAAAACATTTTTCGTAAGAATTTGACATACCTACATTGATTTAAAAAGAAACTCGAGTTTCTTTAGCTGCGCCTTTTTGAAAGCAATAGAAGCAAATCATGTGGAACACAACTAATACTGATAGTCACAATGTATTCAGTACGCCAATATTTCAATCTAGTTGCATGGTTCGTGAACAAAACTGAACGAATGTAAACGAGTTAGAGTTAATCTTTTATTAGTATCCGCTGGATACCAATTTAGATTTATATGCATGGAATAATTTGTACACTAGAAAATTTAAACCAAGTCGCGTGAAGTTTAATTAGAACTAAATAAAAATTTACCGTGTCCGCAAATTTCAAAGTTGAGTCTTTTTACCTGTAAAAGAAAAAAATATTGGTTATTAAATGGTACAACTCAATAGGACTATTGGGATAAACCCAAATAATGTAGAAAATGGTATTAAACAAACTAAAATCACGATTTTATCATCATTATCAGACTTAAAATCATCAAACACGACTTCAGAAGACGAATAAAACGACTCAAAACGAAAGTTGCGTCATCGTTTCATTTCACAACAGCCACCTTGCGGCTCATTCATGGCTTTTAATTAGGTTTTCCCTCGCAATAAGCCAATGAGTGTGGACTTTCAGACTTCATGGTGAACATTTTGAAGATTGGTCATGTACAAGGTCAGGTTCAGGTTCCTCGTAATGTAATCTTCGAAGCAAGTATTTTTAACACGAACATAACATAATTGTAATTTTAACAACTATTTCCTGTTTAACCAGTATTTTCAACGTATGATTACTAATTAATATGACCATGTATTTTCACGTGTGTTAAATTTTTCGATACTAGCAATATATCAATAGGATGATGATAATGTGAGTTTGTTGAAAGAAAATGCTGTGTGCAATATAGTATTTTAATTATTTTTTATTAATTCATGAGCGCTCAGATTCGATAACCATGCTATCTTTCGTTGTTTCCTATCATGTATTCAACTCTCTCACAATAGACAAATCTAGACAGGTTTTGCCAAGTTACTGCCGAGTGCTGACAATGTCACTGGCCAACCAAATATAGACTCAGAAACAGAAGGAAAACTACCAATCAATCATGTTATTCACTGTCATGAAAGGTCACAGAAAGTTATTGCTTACCGAATCAAGAAACGTCTTGTATTTTTAGATGACATGTAACGTCAAGCAAGGTAGTTCTGAATATTTTGATAAACAGTAAACTTGAGCATGAGGCTAGGTTAACCTGAGAGGTTAACATGACCCGCGGAACGACTCACCGCGCGGTACAAGATCTAACCAAATATAAAGCGTGTAAAAAGGATACGTTCATATGACCGCGCGGTGATCGTCACGCGCGGTTCCACGCGGCCATATGACCTTATAGGTTACACACTACACATACTACACTTCAGAGTAGCCTTTCTAAAAGAGGCCAATAATATACTCCTGCGCTATTGAAGTGATTTAATCAAAGTATTATATTAATATACACGTAATAAAAATATGATTGTTGCTATCATAAAAAATAATATTTTTGTAATTTAATCATTCCCAGGTCATCTGACGCCGAACAGCAATGTCGTCATCTGTTCAGATTGTATTGTATGTCGTCTGAACTTGTTCACAAATATCATGTGAACTATGATTGATATGAATTGTCGAACATGTCAATTTGTCAGTATAAACTAACATGTCATGTGAAAAGTTTAGGTGTTTTTGGAGCAAAATTGTTTAGGTATTTGCTGTACTAAAAAAATTTATAGAAATTTAAGAAAATTTTTTTTTTATTACTTAATGATTTGTTTGTTCCATTTAACCAGTAAATAAAGAAATAATAACTGTTTATTTTTAGAGTGGCCTTCCATGACCCACTCAATACCAATACTCTTACTCCAATACTCTTACTCGCATATTGCGAATATAGATACATAATACAAATGTATCGTTATTGTATGGTGATGTATGTTAGTGATACAAGGAAGATATTGTTAGTGTACAAATCGTTTTCGTGCAAAATTCGTGCAACCTTAATATTTGAAATACTTGGTTTGAAATAAATTTCAGTGAATGTGACGATGTAAGCAAACAGATCAAACTGTCAGTCTAACTGAAGAATATAAAACGTAACATACAGGTGCGGTTTAGCCAACAATAAAATGGGAATAAAATGATTCTGTGCCAACCACAAAAATATTATAGAGATTGAAGTATTCTGGATTCAATGTCTATAATATTTTTATTGTAATTGATAAGAAATATTAAGTATATTAGAAAATGTTTACCTTTCATTCCATATTCAATGGATTTCACATGGTAGCTTTACACATAGATAGACATCGAAAAAGTAGATTTTGGTGTCTCCATTAAAGCAATAAATCGATAAATTCGTTTTACTTTCATGAGATGTAGAATTATAGAATCAAGACTTCCTGCACTTCAATTAATTTAAAAATACAAATGGGACAATACTCATTCAATAATAATGTTACATTATACATATTAGGTCTTAAAATCAGTAATAACGTAATATCTCGATTAAGATATCCTAGAATACATGATAATATTAAATCTTATATTTATCACAAATCCTTCTAACACAATTACCTACTGATTTCTTCAGTCTATAATCAGAACAGTCTTGAACCATCTTCTAATGGAAAAGACAGTAATTTACTCTAAGTTATTCGTGTTTTCCATTTCTCGATAATGATAATTACGATTCACAAGACAGGTACTTTCGCTTCAGACGTGGCACAGTGACCAAGTGCCGATGCAATTAGTTGAGCGATCGCAATCATTGAATTTTATGCAAGCCTTTATAATGCCGCAGTACCAAGAATGACGTGGACTGCACCATATGGAGAGTAATGACATGGTACGCTTAAATTAAAGCGCTCTTAACCTATTGGGTATTATGGTACAGTCGGAAAAATAATAAGATATGCGCTCTGAACCTATTGAGTATTATGGTACAGTCGGAAAAACAATTAGATATGCAGGGCATGATACAAAAGCGTTCTGCAACTGTGTTCTGTAATTTTTAATATTACAGAATGTTAGTAACATTACAAATATTACATAAAACCGTAATACTCGTATATATAGCTTATATAGGTAGTATTAAATATTGAAATAGGATATCCGACATAGCCGAATAAGCCAGCTGAATGGGCTGATAATTTGAAAGACCAATAACCGTTGTGAAAGAAAGGTCCTTGAATGGCGCCTACGTCTCGGAAAACGGAGTATAGGACGCCCCCCGACCAGGTGGACTGACGACCTGAAGAAGACAGCGGGCATCCGCTGGATTCAGAAGGCCCAGGACCAGTCAGAGTGGTGCAAGTTAGGGGGGGCTTATGTCCAGCAATGGACCTCCAAGAGCTGGATGGATGGATGGGTGGATTAAATATGATAATAATACAAAAATACTGTAGTATTAAACACTTTGCTGACTGTACTACTGACTGACTGACTGACTGACTGACTGGCTGACTATTCTACTTTGCAACAATCGATGAATACTGATATTTATATTTGCCTACAGATATGCTTGTTCTTCTTCCCTCCCACTAAGAGAAACATGATCTAATCTTCATGACATTATCAGGTCTAAATATGATTCATCTCAAAACGCAGCATCATCAAGGTTGACTGACTCTACGATTTTAGGTCACGAAGTGATTATTTGCGTCAATCGGAAGTGGCAACTTCAGTCAGTAGTCGGTTGGTGGGTGGCAAAATATCTTTATAGGTCTCGTTCCTTATAACTTAAGATAGCAGTCGTTAAACTTACGACACTTATCTTGACCACTGACCTTAATCCGCACTGGAGCAGCTAAAATACGTATGCTCTAGACCTCCCCATCATGTAATACCCCTAATACATAGATAATACATTTGTTTTGAAGCCAAAAGTAACTAACTCATACAAAACATTAGTCTTATAAATCATATTAAATTTATGTTATGCGGTCAAGAATCCACGTTGCTCACATGATGAATGTTGGAACAAAAACTCTTATAATGTTGACATTAATTACTGTACGTTGATATATAGGTACTTACTTGTCACTACGTTTAATACCAATATAAGGAGGTCAAATAAAAAATATTGTTAGAAAAACTGACTAAGAACACGTATAGGTATTTACCTACCAAAATTTTTCCATTAATTATTTTTTCATAATGGTGTGGATCACAGAAAAGAATTATGTAATGCACCCAGCATTGCAATTATCTTAATGGGATTATCTCTGCATTAATTATTATAAAATCTTCATCATACAACCATCTCACAATGTGAATAGGCCCACTAATTTCTGGTTATTTTATGCCGTATGGGGGCGGCTCTCACGCCGGCCGCAGCGCCGGATGGGTATCGTAAAAGGTGAATAAATCCGGCCCGCTGGTGTTAGGTCCTTCGGAGGGCCTTATGAGTAATTTTAAGTGCTAATTAATACCATTAATAATAATTTAGTAAGGTTACATAATTAGTACGTTTTCTTACACCTTTGTATAACCTTGTACCATGTTATTTTCCATGGCGAAATAAATGTTTCTTTCTTTCTTTCATTATTACTATTTTTATTACTCCATAGGATTCGCCTTGAGCTTGAATAAGCCGAACACTCGTCGTGTTCCGGCTGGGGGCTTGAAAGCCAGTTCTTCTTTCTTTTTCTTCTCTCTTTCTTGGCCGGCAGCGCATCAGTGATGCCTTTGGTGTTGCTGATGTTGATGGGCGACGCGACGATAGCCACTTACCATCAGGTAAATCGTCAGCTCGTTTACCGGCTATTTCCATAATAAAAGTCTGTCAAGTGTTGAACCCGCCCTGGGTTTCCATTGCTCGATATGCAAGAACAAATTATTTTATGTCGATAATCAACAAACGTTGTAGATGGTAAGTCATTGTTTCCAATGTACATCAGTAATAGGTACCAAAGGCATTAACAACACCAAGAAAGAAAGAAGAAAATCATTAAAATTAATATTACGAATTAGGACACTTATACTAAAACAAAAAATTATTATAATTCAATTTATACTCGCACTCAAAATAGCTACTTCAAAGACAAGATTACTTACATGCAAATTCGAAGTAGGTGGGAAAAGCAGCGTCAAAGACAAAAGCGAGAAAGATGAAAGCGCGGATCGTTTTTTGCAATCACTCGTGATTTCAACGTTCTCAGACCTTCACAATGGCGTCGTTTGTAAATAAAACGAGATTATGTTCGTAATAGTCTCTTCATAAGAATGAAAGTGTTGCGCCATCACCAAAAGAACTTTTGACTTAGTATTTAGATGACAAGACGCGATTAATTAAGCTAGCTTCTCGCTTTCAACGGCGTGCGTGAGATTTGTGATGCGGTAAGCCAGCCGAAACGTGTTCCGTTGTTGAATCAAGGAAGTACTCTTACTCAAGACCGTAACAATTGCTTAAGCGATATAAGTTTTGATCGCATCCTTTGCTGTGTTTTGATTAATTATTCTGATGTAATAATAATTACTTTTCACAAAGTTATAGACCAACTTCATTTTAAATCAATAGTAATACTGATAATACAAGTTACTACTTGTTTGTTAAAACCTACATAAGGTACCTACACAAATACTTTCAGTTAGAGATTAGTTGACAATATATTGTTTTCCATCAAAACTTTTTAGTGAATATAAATTAAAATGACAATAGAGTAATTGTTATTATTCAAGAAGAGAGCAGGCCAAGTCAGTTTTTAACCGAATTCAAAAAAGTATGAGGTTCTCAATTGGACTGTGTTTTTTTATATTTGTTACCTCAGGACTTGCAACTGGGTGAACAGATTTTGATGATTCTTTTTTTAATCGAAAGCTCATGTTTGTCATGTGGTCCCACTTAAAGAGCAAGATCTGACAATGGCATCCATAAGAAAACCATATAAGTCATTTTGCATAAAGTCATCAATTTCACGCCAACCGATTTCGACGATTCTTTTTTATTCTTATTGGAAAGGATGTACCTACTTGCATAAGTGAAGGAGTCTGAGGAACAAGAAACAAAGACCTTGTAACGTCATTTTGTGTGTAATAACTCTTTACTAGCAAAAAAACACAACAAATATAAAAATCACATCACATTCACTATAACCATAATTTCCATCATAGATTGGAAAAACTTTATTTGTGATCACCAGTTCCAAGCAACAATATCCACCTGAAAATGAAATGACACCACAAAAAATTGCACAAATGTAAAAAGTATATTAAAAAGTTATCTCGATCAAAATATTCCGTTTACAGTTACGTAAACAATATTATACCAAATTATCCGCATGAGTTCCTTTACAAATCAAACGAGAAATAAATCATAATTATAGTGCATACAATAAATATTTTAAATCATAACCGCATATTGAAACCAACTGAGAGACTTATGGCATAACAAAATTTTAATGGTAGCAATTAATTTCAAGCTAATTGCAAACAGGTAATAATAATTATCGCTGAGCTTAAACCTCGCCTGGGGCGGGATAAAGTCACTTTTAATATAATGGCCTGCGATTATTAGAATCGTTTAATCAAAGTCGCAATACAACAATTGTTAACAATATTGACAATGGATATCATAACTTTCGCTTGTCTTGTCTAAGGGCTTGTGAATTATGAAAGTTTAGCCGATTTCAAACAAAAGAAAATTTATTCCTCTGAATCATATTTTGGATAATATTCTTGTCGTTTATAACAAAGTTGTATTTATTATGATTGTCATTTACAACAAATTTTGCAGTATCAATACGCTTTGCATCTTAGGGTTTAGGATTAATAAGCAATTGTAAATGTTCTAAAACATAACAGTTATTTGTAGTTGCTGTATAGTAAAATGATAATATATAAATCATTCTTTAACATAAATTCAGTCTTTTAAAAATAAGAATTTCAGATTGCAATATCAAAAAAATCTCAACACTAGAAAATTGTTATTTAACTACAGTTATAATACATTTTAGCATACCGCGAAATAGGTACCACGAATTGATTTAGCCGGAGGGAGTTTAATAAATAGTAGACTATTGGCTTGGCTCTAATCACAGATACGTTGTGTAAAGTTTGAATTCTGAAATAATTTCATAATTGATACAGTTTGCGTGAATTGCTTTTCTTTGTGTCGGAGTAATTCAAATCAAGTGATATAAATGATATAAAGAAATTTTAATGCCCAATAATGTCAGACAAAGCTATTTAATTTGTAGCAACAAGGCCAAATTTTTTATCAGTCACAACACTGTCCCAATTAATTAATTTTGTGGCTGTTATAAGCTGAAGTGCGTTATCGTTTGTTTCGGAAAATAAATACTGTTATTTTTATTTGGTATCAATGCATTCAATTTCAAAATATTATTTCTCAATGACTGTAACGTTATGATAATATATTTTAACAAAGGGTTTATTCTGAAATAAAGTCTCGTAGGATCTTGATACTTGAACGACTTTACGGCTCTGACATTTGACATGACTGCCTGCTATCAGGATCGCGTTGAAGTCCAGTTAGGTATGCGATCGACATTTCGTTAGCCCATTATGGGTTAGTACGGTCCTTGTTTGCCCTATATGAGCTTTAAGGAAATGTTTGTGCAGTTTGAATATCTGTCTCCTACATTACATGTGACATAACTATAGTATTAGTATAAAAGGGATTGACATTATGTCAATATGACAAATTTCGCATGGCTCTCTTATACCAAAACACAATACCGATTCATGCGCATATTTTTGAAACAGCTATACACATAAACAAGTAGATAGTTTTAAAACTAAACAGGTACACAGGTTATGCTTATCGCAAACATGCATTGTCACCAAAATGTGAGCAATATGTGAAATTTCAATTTCTTGGGATGAGAGGAAGTAGTTCTTTCAATATTTGACCCACATAAGCAGGGTAAGCTAAATATAATAAAAAATAAGTCGATTTAACTTAAAGCTGATACTAATTCAAATTCTAGTGTATAGAAACATGTACTGAACATTGAATCATATCTATGATAGCAAGAAGTGCATTGGTCTGTATACTCGAAAGACACAGGCGGTATGCGTACAAATGCCACGCTTACTCCGCCCGTTACGGTATTTCAAATGTCAGAATCGTGATTTTTGCTAAGAAATGTTTCGCAAACGCCACCGCAGCATAGAAAATTTCATATGAATTAAGCACTTTAAGTCTAATTCTGTATGGGTCAAGTGTTATGATCTAGTTTTGTATGACTCATGGGAATCCAGTTTGTCGAGCTATAATTTCCACCACGAAAGAATCTATCATATTAGACTGATATTAAAAACAAACAACGGTTTACTATTCAAATGATATAATTACTGATCTAAATAAACATTAGTATATTGATAAATAATTACTAGAAGGCATAGAAAAGTTGATTGGTTAATATTATTTTATTATAATAGAATGTAAAGAATGCTACTGCCAAGGTGAACGGAGTTGTAGGATCGGTCAGTTTACGATGACAAGCATATCAAACCGTGTCAATGTGTAATGCAAATGTTCTCTGGACATAGGTTTCTACTGGAAACATGCAGCATTAGATGACCGCGGATTCCCATCTCGATAATGCACTTATAATGACGACATTATGTTTTGATGCAGAGAAAGTTAACAGGGTCATCTAAATAAGACCTGCATTATTTTATTCACTGGCTTCTACTACGAGAGATTTTACAATTACTTTTGGTCCGAAGATCATCTTATAGTTATAATTAAACATATATTATGCTATTGATATTATTGATATCAGACAACAGCAATACCTCAAATACATATTTGCTTCCTTCGCAAACTCATAAAATTTTATATATAGTTATTTTAATAATGTTCATTTAGATATCATTATTATCAAAGTCACGAAAGAACCTTCACATAAAGCAGTTGCTAAAGAATATCAAATCACAAGTAAAACGGAACTAAATACAGATATATCAAATTTAATGGCAATAGAGCAGTTTCATGGTCTACATGTTCAAGTGATTGTGGTCAGGCCGTAACATGAAGCAATTGTTTTAGATGCGAATTACTATAATGTGGATATTTGGAACATCATTGAATTTACACTTTTGTCTAAATAAAATTAATGTTTTGCAATTTCATTCAAATAACTACTCGAGTCTTTAAATAAAATTATAGCAGTCAAGTAGAAGTCTGAAATATAATATAAAATATAAATAATATCGACTGCGATTGAATAAATATATTCCAAAACATTATATTCCAAGTTTTTTTTTGTTTCAATATAACTAACATTTATTATAACAGTCTACTGTGACTGTTGTTTGAATAACAACTCAATCTGGACCAGACAATATTAATGTAAATTTAATGCGAATAATTTTTAAGAATTCACCTCAGTCACGCTTGACCTCGCCTTGCGGAAGAAATGTAACTAGCTCCATTACCTACTTCTTTTGTTTCGATATCTATCAACAGTATGACATTGTTTTTGCACTATTTATCCCACAGACCAGTAAACACCAAACAATAGACGTATTTTGTCTGTTTTATTTTAAACTCACTAAATCCATTGAAGTGAAATGTGAAACGAATGTTATTCGAGGAGTGGGCGATCCTTTGGATGTTCAATTTCTTCAGCTACTCATTACAGGACCTTCATTAAGACTGTATGACTCGGTAGTAGAATTATTAATGACATTGGTGACTATGATTTTTTGTCATTGGATGGAAGTTCTAAAACTATTCGTTAATTAACAATAAACGAAGAGCCTCCAGCTATGCACTGCAAGCCCCTTGTCACACCTGAAAATAACGGCAGTTAACACCTGAATGTACCTAAATATCATTTTACAAGAGAAGAACTAGAACTAGTGAAATCGTTGGAGATAATTGGCAGCGCTCCTATTACAAAATTATTAACCATCTAATTAACTTCAGAAAAATTGTGGGCTCTGGATTTGACTCATTTTTAATATCAATCGAAAATGCTGATTTCTTTTGTGAACCCCAAAATTGCTCGTAAAATTACCGTTGTCTTACGGTATCGTTTGTTTATTTTTAACGGATTCGCTTTGACTTTTACCGTTGGAATTAGCATTTATACGAAAATAGGAATAAATACAATTTGTAAACCTAATAAAGAAATGTTAAGTCACGAAACATGAAACATAAAATTTACATTGTCTTTATCCTTGAGTACCTTAGATAACTCATTGTCTTTTAAAATTACTTACTTCATATTGGATATTGGAAATAAGTAGTATTTAGCAACACAATCCTTATTTTTCTGTCAGTATGATAATTATGATAACTCTGGTGCAGATTGCATAGACAAGTTACTTAACTGTTTTGTGTTCGAAAAGCATTGAACATTTGCAAATGAAGCTTTTAATCTTAGTCCTCGGAAGCAGAATTTATGACGTGGTATAACTTCTCGTTACGAAGAGCTGGTGTGAAATAAATTCAATATATTACACGTTTATTTCTCCCAAAACAACAAAAATAATCAATCTTAAGTCTAAAATTTGATGCCATTTGAGTTTTTCAATTAGAAAATCTATAATAATTTGCTAAACCATCGACTAGAAAATTACAGTTACAAAGTAAGTCAAGTTTAGATGTAATTTCCCGAGAACTTTAAGTAGGTATTTCGTACATTTCACGTAATGCTAATATGTCGTGCACGCTGTTTGACAACTTTTCTTAGAAACAGGTTAAATGATTTATGATGTACGCATGATAATGATGATAATATGTTAGTGCTTACTTGTAATTTATCATCTACCCGCATATGTGTCAATAACCTTCTACACGTCAAGTAAAGTGGAAAGTAATTGCAATAGAATTAAAACACGTAATTATTGTTAACAGCAATAATTTCAAGGAATATGCTTTCGGTAATTTAAATAGTTTACAAATTTCTTATGAAACTATATTTTTTCTTGCTATCGTTGTGTACCTATGTTGAATTTTATCGCCAATTGCATTAGGCACGTGAATGCCTAAACTTAAATACTTAATAAATATCTACGATTGATTTTCTTTCTATGTGTGAACAGTTTTAAATAAAGACTCCTTTAAAACTCATTATTTCACTCCTTAATCGTAAAACATACTTAAAGATGTAAAATATTCTTACGATATTATTAGAAAACTTGCAGAAGTACGAATTTAAATTAGGTTACCCCACAACCAGAGGAAACTAAAGATTTTCTTCAAGTTATTCGGATAAATATAATTATAATAATAAACAATTTGATATTGTATAATGTTTATTTTAAAACACCTAGCAGCATAAATATTGCGCTGTAATATTTTT
Source organism: Thymelicus lineola (assembly GCA_963932265.1). Taxonomy (NCBI): domain Eukaryota; kingdom Metazoa; phylum Arthropoda; class Insecta; order Lepidoptera; family Hesperiidae; genus Thymelicus; species Thymelicus lineola. The sequence goes on from OZ010694.1 coordinate 12,059,338, forward strand.
CATCGGATTAATGTTCAAACTCTCTCTCATTAATAATAAAATCATTAGGTACTTACTTCAACATTACCAGTTACAAATGATTTAAGACAATGCTAGCATATTTCATGGTGAAATAATCAGTTATTTCTCAGATCAATCATTTAAAGCGTTTAGGAAATTTCGTTCACCGCAGAAAACAATTCAAGTTGAAATAAATCAACAATGGCAGGCTTTGGAGTATTATTACTTATGAAATCAATTTATTTTAGAGTCTAAAGACAGCCACAACATGGAATAATATTGACACATAAGTATTATTTACTCTTACGTGTACTTTGATAGAATTAGTTCCCGGTGATAAAGTATCGGTATGAAAGTTTCATTTCAATTGAATGAGTAGCATGACGTGGTCTCAATAGAAATTCATGAACTACCCAGGTAGGTAAATAAACATAGCACATCAAAGATAAATTATTTAATTTCTTCACTTTCGTTGAATGAATCAAGAAATGAATTTGAAGGAGTAAATTATAACTAGTCAGATTGCTTCATTGATTTTCATTGTTCAAATCCCCCCGACAATTTAATTTAACCTAAACATAGCTAATAACACTCTCGATTAAGTCACCTTTCAAACAAAAAAAAACTAGATCAAAATCGATTCATCGGTTTGGGAACTATGATGCCACAGACAGACATACAGATACACAGACACGTCAAACTTATCACTCCGCTTTTTTTTCGTCTGGGGTTATTTTTTTAAAGTACATCAACGACAGATACATTTGAACATACAAACAAATAAATTGAGAGTACACAACATGCAATAAATGGACAGTCAATTACAGATGATATCAACAAGCTTTAAAACATAGACGTGTTTAAAATAAATATTATAATACAAAAAAACATAAAAAATAAACAAAATTTAACATTAAAAAGATAAAAGAGAAATATATAATATTATAATGATAGTTAATACAATTAAAATTTTTGAATTTTGAACAAATAACTTTTAAATTTGGACAGTGTTACATTTATATCGGTGTCCTGTGAACGACCACATTTGTTGTACGATAAATAACATTTTAACAAAAAATTAACCGACTTCAAATGAAGTACATTGTACTTTTGACATGGATGCCATTGTCAGATCTCGTTGAAATTTATGTGGGACTACACGACAAGCTCCAGCTTTCGATTAAAAAAAGAATTATCCAAATCGGTTCACCCAGTCCAAAGTTCTGGGGTAACAAACATAAAAAAATACAGTCGAATTGAGAACCTCCTCCTTTTTTTAAAGTCGGTTAAAAAATTACGATTAATAAATATTTACTTCCTTCGTGATAACTGCCATAAAGATCAGGGAGTAACCAGCTACTTTCCTAAACAGCGCTATTCACGGCCACTGAGAAACACTTTCAATACGTTATTTACTGAGCATTCCAACATGATGTTGACGTCCGAGAGATTTATTGAAGACCATTGAACACTCGTTGAAGCGTAGTGAGACGCTTTCTATGCGCACACTCCGAATCGAGACACCTGAATTAGAATTCTTATCACTTCTAGTACAAGCCATTGCAGATATCATAGTAAAACATCATCCATCATAAAATCCTTCAAGATTCTTCATATTTATTTGTATCTATCATCCGTTTGGGCGTAAACACATTTCACACTTTTCATTGAAATATTTGCTTTTAACTCTCAGGTTGTATCGTCTTCCCTTTCAATATGCCCTTTCAATTGCCCTTTCTCTTACTTAAATAAAAATATTCGCAACTTAAAAGATGGTGCGATGAAATTAAAACATCTAATCGTAAATTTTTCTTTCCAACTTTAAACATTTTTATTGAGGAAGAAGTTTATTAAAAAGTACTATCCCCGCTTCCTTATTGACGAACGCGTCAGTAATTGCTTTAGTGTTAAGATTTTTTATGGGGGACGTGACAGCTCGCTTATTAAAGTTTGTGAATAAATGAATTGTTTTAGTTACTAATTGTTAAGTGTTAAGTAATAGTTTTAACGTGAGTATTTGAACTCCTTAAATTCCGTACTCTTTATAGTTGAATATTTAATAGAAACATTGAATAGAAATTCTTCGACTCGGTAATTCTATCTTTCACGTTTATGAGACTTTCCTCCTATGATCGTGTAGTGGTTGACACGCCTATTATTAAACATCAAATTTATCATAGTCAGTACCATAACTTCACACTTCAACTTCTAATAAATCAAAACCGTGTGATCAAAAACTGTTACTTAATTACCATTCATCTTTACAACGGAAACTGGTAACTGGAAAAAGGAAAGTAAATGTATATGCGATAACATTACATTAATAAAGTTTTCTCCATATTATTATGATATGAGAGATGCAAGCTCCATTTCTATGGGACAATACCCGGATTTACGCTTGGTTGCACTCATCTGCACAAGGCCTGAGACGTTACAAAAGGATATCCGAATATCCGATAGATATCCACTACGACGCATTGCCTAAGTGAAGCCTACCTTTTTGCTGTAATTGCGATCCTTTCTGAAATATCAACGATACTTAATCGGTAGTTGTAACATCTGACCAAATTAATAGGATATTACAATCTGATCAAATTAATTTCGATGCTCAAATCAATTACTGTACTGCAAACCTTATTTTGAAACTAAATGTACAACAAAGTAAATTCCAATATTAGGTATAGATAATGCTTACCACTTACCAATATTGTAGATATTAGACTTAAAGGCAGATGTTACTTCATCGTAAGTATCTTATAAATAACATTCAGTACGGAACACTATCCATATTGGTCCCAGAAACTAGTTTAAACAACATTGAATACTGACCACGATCAATACGATTGGTCCCAATTCACTACGTGTTTAAATTTTTTAGAGATCACAGAGAGAGACCATATTTTTTTTCGGCTTGGATATTTGCATTTTGGATTACCATTTCTCAGAATGTTCAGTAATACCGATTTTCTACCGAAAGCTACTAAATGATTTTTCACTACTAAATCATCGTCGACCATGACTGAAATCCAAAAAAGTAGAAATCTTCTATAGTAAAAATACTCACGCTGGTCCCAGAAACTATATACTCATAGGTAGTAAAGGGGCATGCGAGCATGGGACTATGCGTTAGGAGACCACGCCGGAACCACGCTCCACTTGTCTCACGCAAGGCTTGATACATGATATGGGACGAACACCTTGAAGTCATGCATGTAAAGAACGTCCTCTATGCATAAACAATTTTGAGTTGTGTTAGTTTTGTGTATAAATCTTCCAGTAATACGTTGTACTACTCTTGATATTTAGGAGAAAACGCGTTGTATTTCTCAGTAAACGTTCTTTAGTTTATTGAACGTGTAGTTTCTAGGATTTAAGTAATATTAACACAATATATTTATGTATTGACGACAGCTCATAGCAATGACATAATTAAAAAAAAAACAAATTCATATTGAATTTCTAAACAAATGCAACGTTAGTCGTTCTACCCACGTAGGCGAACGTCATACACACATTATAGTCAATTGTCGCTTGCATCTTGCGTAGGAAAAGTACGAAATCAGTCCATGGAGAGGCATCAAATGAAAATGAAGCATTGTGTACAGTAGGCCTTATATCAAAATTATTAATATTGCAATTTCCACACATTCAACACAAAATTCTAGAAATTTAAACACCCAATTTTTAAAATACTTGACAATACCATCTAGAGTTCTAGAAAAAGACAATCATTTAGACGATTCAGGACCATGACCAGACGAACCAACTGTTACATAATATGCATCTGTTAACATCTGAACGATGTGACCATAAATTCGTTTGTTGTTACCTTCGATCAACAATTCGTCGTAACTGTATTTTGTAGCTATTATGAAATTGAGGTTAGATGTAATCAATCCTAAGTCCCAGCCAGTCATTTCTAGTGATCCATTGAAATTGTTTGGTTGCAGTGACGGATAGATAAGCAGTTCTACCGCTGACTTCGTGGTTAATTAGGTACCTTCTTAGCAACGAGCATGATGCCTTTGGGTTTATGGACAAACAATTGACGATAGAAAAATGGAAGAAGAAAAGTATGTTAAATGAGCACGTAGATATTTAAAAAGATAAATAATTATCATATAAGTCGTGTTACAATTTGTAAATATAATATTTTCTAAAACGTGATATTGCACATACCACAAATCATGAAGAAAGATAAAACAAAAGCTAATATCTCACGTAAGGACCTTGTCGTAAAATGGTTTATTAATGCACGTATCATAGGCACAATATGAAACACAAGTTTCTCTGGCACCCAAAGTTATGTTCATGCTAATCTAACATTTATTACTATTACGCAAGGCGAACAATAGCTTGTACATTTTTAGTTTTGGTTGTCGTATTTTTACGTGGGCAGCAGCGGTCGTGTCATTTCTACATTTACGACACCAAATCGACCTTCGGTTTGTTATCATTCGATATTTAATTGAGACTCCATATTTGTTGCTAAGTTGTTGCGAATGAGATCAAAAAGGCAATAGGTTCATGTAGGGTTACCAAACATTTGAATTTATCGTAGTTCGTCAGGATTTTCAGAATTGCGACAGGATTGGTATACAACTTTTAAAATCTAAGAAGTTTCTTTATAAGACCTCTTCTCTTTATAGCTAAAATCTCAGTAGTTTGCGTATATTTTAAAACTTAAAAAGGTCTTTCGGTCGTAGACCAGAAAGTAAAAGCAAAAACTTAAAAAAATTAGTTTATCTAACAAACAATTGTGACAATTTACCAAAGACTTAATATTACTTCAAAGGTTTAAATGCCAAATATTATGTCTGTGTTTATCAATGAACAGAACGTTTGGGAAAATATACGAACATCATGGTCACCCTTCCAGTTGGCCAATGGTGACCGATATACATATTTTCCTATTCAAATTCAATGCAATATAATTAATGTTTCGCAACGCATTTATTTTCTCAGGTCAAAGACGACGGCTACGCTTGCATCTTAATACCTTGTTGTTATTAAACAATCGCCTTATTTATTTACTCCTAGTAACCACTCTCGCTACGCATCAAGAATCATCATCACGTCATTTCTACCTCGCACGTGTAAACTGTGGAACAAACTACCTGCATCGGTGTTCCCTCTAAGCTATGACATGGGGTCCTTCAAGAAGCGGGTCTATCGTCATCTTCTTGGCCGGCAACGCGTTGGTGACACCCCTGGTGTTGCTAATGTCCATGGGCGGCGGTGATCACTTACCATCAGGTGACCCGTCTGCTCGTTTGCCTGCTCAAAGCATAAAAAAAAAAGAAATGTATGTCTGAGCACCCATATTAGAAAAAATCTTTTTACACGTTTTATTTTAGCTTCACTTGTATGTTTGTAACTGACTCCTTTGGACTTGATTTTGACCCACTTAAAACGGTCTGATTTCATTTAAACTTCGTAGACCTATCGAGGACCGATGACAATTCATTATTTAAAGAAAAATAAAGAAAGAAAAAACCTAAATTTCATTTCAAAAATCAAACTAAAAAATGAAAAAATAAATAATAGTTAGTTTAAAAAACTAAAAAACACGCTTTTATAGAAAATCCAACTAAAAATTGAAAATAAATTTTAAATATAAAATTTAATGATAGATAATGTTAAATTGTTAAATTAAAAATCGTGTAATTGTAACAAAAGCGTGGGGTGCATGGTGTTAATGAGTAGAAGGATTATCATTCTGATAATATGTATCCACGCGTATAATTGATTATGGTGTTATATCATAATATGATAAGACGAGATTTCTCTGATAACATCTAATTTAAATGGCGATAATGCATTAACGGACCCTGTCAAGATTGACCTAGACTTTTGCTATTAGCTACGCGACAAGTGATCATGAAGAATTACTTAAGTAATATAACATATTCTAACTGCACTCATATTGAAATTATGTGTTATGACCTAATAAAATTGTATTGTTAATTATAAAATTATTACTAAACGGCTTCACAAACTATGTCAAATTATATCAAATCAAGTATCACTGAAATCTTTACTAGTAATAAAAATCCCACCAAAAAGATTTCTGTAAAATAAGTTACCAAGGCTTTTTGACCTTAGCGCTATTAATACCTAAGTTATCATATCTCAAAGTAAAGCATCTAACTCTTCAAAACTTGACCGTACAAGCCCCAAATATTGGGCAAAAAGATTAGGCACCTTGGCCCATGCCCCCCGATATTTAACCTTAAATCCTCAATATCGAAACAAAGTTTTAGTTATTATTATATGTATTAGTAAAGATTGCCTTCTGTTATTGATTTGCGAAACCATTTAGCAATCATACAACACTCAGTCATTACAAAATCATACAGAAGCAGTAGCCTGCACAGATGCTCCAGTTTTAATCAAGTAATCTTCTGCATGCAGCTAAATTAACCTGTCAAAGTGATATCAGAGGCATTAATACTTCTAGAAAGCTTCCGATTGCGTGACCGTGGAAGGATTAAGCAGAAAATTATATCAAAACTGGAATGGGGTTTTGAAAGACCAGCGATTACTGACGCGAATCCAAGACCAATTTAGAGATGAGCTATTAAGGTAATAATGAGAATATTATTCAAAAGTTAGGCGCGTGTTTGTAAGCCACCACATGCGATGAACGATACGAGTACGTCTGTTAAAAAGTGACTTTTCTTGGGGCTTGGGTTTACTCTAATATAGGTATCCTATAAAATGAGGGGCAAAGGCTGTGTCGGACAAAGTGACGGACAAAGTTTGCTCACAATTTTTTGTCACTGAAACTAATTATAAAATTCATATTTTTACTATAAAGAAAAATATTGAATCTCAATTTATTTAATATATTATGACGTATATAGTATAGAGTATATTATTATCTAAGAGTAGGTAGGTATAGATATTGTAACATAACCTCGTAACTTTCAATTATAATACAAATGCTAACTTAACGTAATATAACTTATTAAATGTAATATGACGTGCAAGCAATCTGCGTAAAAAGCTGTAAATGTAACTATAGTAATGTAACTATAGTTCTGTACTTCTCTCAGAGATGGTGCCAAAATAATTACGGTGTTGCGAGCTGATTGTTTTTATCCCATCTCAAAAATGCTCAACGCTCCTAAAGAATTTTTCACTTCAAAAATGTCAATATAACCGATTAATAAATATTAATCAAAGTAAACAATGACTCAATTTGGGAATTTGTACCTATTTGTACCAAAGCAATTACTACACAATTGTCACACATTAATATTTAATTAACTTTACTTTCTAATAAATTTAATTAATTCGTACACTTTCATTAATATTTGATTAAAAATATGTATCTCTGTTTCTATTAATAGCTACTCGTATCACGCTTTTCGTAGAAACATTTCCTTATTCGCAGACGCCTCACGTATCATGTTTTCATCATCGCTAAAGGGTCGGTCCAAATTACTAGCGCACGAGAGAGCAAGGACGCAAATGAGAGAGTGCACCTACCAATCTGAAGTCGATTTTATTACCATGTAATAAAGTATAAAATGTATGACTAATTGTACAAAGGTTGTACCAAATATGTTTGAAGCACGATTCGATTTTTAGAGTTTCGGTTGTGATCGTATCTCGCAACACTGGTTTGTTATAGATCTATTGTTTTGTTGAAATGATAGAAACAGTCGTTATTGCAAAACACTCTCAGAAAACACCAATATTTCATATTGATTTGCTTTATGTGCTGGTACAAAATAGAACACATGTACATATTACGAATATATTACGTGAATATTTTTATAACGAATGGAGTGAACATAATTGTTAATAAAAAATATTAATCATCAAATTTGGTAAGTGGCTACCTCTATACATGCACTTCAATTTGAACTAAACTAAATTTCAACTAAATCTGTACTGAAGAAATAATATTTGCAGTATTGTGATATTACTTTGCGGTAGAACGCGTATTAGGTTGTATGAAAGAGATCGTATGGCTGGCGATAAATCCGATTCTGTATAAATATTAGGCGTACACACAAACACAATTTAAAATATGAAATAATAAAAAATAATTAATTATTTTCTTAATAAAATCAAGAACTTTCCGCGTTCGTGTCGCGAAAAAAGTTCCACTTTTAAACACTTTTCAAACGTTCTACGTTTAAAACAAACTTGAAAACTAACGGTTGCAGATGTTGCTTCAATGCGACAAAAGATGGTGAAATTCACAATGACCTTTGCACGTAATTGGTTGCAGAGAACCGTGCCATTGCCGCCGATGCCGGTGAGCAAAAAACTAACCCGTTCGAGACCTCATAGAATTATTTCATTCGAAATTCATTCGAAATTCGATTCTATTTAAATTGCAGTTATACCAAAGAACAATAACTGGACAATCAGTTGTAATGATGCAAAATATATACCGATAGAAATCGATACTGTCGATTGTTATTAATAGTAGGGCAACTGTATTGTCAGGTAGTCTGGATCCGAGGAGATGAAGAAGTTATCCATAGTATCCATAATATCGATAGTATTACTGAGTATAAGCGGAAATTATTGAATCAATTGAGATATCGATAGGGAACTATCGAGTGGCAACACTAAATAGTTTTAATTTATTTAGAACAACTTATTTGATTTTTTGCGTTAGTGAATGGATTGTCCAGTTAGTAATATAAAATAAATTAGAACTGAATAGTCACTTCATCGATTGTAATTATTAGTACCAATTTTAGACCAGTAATAATAGTGATAGTAGTACCTAAATGTCGAGCTTACGCGAGGAGCGCCTAGGTTCGACTACTTTATTTACCTGTTTTAAGTTAAAGGCCTACTATAAACATACACACTACAAACATACACATACTACAAACTATGAACATGCATACTATAAACATGAATTGTTTTTCATTGGGAAAGCAAGACATTGTGATTAAACCGGCATACATAAGAATTCTCCGTAATATTATTTTAGGTATGTGTTTCCATCGTTGGGACAATTTTATCATGAGTACTTACTGATGGGAATGATATTTTACCACTTTTTTGACGTCAGATTTTACGAAACATTATTATTTCATTTAGCGCCATAAGTCACTCAAACCTGGCTAATCTTTAAGATTAAACAAAATCTTACATTCTCCACTTTCACTGCAGCTGGGCTTGTAAATCTTTATTGCTGTCTCGCTTAACGTTATTATGCATAAAGGAGACGTCGTGATGAATTCAATCGTATTAGACTAGAAAGCTGATAAGGATTTGCGATGAAAGGATCTGTCTTTCAACGCTTTGTTCGTTTTAAAAGTAATGGAGAAATCAGGTATCATAGATTATTATGTCTTATCGATTACCACTGCCAATCAGTTATAGAGTTATTTCACAGCTGTCAAGACGCATGATTCTGTGTACAACGCTGACAATAGCTAGGAGTTTGATTAATATCATCATATATCTTACGGGTTTCAATATTTAATAGTGTAACTACACTTAAATTAGGAATCTGATATCCTGACAGCTAATATCGACCTATTTAGGTTGGTAGTTAGATTGATACTTCGTCTTACTAAATTATCCAGCAGTTGTTATATCATAGGAGGCCTTTAGCATAAAAACTGACGAATAGCCCTGGTCTTTTAAGTACCCTATATCTTATTTCAGATCAAGATGCTGTTTGCTAAATTTCATTAAAATCCGTTCAGTATTTTTTGCGTGAAAGAGTACCAAACATCCATACATCTTCACAAACTTTCACATTTATAATATTAGTAGGATTTTGAGAAACCCGAGCCTAGAAGCTGCAGTCGTTTTGCGTCGTGATAACAATACGCACAAATTTTCAATTGTGAGGCAAACATTTTCCTCTTGGCTTCTTGCGTTGTCGTGAAATTCAACAGACAAACTGTGATGGATGGATGGCATGTCGATGCCTCAGGTCATTGCGTGACCGAGACCTCTAGTTATATAACTTATCGGTTATTTATGCTCGGCGAAAGCTCCACAGGTGTGACATCGTAGCGAACAGATCTCGATTTTCACCGTGATAGACCGGTTGCTACAAATAAAAACAACTTTATTATTCGTCGTCTCAAGGGAAAATTCAAGGTAATAACCTAAAGATGGGTTTTCTCTCGTGTTGCTTACTGATTAATAATTCATATCCCTTTTATTTCTGTGATAAGCATAAGTTCCACGAAATTATAGATCAACGAGTATGTACTCGTATAATAATATTTCATAGTAATAAATATTTTATTATTATGAATGTTTTGGCAGTAAAGGCAAACCCTTACCTTGACCTTTACAGTCAAACCGTTTAATGAAAATCGGTGCTCAAGATTTTTTACATCAGCCAATCGATTTTAATGAAGTTTAATTAAATTTTAGTTAAGTCAATCTTCAGACCAGCACGTGATTCCATGAAAAGTAACAAATTAACAGATATTTTTTTTTATTTTATTAGCGCTACCTGTGCGAAGCCAGGGCGAGTCGCTAGTTTTTAAGGATGTTAGTTGGCTTACGTCATGTTCATGCATCATTCATTCGTGGACTAGCAACAATCCTAGCTATTTTAGTTAAACAGCGTTAATACGCAAATGAAGTTGCCTGACATTATCACCAAAAAAGTAAAACACGATATCTTATGTAGTGTTATGTCGTTTACACAGCAAAAATATTAGTAATTATTTAATGTGCATTTTAGAATGTTTAATATTGGTTCGATGCATGTGTAACTTTTTGCACGCGTTTTGGAATAATTAGTACCTACTGAATAAATACGTTTTGCACATGGTCAATGGCGAGATTAAATTTTGTACTCGTACAGATACTAGTTTGACCACAAGCGGTCATTTAATAATAGCCTCAAAATAAATTTATAAGCATTGTCAATATAAAATACAACATTAATACATTTCGTTTTATAACAACCTGTTAAGCATATAAAATACCGCAACTCAGAAAAAGGGAGTATTTTCTTAAAATTTGTATGTATTGTATTTATAAAAGTATGTAACTATATATTTCTTTTAGCACCTACCGCAAATTTTAACTATCACCCAGGGTTGACTGGTGGAGAATGCCATATTAGGCATTAAGTCCGCCCATTGTAATCTAGTTTTTTAGGTTAACAATAAAGAGTGAAATAAATAATAAATAAATAAAATTCTTTTTTCATAAAATTTTATTGGTGCGTAATATTTTAGATAGTTTATTTGTACAAAACTGAGGTGACTTCTGGCCAAAATTTAGACAGATTAAAAACAAAAGACAAAAAAAATTTTTTTTTAATATAAATGAATGTAACCTATAAAGTAATGAATAAGTAATAACATAACAACATAATAACATATGAGTAACATTACTATTAAATCGTTTTATTGCTACCGATGGGTGAAAATGAAATGATTCGGTCTCTTGCACAGGTATTTCACAGTATACCATTGTCATGAGACGTTAGATAAATGTTCACTCTACCACCGTATCAATAAGGTTCAAAACAGTTAATCATCATTATTAATGACTGAACATAACATTTCTATGTGAAGGCATTTAAAACTTTTGTTGCAAAATATCTTATTTTCTACGCTCACGGCATAATACACTCGCGATATTATACTGGAGAATTGCACTGGAGAATTATCATAATCTTGCACTCTCATATTATTAAATAATTAAGTATTTCTCCAACACCCCCATTCTAGTATTTACCTATAAACAATCAAAGTTTCACCAATTATGTTGAAAACAGGCGTGTTAAAAACCAGCTAAGCCCGTTCAAGCTTCGCAGTTCGTAATAAAAAGTATATAAAGCACACTACTTTTAAAATAGGCATTTTCATATTAGCAAGCAAGTATTAGCATTATTAGCCACCAATATTAAGGCTGCAAACGTACGACAGTTTAATTTTATATTTAGTTGCAAATAGTTCTGTTTACCTTTATCGATTTTCATAAGAGTGAAAGAAACAAAACACTTTATATTTATAATCCTTCTAATAACTGTGTTTTTTATGAATAAAGGGGCTGAATTATAGCTGACTACATCGCTTATCTTTTACGCTCGGACACAAACAAAGCGCTTTAATCCTAATGGTCTTGACATTTTTATTCGCGAAGACTCAGTGGTCGCAGAGACGGACATTTAATTATTTTCAATCATGTATAGTGCAAACAGCCATAAAATCTATTAATGATTGCCTTTGAATGTGTCATCCATTACAAGCCACAAGACGTAGAACTGTTTTTTAGGCCTTGTACAGGTAAATAAGATAAGAAGTAATTTTATGGTTAATTATTAACGTTACGTAGGTACCTAAATTAGCAACAATAACTCACTTTTTACTCTCAGTTTTTTCTCTGTCTCTCTCTCTGAATAAGAATAATAAACGCTATTAAACGTACCTTAATATCTTTAGACCTTATATTTTCATGATCCTGAAAAAATGAAAAATATACAATTAGCAAAAAATTGTATTACATAATATAAATTTAATACCTAATAACAGAAAACTTAAAAGATATAACTTATTCTGATTCTTATTTAACTTTCTGTTGACAACAAAAATAAACGAGACAGTCGATTGATCAAACATGTGTTACGAAATGAGCAACATATAAGTAAGTTTAAGAACAAGATCCTCAGATAAATTCGGGGATAAGTTAAATTACATAATCCCAATCCCCAACTTACTACGATCGAAAGTGAAAACAACGAAAGTAAGAGGCGATCGACCCGTTCGATCACTTCTGACCAAATAACTGATGGACATAAAATTAAACCTTGTAAACACAACATTAAGATCCAAAATCGAATACCGTGTCTCTCAGATGCCATCTGTCGTGTAGGCGTGCCTGAATGATAGATAATACCACTTTTATAATAATAACCATGCTAAATATTATTATGTTTTCTTAGATATTTATCTGTGTATCTTTATAACACGCATGCAATGACGAGTTATGGCTTGGAAAGCAGGAACATGTGATTTTATGAAAATATCTGACAAATAAGCCAGTAAATGGCCATAGCCTCCATCGCTATGGGAAAAGAAATGGTATTCGTTGCCAGAAAAGAAACAAGAGGGTAGAGAAAAAAAGAAGGATCTAAAAAGGATATGGGGGCTTGAGTGCCAGTTCTTTCTTTCTTTTTCTTCTTTCTTTCTTGGCCGGCAACGCATCAGTGATGCCTTTGGTGTTGCTGATGTTCATAGGCGGAGATAGCCACTTACCATCAGCTGGATCGTCAGCTCGTTTACCGGCTATTTCAATAAAAAAAAGGAGATCGAGATTGAGAGCGAGACTCTCAAGTCAGTGCTTGTTTAAATCATGTTCTTGTGTTACCATGTCATAATATTATAAAATTTTGAATCTTAAAATAACTAAAATGGTAAATTCCCACACTGGGCAAATCAACAATTATGTATTGACCAAAATGTTTTGTAAAAGGTCAATTCCCACATTGAACAAATAACACCATCGATATTAATACGTGACATTACTATTTCAATAAATATCTTATGAATGCTATAAATTACATTCCAAAAGCCTATCCTAAACTATGACAATGTAAGTTAATTTAAAACAACACATGTTTTCATCAGCTTAATTTGGTTCTAATTTGGTATTATATTTATATATTAACGTAATCTTTAATGTATGTAGGTGTAGGTACCTCACATTTTCACCCTTTTCTACACTCAGCATAGACAAGAATAATATTATCAATAAGTACACACTATCAATTACGCAATCTAATCAATGTTATCCCGTACAATCGGTACAATGACTCCGTAATCAAGTTAAAAGCGACCAGCGGATCTTCTCCAAGTATGATATATTTATTTAGATAAAACAGATGTGTATAATCTCAATCACAAACTTGGGAAGCCACAGTGAAAAAAACAAATTTTAACTTTTCAAATGGTAGCGAAACAGATTTTACGAATTGATGTTGCAACTATAAACCTATTATAGTGCTTGTCACATAATTATGATTTTACTTCAATTATGTTGGTAGCATTGAAGTTAGTGTTTCCAAATTACTTATGTGATGTATAATGTAATGTTATACATATACTTATTATTTTCTCAAAATTATTATTTTTATTAGCTTTGAAAAACGTGACTACTACGCTATTTTAGAAATTATACAAACGCTTACTTCAATGCTACCAACACTAAGAAATAAATGTGTTATCCTTTAAATAATAAAAATAACTTTAATTCTTGCATAAAAGATTACAATTTTCATAACTTAACTATTCAACTATTTGTACTATAACTTAAGTTGTATAAAACCTAAGTTCCTATGACTTATACCGCACTCTAGTCTCTACACGCGGATGACCGCGGGCGCGATCAACGTATGGCGTTGAACCCCATCACTAGACGCTGAGTGAATATTAACGCGCGCTGTAATTAGCATTCCCATGCAATACGCGTTATATTATAGCATATCGTGTTGGATATCGCATTGTGATTTTACGTGAATATTGGATTTATATGAGTTGGTTAGACGAGTAGAAAGCTTGATTCATCGTAAGTGGCTGTAAGGTAAGGTAAGTGGCTATTGTCGCCCATAAACATCAGCAACCTGCAACACCAAAGGCATCAGTGAGGCATTGCCGGCCAAGAAAGAGAGAAGAAAAAAGGAACTGGCCCTCAAGCCCCCAGCCGGAACACGACGAGTCGTTTGGCGGCTGACTTATGCTGTAGGGGGCTACCCCCCTATCCCCCCTATTCCGGCGAAACCCTTAGAGAAATAATAATAGTAATAATGGTATTAATTAACAACTAAAATCAATATTACCAATATAATCTCTCCGAGTGGCCCTACGAATTATGCTAACCGAGCTGGGCATGAGCCGTGCCGTGGACGAGGCATGGATGAGGCTCGGATTCAAAACTTCACTAACATTTTATATAACGCGGACATCGAGTGTTTATTCTACACTGTACGTCCGAGTCCGGCACGGCTCGTGCCCGGCTCTAAAACAATAATAGTAAAGCTACACAATCATACCCCCACACCAATGCCCCAACTCAGAGTCACTAAAGCGCGTCACACATGGCGAAGATACTATAACATTTCAGCATAACATAAAGCTTAATATCGCTCACTATACATTTTGTATGAACCATCACACACGGCTAAGATACGATAATATTTTCATATTACGCATGTTAAGATATCGAGCGATATGGACATTTTATGTTAAGATGCTTAATATATCGTAACATGCCATGTTAAGATCCAAAATATATCGTAAGCTCCTTACGCAGTGTGCACAATATTCGATGCAAAATGGAATGAAATATATTAATTTTACTTCTTCTTAGCCGTGTTGGTGTTGGCTGCTTAGAATACTGACCCCAATCCCGCGCCGGATGGGTGTCGTAAGAGGCGACTTAATCCGGCCCGCTGGTGGTAGGGCCCTTGGAGGGATTATATTGGAATTATTGATTTTAATTGTTTATTAATACCATTATTACTATTATAATTTCTCCAGGGGTTCGCCTGGATAGCTACCACCAGCATGAGTCAGCCGCCAAACGACTCGTCGTGTTCCGGCTGGGGGCTTGAGAGCCAGTTCTTTCTTTCTTTTTCTTCTTTCTTTCCTGGCCGGCAACGCATCAGTGATGCCTTTGGTGTTGCTGATGTCCATGGGCGACGATAGCCACTTACCATCAAGTGGATCGTCAGCTCGTTTGCCGGATATTTCCATAAAAAAACCTATTCTCTCTGTTTTTGTTGTTGGAACGAAGTTCCTTATCGCGCGTTGTGAAAGGGGGCCAGACCAGACGGAAAATTTCGACACTTTTTGATTTTGCGAATGACGAGTGACGACACTTTTTTTGAAGTGATTCAGTTAGTTTTACAGAGATAGCGCTGTACAAACTGCGTAACTATATAAGGTAAATGAAACTAAGTATCCATAGCAAATTCAAATTCCTTGAACTTACGTATGTTACAAGTATAAGTTGATAGCGTGATTCAGAATTAATTTACTAACGCCATCTATCCGCAACTAACCAAACTAAATATCTTAAGTCTGAACAGGCGCTGTACAACAATACAATACTTAAATCGAAAGGAACTTCGTTCCATCCAGGTGTCCCTTGACACCTCTCATGTTTTTGTTTTTATTATTAGTACGCAAAATATTGGAAACTATTGGAAACTATAAACTTTCCTTTGACTTTTTAAAATATATTTGAAACATTTTCGATGAAAGGTCTTCGTAAAGATTAAACTCACCGCGGTCTTTCCTAAACTTTATATGATTAATTTCTACCCAAATTGTTCGGAAATGGCAACGTGCGGCAGAAATTTTTAAGTCATATTCGAAGTCAGAATCATCATCCGATGAGCTATTCAATAAATCTAATAGTAAGGCCGTATTATTAATATTAGACTATCCTGTATATAGATTGCGGGGAAATAACCCCAGTGTGACCCAGAGCTATTCGAGCGGATATAAATATTATCGTATCTTAGCCGTGTGCGATACCTTAAGATACTATAATATTTTATAGCAAGGCATCTTAACATAAAATATTATCGTATCTTCGCCGTATGTGACGCGCTTAACGTTTAATTTAATCGCCCCTTACGCTGGCCATACACGATCAAGTATACTTGCCAAGTTTGCAGCGGACTTGACGCGGCATCCAGTAAACTGCACGGTGTATGGCCTCGGTATGGCTATCTAGCCATATAGCTATTCATGCAAACCGGATGCCAAATCAAGTCAAACTTCAAACTTCACAAGTGCAGTTGATCGTGTATGACTAGCTTTAGTACCAAAGTACGGTGATTCTTTACTAAGAAGCGAACGGTGTCGTGAGGACCATAGACAGATTACAAAGAAAAAAAAAACAAAAATTCTAACCCATCATTCAAATTTCTGCCTCGCTGAGAATCGAACCCAGGACCCTTGGCACGGCGATCCGGCATGGTAACCATTGCACCACACGGGATGTGATATAGAACTTTATCCGAAGATAATTTACAAAAACTGATCTAAATTACAATATTGCGTTTCAACCAGTAATCTCTTGCTGGATTGCATAACTGTATCTTAATGCGTTAACGATAATAGTTATTGTTATCTGTTATTCGTTATCGGTATATAAAACGGAATTACACTTGCGTAATGCCGAAATATCCCAGCTTAGAGTAGACTGAGATTTGAATATCTATCGTACTGATTTTAATTTGATTCCTTAATAAGGAAAAGGATTCCTTTTACTTCAGTATTAAGTACTTTATCTTATTATCAACGAAAACTTTAGTGATAACACTTTCTTAAGTCTACTTATTGCAATGGAATTAGTAAGAGAGCAAAATAATTTAATCGGCTGAAGTTTTAACATGGGGGGTGAAACTAAAAGTTTTGGTTAATTTTTTTAATGACATAATTTAAAATAATACAAGTATGAATATTATTATCTGGTTAATAAAGCAATGTATGACAAATTAGTATACAATGTACATATTTGCATCTTAAGTAGAAGAAATGTAGCTACGTCTCATGATGTTCACAAGACGCTACTCGGTTCTGTTATTCAAAAGGAATAGAACCTTAAAAATACAATACAAATACCTACTTTAAAAGCACTCTTCTTTTCATCCAAACACCAGACTTAAGTCCGAACACATGTTCAAATACGTATATGTCACCGGAATATAATAAGAACCGTAAGTTTATAAATTTCCTAGGAAATTTATAAACTTTCGTAGGATTCTAAACGAGACATAAATTGTATTATTTTACGGCCACATTTTCGGAAATTGATAAACTTACCGAGCTCACTCGTAAAATAATAAGTGACCAATAACCAAACGCTCCTTTGTTGACGAAGTGAAATTTACCATAGAGCTACGAAAGTTTTAAGTGGTCATGACCAAAACTTTGACATGATTGCACACGAAATCGAAGATGGCGAATCAGATTCTTTCGATTTCAGTTGTTTTTTCATGGCGAGGGGCTTCGCCATAGATGTCGACGGAACCCCGCTTAGCGGGGTTCCTATTTTTTCTTAAATAAAATCAGACAACCATAACCTAACCTATCCTTCTTTTGATTTGAGTTCAGTTGTTTTTTCATGGCGAGGTGCTTCGCCTTAAGTAGAGGTTATTAGCATATTATGTAAAAAATAAACCTGTATTATAGGTACCTAAATAGATTTAAAGTAAAAATACTGTTAGGTAGGTAATCGAAACTGATAGATTTAGTTTATAGTTTGGCAAGTCTGATTGTACCTAAGTCTATGGACACAAGCATTGCCACTGTCAACATCGACCAATCAGAGTGCAGTGTGTTATTTTCCGTATTTTAAAGAAACGTAAAATTAAAAGCTCTTCTGTGATTGGTCGAGCCGTTTAGAATTTTACGGATGGGCAATCCGTTAGTTTATAAATTTACCACGAGACGTCGCAGATTGATAAATTTCCGAAAATGTGGCCGTAAAATAATACAATTTATCTCTCGTTTAGAATCCTACGAAAGTTTATAAATTTCCTAGGAAATTTATAAACTTACGGTTCTTATTATATTCCGGTGACATATACATTAGAAACATCACACGCATAATAATTGCCTCGATTTCTATTGACCTCACACCACGCTGCGTTTGAAGATTCTCTCTTTACGGTAGGTACTCACCGTGAGTACTATTGTTGTTCCTTTTTTAATTTGGTACTTGAAGGGGTTTTCTGTTCCTGATACGCAAACCGTTAAGGAATAATGAGAAGGGGGCTTTTTGTTGTTTTGTATCGATATGAATAGACAGTAGATCTTAGTAATGATTTTCTCTTTGGAAAACATTGAATGTTAGGCTTTCAGCGGGATTTAGTATTCTAGCGTATTTCTTCTGTCAAGTGATCATCACCGCGTATACATGCAAGTCTCTGTCATTACCCCCTCAGAAACCACAGCACTAATCTAGCTTTGTGTTTGGGAAAACCATTCATTGTTGCTATACGTTAAAGTTTTTAAATATTATTTCTTTATGAAAAAATTATGACAGTTACATAATTATGTTAATTTTTTCCAGCGGACTTTCTTGTTTTAACAGACAAGGTCTGTTTATAGAAACACACAATACCAATATCAAAATAACAATGACGATAACGAGATATTCATTTGTATTATTTTAAATCGTTACATTAATATAAAATCGCTAATGAACTACCATATTTCAATCCCAATGTTTAAATAAATATAGATACGTTATGCCCTTACAAATCAACCGAAAAATCTGTTCCGATGTCCGCAAGGCACGCTTTATTGCTTTATCGCACGTCTTTATCGCTATCTCTTTCTTCACCTGAATAAGAGTTCCCAATTGGGAACTTTTTGAGTCACACAACGCGCGCTTATGACATATCTGCCTCTTTTTAACATATAATATCATTGTTCGATCCAGTTACAAACCGAGGTCAAAATAACCTGTAGCCTGTAACTCGAGTTTCTTCCGTGAATAACGGAACCTCGCGGTTATAATAGTAAATTGTTATTGGAAATGTAACTACCGCTTTCATTTTAAACTTCAAGAAACTTTAGCGCAATTTATATATATATAAAACATTAATATAATAAAACATAAGAACCAGAGCTAATTCATTACACGATGCCCACCCTGGAAAAACATCGATTTTCTTGAATATCCACTCGATTAATCCTAATATGCGACAAATGTTATAAATAATATGAAAGTTTTTGAGGGTGTTTGTAACTCTTTCACACAAAAAATACTGAAAGGATTTTCATGAAATTTATCATATTTTATCTGGAATAGGATATAGGGCACGTACCTATTATCGCAGAAAACACCGGCAAATCGTGGGCTCAGCACTAGCCTTCTATAAAATAAAATAAAATAAAAATCTGCTGGTCCCGGCTCACAACTCACTCATGCAATATAATATTACGTGATCCATTTTTCCATAGATATTTTTAAAAATAAGAAGATATCTTGACCTTTCAAAAACCCCCAAAAATACTCTAGCTTTATTTAGGCTATAACTTACACGATAATGACTAAACTGAGTATAGAATGTCGGACGCGCTTATTATAAGGTTTCCGTTTTTTAATAGCTTGTGTCCTCCAAATATGTTAATAACAGACGAGTACGGGACACCTGATAGTAAATTCCCAATGCTGTACATCCGCAGCATTTGACATTGCTGACGCGTGTCCGGCTAAGCAGGAAATGATGAATCGAATCGTAAAAAACATTTCGCCATTGATTGTAGCGAAGGATTTGTTAAGAAAGGAAATTGTGATGACGATGTGTTGCAATCATCATAGATTCACTGAGTGTTGTATCTGCATATATTATCTACTTATCTAATAATGATTTTAAAGTTGCGATCGTGTTGTTTTTTGTTTCCCTGGGAAACGGGATGAAAGTTTGTATAGAATGTTTTTAAAACATCAACCGATTTGCTTCTTTGCAATAAAATATTCCGTGCTTAAATTTATGGAAAATATATATTTTTCAGTTTTTCAAAGTTTGCAAGAAAAAGAAAAAAAAATACAAATTAAGTGAATATTGCTTATTTTGCAAATCCGCTCCTGGAAGAATTCTTTGTGATTATGTATGTCGTGGGTTTCTGTATAATTATAATTTCTAAATATAAGTATTTCAATATAAATTCACCGTTTTTTAAATCTTATGTAAGAGGTACAAATAAGGTAAAACATAACTTCCGTATGCGAAGCTGCGGGCAACAGCTAGTATCCAATAAAATTAAGTGCAGTAAGTAAGTAAACATGGTTGATTTTTTTGAATAAAATCCTTAATATGAGACTCCTTACACTGTGAAGCCTCACCCTTCCATTATAGCAATGAATTATAGTGTGAAAACTTTTAAAATTAAGCAGTGAAAATAGAGAGTAGTTTGGAAAGCAAGATAATTTTACCACTCAATCAAACCGAACTTGACCACAGTCCACTAGTCTAGGTGTCTTCGTGTCTGATCTAATCAAACCAGCGTAATCAGTGGTGATAATTCTGTGTCTGATTAATCAAATTCAATTTGCATGAAATTATTGCAACGTGCATTCTGCAATAGCAGTAGATGTAATATTCCTACACAACACGCTAGAAATAAATTTGCATTAGTTTTCATGATACCCAAAGTAATTAAAATTGTATTCAACAATTTAACTTCAATGACATAGGTAATTAATTTAATAGTAATAAGAATATATTGTTTGAAATAGAAGCAGACATTTATCATTCGTAGTAAAAGAAGTTGTTTAAATGCTGACGATTAAAATTAGTGGAACAACATAATTAATTCTTCACTCAACTCAACCACTAACCTAATATCGACTATATTAATTTTGAAATATTTTTTCAATTGTAATATGAGAAGACAATCAGTTAACAATAAGAGAACAAAAACAAAAATACAAAATTCTTACAAATGAAATATACATTTTAAGTAAATGAAATTTCATCAACATTCCTCTCACATTATCAGCCATCGCTTGGACTACAATGCTAGGATCATCCATATTTATAAATATTGGGTTCTTATGCAAACGAGTTTAAGAACAGTTGAGTCAATACTACACTAACTAATATGGAAATTTAACAACAAGTTACATTTTTGGTATATTCTCGAAAGTTGCCGTAACTATAATTGAGTCGTCTTAAAATTTCTACAATATCTTTAACACTTTTCCCTCTTTTATTTAAAAGATTACAAAATCGTACTATTTAGTTTTTACTTGCCGTGACTACCTTTGAAAGCAGTAATATTATTAAGCTCTAAAGTCTATATCTAAGGTCCTGAGTTCATACCATTAACAAAATTATGCTTTGTATCACATAAGCATAATTTGGTGGTGGTTCTATTTTGAATAAATAAACAATGATTTTACTATGTTACGAGTAATAACGATATGTTTGGTTAATAATACAATTAAAAATTAATCAACATGCTAGCCAGTCTGTAATCCTGGCGGTCAGTTGTTAGCGAACATTCTACAAGTTAAAGGAACAAGATCTATAAGATCTGCTTTTTATCGCTACATACTGTCATTAGAGACGATATTTATGCTTTGTTTATCAACTTTATTAATGGCAGATGTAATGGGAAACGCAGATTAGAGAGAACTTGTTAGAGATTCTTGTAAGATACAGATTACAATTTACATGGTACACTGACAATCACTGCTAAGGAAAATGTTAGTTTAAGGAAACTAACATTTGGAGATGAATACTTTAGGGGGTTTATTCCTACAAGTATTGTCAGACAAGTAATTATTGACACAAAACCGTGTCCAACTCAGTTAATAAGTTTGGGAGATTAGCGGTAACAAACGAAGTTTGTTTCTTAAACCGAGTAACAACCAAAAAATCAAACATTTTAATCAATGTTATGGGATCTATTGCGTTATTAGAAACCTTCTAGGTTTTCTTAATATCTTACACGAACAGACATCGGTCGTTTTATTATCTTTTTGGTTGCAAACTGCGTTTCCTAACTCCTTACAAAAGTGACGTAAAACTTAGTTCACTGTTATTTTTTGCACTGACCAAACAAGTTGTGACCATCACGCCAAATTATTATTCAAATGAAAAGGTCAAGCACGGTAGACAAAAACGCAACGATGACTACGATAAACTGTGTTTAAATGGTTACAAATGAAATTTAAGATTTTAGTTTTTTCGTATTACGTACAATTTTTTATTTCCAAATTAATGCTTCACGATGATCTCATCTGATGGAAAATTATGAAAATCAAGACAATTTTGGGTCTATCTATCGGCCAGACCATGGTCACGGTAAAGATATATTACCACGGTGTACCTGGGTGTTAAATTTCATAAAAATCGTTCTTGTAGTTTTAGCGTGAAAGAGTAACATATATACATCCATATAAAAACTCAGCTCCAGACGACTAGTGTTGTAGAATAAAAGCACTGGGATATTTTCACTCATTTATTCTTTTGTGCTTAAATCGCCATTTCACAAAGGTGTCTCATTCAAGAGGAGAAGAAATGGCGAAAGAAACTCCTCTACACATCTTTTAAAATAAGGTATTTTACAATTAATTCTTGCTTAAACTATTTTTGACTTAAACTATTTCTACAATTTAGAATGATTACAAAACACCCGTATTACTCGTTTCCCAGTCTAAGATAGAATGCCCTCCTGGGCCGCTCTCCAGACCGACCAACATGGTCCCTTATCATTGTTTTTTCTGTAACTCTCATATTTCATTCAACTCGAAACCAGAAAAATATGACGTGTCGACAGGCACCGGAGCCGCGGAGTCAAGTGCATTCCCGAAATAATGTCTCGTTGTTGAAAATAAAGATGGTAATTAATTTTAAACCCTAACACATATATCCTTACAAAGTTTCACATTAGTAGTATCCTATTAATCCTAGTAGGATTCTGTAGGATATGAGAGGAAGTAGGATGTCCATTACACATAATTTTGGAGATCATGCAACGATCATGAATGGTCGGTAGCGTGTAAATACTCTCGCGTCATCGATGACGTAATTTGAAGTACAGCTATACCGCTGGGGTTGCAATTTATTAATTTTGAAAAGCAGGATTTGAAAGTAACAGGACATTTAAATCTAATATTGAGACGTACATAGTTTATGAGCAGCAATTGGAATGCAACTTTACTTATACCATCAGGTGGCAACAGTAATATTGGAGGAATAAGGCGCAACTTTTAAAGTACCTACCCTACATTGAAGTATCTGTATAATCACAGAAGAAATAATAGCATATACTACTATTATATACATACTATATAATAGTAGTATAATGTCATAGAACAGACATCTCGAACAAAATGTGTGTCCCGCTGGGAGGTTCTATTTTCAAAATTGAGCCCCCGTTCTCATTTCAAAATCGAACGAATCCATTGAAAATTGAAGCCCAATGGCGCCAATTGGTTGGGATTTGGGACATACATTGTGTTCGCGGTGTCGCTAATTATAACATTTTAATGCTACCCTACCAATGATTTTTAATAAAGATACGTTATCCCCTTACAAATCAACCAAAAAATCTGTTCCGAAAAGAGCTAACAACACACACACACGTATTTGCATAATCGTATT
The DNA here is from genome assembly GCA_963932265.1 of Thymelicus lineola. Classification (NCBI taxonomy): domain Eukaryota; kingdom Metazoa; phylum Arthropoda; class Insecta; order Lepidoptera; family Hesperiidae; genus Thymelicus; species Thymelicus lineola. The sequence continues at coordinate 12,083,435 of OZ010694.1, forward strand.
ACTTACACTAAGAAACTTAAATTTTAATTGGTTGTTACTTGTCGACTACAAAATAAATAGTCTTGAAGTTCTGCTATTCACCGTTAGATGGCAAAATAACGATAGTCTTAATGTCCAGTAATAAGGTTGACATTGAATACAGTTTGAGCAATACAATGTCAACCATATGGAAAATAATTAAATAATTCCACCTACTGAACGCTAGATGGCGCAACTAGAATCTTGAATGTGAAGGAACCTTAAAGTTATTAAGATAAGTTACATTTTTGGTTAACAACTTCATCCATTCATGGTTTTAGTTTAGAGTTGTGCGTGGTGCTTTTGCCGCGTTATCGACAATTATCGATATTTATATCGAAATAGTTATTGTCAGGCTGCGGGCACGAGATCTGCGACGGGCAGTCGGGTCGATCAGTCGCGCTAAAGTAGTGTTGTGAAGAATGACAATATTATGATCTGTTTATTTATATTTTTGAAATTTACTTTTATTATTAAAGCGATGGCGTAAAGTGACTTTCGGAAAGCGTTTGTAACAGACCTACTTAAAATAAAAACTTATTTTATTTATTAATAATGGGTCAAAAAGTGACGCTTGGTTTTCATACAGATGGAGGTACATGCGTCATCTATTCCGTTATGTGAAACATGAGTTTACGTCGAACAGAATCATTGAAGCCTAGTTTTCTGATGAGAGCTGAATTATTATTACCAAGAAATGGTGTTCATCCAATAAATCAAGGAAGAAGTAGTTTGGGAAAAATTTCTACTCTTTATAACAAAGGTGTCATTCAAAAAAATATATAACTACGAGAATAAGTATCAAAATATTTTGTTTATATTTTAGAGAATATTTTTATGGTGTAAATTTTTACTGTTTCGTGCCCGGTCCCATAGAATGCCATACTGTTGATTCCATCGCTCCATATCGTCGCCGCCCCGCAACCGCCATCGCGCCGCCCGTCGCAAATCTCGTGCCCGCAGCCTCAGTCTGACATTACAAGGCGTAGACCCGTCAAGTTGGTACTTAAAGTTCTTGTGTTTGTACTGCCTATGTGAACACTTGTAAATTTTTTTTAAAGCTTATATCTCAAACATTACAAGGCGTAGACGTGACCGTAGTATTTTTTATCAACATTAACTAAGTAAAGAGTCACGGAATACCACGCTTGGGCTTTTTAAGCGACGAAAATAAATATATGTGGGAGTGGATAAGCAAATAAGGTGAATTTATTTTCGTGGAAATTTATTTCCTAGGCACGCTGTAAGGATCCTAGATTATTTACCAATGATTTCAAATAAAAAAATCAATTCATATCAATTTAATACATTTTTACTTATTTAGATACAATACAACACAATACTTTATTGCACATCAAATAGCAGAACTGTACATAAATATACTTAAAATAAAAATGTTTAAAACAGACGGACCGATGGACGGACAGATGGACAGGCGGACAGACGTACAGACGGACAGATGAACGGACGGACATGACGAAACTATAAGGGTTCCGATTTTACTTCGGAACCCTAAAAACATTATTATTATTATTATAGTAATATTTAATTAATATGAAATACTTTTAACTAAATATTTTTAAATTACAAAACTACCGATATCGATAAACTTGTATTCGCATCTCTCCCCGAGTAGCAGATGATGTTCTGGAAAACGATAGCCGAGTAGCAATACCATCTAAAACATAAAACGAACCTTATTGCCAAGTGATTGAGTAGCTTTTTGATCATAAGTTATATTATTTCTTTTAATTTTACGTTTTGAATTTGAATTATTACAAAATAAATTTAAAACTAGGCTTATTTGTGGTATGAAACAATGCCATTAAATAAATTATTTGCTCTGCTATCATTCTTGCACTATAAAATCGCACAGTAAGGCATATTGGCGTGGTTTAAGACAAATTTTATTTTACGTAATGCACAACCGACGCAGCTCAGTGACAGATAGGACAAGGCTTCCAAAAATACGGATTTTCCAATTACGTATTTAAATACGCATTTCGCTGCTCTAAATACGTAATTACGTAATTACGTAACTGATTTGTTTTTTTAGGGCGCAATTTTTTTGCGTATAAAATACATTGTATTTTAGGAAGGAATAGAAATAAAAAATCAAACGTCTTCAAATGTTCACATTTACCTATTATATTAACAAGAAACTACAGAAGATAATAATTTTAAAATTAAACTCCAGATCTAAAATCAATTACGTACGAATAGGCTCAAAGTTTTATTTATTTAATTTTTGTTCTTGATAATATGATGCCATCAAAAACATAACTTGTAAAAAAATCAAGTCTCGCAACTCAGTTCTTCTACCGTAAAAATTTGTGAGATCCATGTATGATGGCCAAGTCAATCTATTTATTAAGAACATAAAATATTTTTAATATTGATATGGTCATGTAAGATGTTGTTAGGTTAGCTAATTACGTAATAACTTAAGACAGAAGGACCCTTAAGTAGGGATTGAATAAATTAACCAACTTGGTATTACATGGATCTCACAAATTTTTACGGTAGAACTGAGTTACAAGACTTGTTTTTTTTTACAAGTTATGTTTATGATTGCATCTCATTACTGTTTGTAGTTAATCCTACTTTTTTCCCTTCCAGTACCTTCTACTTCTTGAATACTAACAATTTCGGGCAATATAGTCTACTTAATATTTTGCGGGATTTTGGTAAAACTTCATAAGATATCTCCACCCATTCTTGCTTTTTTTATTCCGTTGACCATTTTATAAGTTACCTTTGAACATAATTATATGTAGGTACTTATCTACACCTATTATTCCATTATATTATACATATACACTGATTCATTCACTGCAAATGTAACTTTATTATCCTATATATTTATATGGGATTACAAAGTTACTTATGCAGTTAGTGTATCTACACTTGCGAGCTTTATACTGGAATCACCTAAACGGGGATTGTTCAAAACAATTTTAACAATTTTCATGCAATGAAATTGTAGAATGTAGTATATCATTTGAAAGGTAATTGTTTTGGCTTTCATCCTCTTTTGATATCATAACCAAATCTTAGTCAGCTTATATCATGGTACGTAAAAACAAAACTCATTAATTTTTAAAATAAAACAAAATATGGTTTGCAAGTCCTGAAACCCTATAAAAGGGCCATGGGTGAAAAAATTGTCATCAGTCCAATAATTTACGCCACTGGGAACACAGAAAGTAAAAAAATAGAAACCACACCTGCAGAAGCCGCTAAAATCGTCATTCTAATCCAGCATGGGTTGTCTCAGCGTACTATCGCTCATCAGCTTCATCTGAGGCAGTCATGTGTCTCAAAAGTATACCAGAGTTTCAGCGAAACTGGAAACTTAGTGCGAAGACCAGGTTCTGGCCGTCAGCGATACATTTCTGTGAGAAATGACCGTTTTATTGTCTCCACTTCACTCCGGAATCGATACCTGACCGGCGTTGACGTCCAGCAGCGGCTCAGACAAGCCCGGCTTCAATTTGCCCGCGATCACTTAGACTGGGGTATAGAGCAATGGAGCCGAGTCTTGTTCTCGGACGAAACTAGAATGTGTCTGCATGGTAGCGACTGTCGAAGAAGAGTTTACAGGAGACCGGGGGAGCGATTTGCACAATGCTGTTCTGCGAAAACCGTGGCATACGGGGGTGGGTCCTGTATGATGTGGGCAGGGATTTCTATCGAAGCCCAAACGGAGCTGATATTCGTACCCGGTGGAGGTCGGGGAGGAGGGCTAACCGCAGAAAGATACATCAACAACATTCTGCTAGACTATGTGCTTCCCTACGCTGGTTTTATTGGGCAGGATATGCTGTTAATGCACGATAATGTCCGCTTCCACACCACTGCAGAGACAAGACAGTACCTGAAAGAAGTCGGGATTCCCACACTAGACTGGCCAGCCCGTAGCCCTGACTTGAATCCAATTGAAATTTTGTGGGATGAGTTGAAAAGGTAGGTACGAGGAAGATGGCAAGCTCCAGCGTCGATTGAGGACCTAATAACTGCATTAGTCGAAGAGTGGCAGGAAATCTCACAAGATTCCATCAAGAAACTCATCCGGTCGATGACCGATTACGAGCAGTCATTAGAGCCAGGGGGTCATTAGAGTCATTAATACAAAATATTGAGGGGGAAGAAAATAAAATTGGAAATAAAATTTTAAGATCTTTTCGTTTTATTCTATTCGTTTAGATGTCCACAATTTCGACCTGTTGCACTAATTCCTAAAATTTAAGTAGGAAATATAATAAAATAATTTTTTTACTAGCATTTGAAATCCAATAAAATTACCTTTCAAATGACAAACCACATTTTATAATTTTACAGCATGAAAATTGTTAAAATTGTTTTAAACAATCTTAAACTTCTTTCTTTTAAATTAATAATATCCTATCTATGTACTTGCGATATTATACGTTTATTTATTATCCGTTGCGTTATTATCCGTAATTACGGATTTGAACTCTTCAATTACGTATTTATTGCGTAATTACGTAAGTACGTATTGGAAGCCTTAAGATAGGTTATGAGAAGCAGAGTGGTCACAGTGGTCAATTGACTACGCTTTCGATTTTCATCATCGCGCGCCAGTAACACATCTACCTCTTTTACTTATAATATCATTGTACCCTACGGAAAATTTACAAAAATCCAGAACGCTACTGGAAAACTAATTAAGACTAGAATATTTGAAAAATAGGAATATGTTCTGGGACAAGAGAGCAATTGGCAACACTGTATAGACAGTTGCCGATCTAAAAATCTGTGTATCTATACACACATAGCGACTTTCGCTCAGTACACGAAATCTTGTTTTTGTACCGCGCACGCGCAAACGTGCGCGCACGCAAGTTTTCAGTCCGGCATCCGTTGTTGATCTTAATTACGTTGAATTACGCAGGATGTTTGGCGATGAGCGAAAACGATTTGTCGGTATCAGTACATATCACACTCGGAACGGATATTGGAAATAAACTTTGGTTATCAACTCATTAGTGATTATAAAGTATTAAGTGATATTAATTACAAGTATAACTTTTTTTTAGGTTTTTAACACGATAAACGTTTAACCGATTATTACTGACGTACTCATAATTTCAGTGGCATATTAAAATGATATAAAAAGCATTCAATTTGAAGACTATTAATTCAAATTAATAATTAATTACGCATAACATGAATTATTACTCATTTGAATTGCAATTACACATAATTATCACCTTGTATATGTCATTAACTATTTCACATCATGTTTGAATGTATTACAACTTACAACTTAATTTAAAAAGAAAAAAGACATTCAAATGCAAATCAATTCGAAATTCAAAAAGACTGAACCTAACCGAGTTGGAAGGAGCATAGACAAAAATTTTAGAGTATAGGTAGGTACCTACCTGAATTAGAACTAATAGAGAAAGTACGTCATATGGCATATCGCGCTAAATAATCTCCATTCTGACTAGCACGTCTAGACTAACATTTCTCTTTGATACGACGTTGACCAATTAGGTATCGTTCGATTAATGAAGTTATGAAACCAGAGGTGACAGCTGTTAACGTAACGCCCGTGTTAATTGCATACTACTAGCTTCTGATTTGACTTTACTTAGTTTTAAAAATGACTACGATAGCAACAAATCAGATTAATAGATTTAATAGGGTTGCCAATACCAACACTTTAGAAATTAAGAATTTACGAATTTAGAAATAATCTTCCTGTATACCTGTTGCGAAGTGAGGGATTCCGGATTTGATTCCCGGCGGGGGAAGACTATGTGACACACACACTTTTGTTCTCGGGTCAAGTTTGTTTTGTTATCAAGGGTCAAGTTTGGTTTTGTTATCTATGCCACTCGAGCTAAGGAATCATAGTGACAGGTATTTGAATGAACGATTTTGAATTGTGCCTGTTTTGTAGATTCAGCTCATGGGAAACTCAGCGAGAAAGAAAACCCGGGATCCTTTGACGGGTAAGAAATAGTCAACTGGGAAACTGGGATACGCTAGACATGCAAGCATTTGAATGTTTTCTTATTTTTAACCAACTTCAAGTAAAGGAGGAGGTTCTAAATTCCAATTTTTTTTTTCTTTGTGTTACCTCATAAATTTTTACTGGGTTTACGGATTTTGATGATTCTTTTTATATTCGAAACCTGGTGCTTGTCATGTGGTCATATTTAAATTGATTAGTTTTTAAGTTCTCCCTAAACTTGAAGTCAGTTTTTTTTGTCAAGAATTATTAAATCACACAATCATAGTTATTGCTATTTTAATAATTAAGTAAACTAAAATAATGTTATCTCATCTTAAAAGTTTGATGTAATTTATATGCCAAAAATATGTAACATACAAATAAAATATATCGATTGGTGATTTTAGAACCTGTTGTTATTAAGCGGACTTAATACCTATTGGTAAGAGTATTATTTGTTGCAGCATACATTAGAACTGGAACTAATTATGCGACAGCTATTAAACAGTTATCTAGTTATTTAGTTATCTAGTTATATTATCTAGTTAATTGACCTAATGATACCCGAGAAGTGGTAGCCACGAAATATTGCAGCAATATTAATAACTTATAAAGCTCAATATTTTTGTTTAAAAATAACATGAAATAAAAATTAATAACACTAGTTCCTCATACTGTAGTGACTCTGCCTACGAAGAGTCTTGGGTTCGATCCCCAGGGCAGACATTAAAATGACAGACATGTGTAAATAAAGGGCATCCATACATGAACGAATTTATACGCACACAAAGACAAAAACGGTCAGGCCGCGTATAGCAATTTAAACATTATTCTTTCTGCCTCGCTGAGAATCGAACCTAGATCCCTTCGAACGACTGTCCGGCATGGTAACCATTGCGCCACACAGTCGTCTCGTCAACCGGCCATAAAGCACGCCATACGAACACTTTCATTCGCTGCTTAACCAAAAATCCGCTTGTGAGCGTTTCACGAGCTTTCTATTCACTTCACAGTTCACACCGACACGTCGCGTAGTGAATTAATAAATGCCCTACGTATGGTTGGTTAAACCATTAATTACCCACCTAATTGTAGTTAAGTAAGCGTTTTTTCAAATTCAAAATTATTTTATCATGTACTTTGCTAAATTCACTTCGATAGAATATGTCGTTTTTTATTCAACTACCGTATTGGAAACATGCTTTTTCACTGAAAATAAATTGCTAAAAAAAACCTAATTCTCGTCGCACTACATATAAATGCGTATCCACCGAAGTTGCTGGCAACTTCTGTTGGAAACAGTCACAATAATTCTTTCTTTCTTTCTTTTTTATTGCCTGCTTAAGATGGGAATTGAATCATGCGCACAGCTGACAGTTATTAAAGGCAGTTATTCGTCAAAAAGGCTCTTGATTTAAATATTTCCACTATCTATTTTATTCTGTTACCATTGGATCTCCTTCCAAAAGACGGTTAAAGCTATTTACTTCCTAGGGAGATAATATAATCTGGCGAACTATTACCCTCTGGTTCGCAGACCTCAACTAGGTAGTTGTAGAACACTTACCTGTAAAAGAAAAGTAATATTAGTTTAGTTATCTTTACAGTCCTACAAATATTATAAATGTTAAGTTTTGGATGTATAATTATGTTTGTTTCTCTTTCACGCACAAGCTACCGAACGGATTTTCATGAAATTTAGTACACAGATAGACGATGATTTGGAATGACATATTTAGGGAAACGCGAGCAAGGTCGCGGGCAGAACTCTAATTCTTAATAAAACGCTCACAACGCTGACTGACAGACACCGCACAGCCTAAGCCAGTGCACCTAAGAATATTAAATGAGTATGAGTATCTATCTATCTATGTAATACCTTTAAATGAGCAACTATGGTATATATTTTCTGAATCTCCGAAACGGCTTCAAGGATTTTAATGAAATTCAGTATGAAGAGGGTTTCAGGGACAATAAATCGATCTAGCTAGGATTCATTTTTATAAAATGTCGTTTTATCCGTGTTTTCAGGCAAAGAAAAATTGCTAACTCTTCCTGACATCTTTTGGCAAGTAGCAACCCCAAAGCTACTTCAGTAGATGGTGTTGTTAAGCAACTACAATTATTTAAAAAGTAATCGACACAAAATTAAGCTTTCAGCAATTCTGTCAAAAACTGCTTTACTTAGTAAAAGTTTATTTGGTATGGCACCAAAAATCCATAATAAAGTTCCTGATTGGCTTCGAGAAATAAATAATATTGATAAATTTAAAATGGAATTAAAAAAGATGTTAATTAATAAATGTTATTATTCAGTTCATGAATTTTTAACTGACAATTTATTTAATTTTTTAACTGTTTTATAATTTAATTTAATTTTTAATAATATTTGTATGCCCGAAAGGTTCGAATATAGAGGACTTGTTAATATATTTTAAGACCTGTAATACCTATGTTCACAAATAAAGAATTATTATTATTACACCAAATCCGAACAAAGCTCGGTTATCCGGGTACTAAAGTTAATATAAAAACGCATGTACTAGCTTGCTAATATAATCAGCAAATTATGGTTATATCACAACCGAATCCATATGCTGATTGCTCAAAACGGATGACATAACAATAAATAGCTCTTAAATCGCTTGAATCTCATTAAAAAGTACTTACAGCTATCGTCAATTCAAAATCGTGGAACATTCTACATTTAAATGTTAAAGAAAATAGCAACTTATGAAACTATTTTTAAAGAGTGTCAGAGTTCGCGTAAAACTATTACATCATGTAAGTCATTTATATGAACTAAACATGTAAACGACACTAATATGCTTTACATTTGCGATGTAACAGTCGTTTTGTTTTGTAAGATTTTAGTCCGTCAGTTTGGTTTTTACAAAAAAATGGCACAAAGGCCACGTCGAAAGGCTTATGATCTTTGACAGTCTGTGTTTCAACATAACACGAGCTAAGAAGAGCTAGAAATAAATAAGTAGTTATACAATTATTTAATAAGTAGGTATATACTTGTTTATTCTCATATGTTTATTCTTAATGTAATAGCTGCATTACTTATTATTGAGGCGCAAAAAATGGGATGAAAAACTTGACTCTGGAATCGAAGCCAATATTTTCTGCTCCTGGCATACCTATTACCTAGCTAACCGACCAACAGTATAATGAAAAGTTGAAATGAAAATTTCACGCGTAAGATTAACGTGGACATAAACGCCATTCCCTTATGTGCCAGTAATAATATATTATTGGTAAATCATCAATTTATTAAATCATCAAGTTATTTATCACAAAAAATCTAAAGTACACTTAATATAGTGCAGTCCACATACACAGTACAACAACAATACAGAGGCACCATGACCTCCTTTTGAGAATGAACAGTGAATGAATGAATGGAACCTGGTACACTCGTAGTGGCATTTAATATCATTTATTTTTTGTGTATACTTATTTAATAGCAATTAATGCACCCTCCGTAGTTGAAAAGCTGTTATCTTTCATACGTAAAGAAAAAATTGTCCTAAATAGAACTGCTACTACAAATAATGTGAAAGTTAAAGTTGCTTTATTACATGAACGTAAAGAATCTTCGAGTGACCGTAATATACCTAAGACAACATTTCCTAACAAACACAGACGAACAAACAGCGTTGTACAAACATGTCTATAACAAGCGGTGAAAGCTAGTTCCTCTTCTCACGACAAATGAGACATTCGGATGATTGAAGACACGGAAACCGCTTTAACCGGTGGGACCTTGGGCTTGCAATAGATATATTTGTTATCTTAAATGTCGAGGAAACATTAAATTCTTACCTGTGAATCGTGGATTTAGTAATAAACTGGTTTATTAATAAACTAGTCTCTTAATACTAGATATTCTTATTAGTAGGTTAAACCCTCACGTACCTACATATTACACCAGTCTCATAGAAACGAAAGTAAGAACTATTAGTCTAGTCAAATAAGCTCAAAATGTAGGGCTAAACTTAACAATATTTATAAGCAGAAATAGTAGCTTATACAAGTCTATAAAATTTGTTCTTTCAATTTTAGAGATAGCAACTGTTCTTTTTATCCATAAAATACTTTTTAACATTTAGGTTTATGTATTTTTATTTTTAATATACAATAAATTATAATATTATACTTATTTACATCTTCCACAGAATATTCAATGGATAACGTACAGCAAAAGTAGGAACAACGAAATTGCGCTTTTAAATTCATATTTTAAAATCAGTTTTTACTCGTAAAACATATTATCACGATACGTAAAGGCTCTGTTTAACCGTCATATAATTAGATGTAAGCGATTAATTTATTTACTCGTCACCCAGTCACTTTATTCTCGCTATTAGTAAAAATAATTTCTTACAAACATTTGTAAAAACCTATCTTTTAATTCCACAATCGATTTCAGAAGTACCTTTCTTCTCTATTAAGCCTTTCTCATCATACAATTGTCACTAGATCATCAATAACCAATAACCGCGTATTAATCCCATAATCAAAGGTAGTTTATAGATAGCTAAACTATAAATCAAAATTTTCAAACTCAAAAATCAAAAAAATATAATGTCTTAATTATAATATCGACAGCCCATATATACTCATAAAGCTACATGTCAAAAATCGAGGCTTTCAGAAGAGCGTAGTTAGTGCTTAAACCGCTCTAGAAATAATTTTATCAATACAATTGTAAAAAAAAATTATCTCATCAATAATAAGCCGGGAAATGCAATTCCTGAACTGGTACTGGACTCGTTGTTCAATCGCAGGAATTTCGAGACGTGGATTTCCCGGGAGCATGCCATACTCAAATCGTATTTACATTGTATTTATCAATTGGTGTGAAAGTACAGTTTTACTAACTTTAGGAAGTAGAAGAAGTGTTATGTAGCTGGTTTTGTGGAATAAAAACTTCAGATCTCGAAGCTAGATTTATTTTATTTAGAAGGCACGCACAGTTTGTAGTTACACATAGCACAGCCGGTAGTCAAGAGAAGAAAAATGCCAACATTGTAGACAAATTCAAGTAATAAATAAAAAATACAATTTCTTTGTAGATTGCACAGAATATTAAATTAAATATGAATGAGATTTTACGCTAATTAAATTTGGTTCAGTTCCCAACAGTATAGAGTATTATTTATTAATTAATATGTTCTCAGTCGCAAGTCACAACGCTACTCGTTCATCTCCGAGTATGGAACAAGCTGGTTAATCATGTTACTGGGTCGCGAGGAAAACGGTAATGAGACATGTGCTCTTGCCATGCGGGTTATACTATCCCGTAACGTAATGTTGAACTCATTATTTTAAATATATCATACATTTTCGACCTATTCAATACATGTACCGCTAGTCTATACTACAATATAATTTAAAACTTTATGTAAAGGCGATTAAACGGGGAACCGATGTAAGGCAGATTAAGACCATAAGGAAGCCGGAGGTACCTAGTAATATTATTATTATATACATGCTCTGCTCGTGGCTCTACCCGCGTTTTCCGGGATAATAAGTACCATATATCGGACCCTCAGTGGAAAAAAGCATAAGTCGTGTTACGTTGAATTTTAATTATTATTATTATTGGAAACAGGGACAAAAGCTGCATATGCTCAATTTTATTCAAATTTGTTTCATTAGTCTTGACGGTTTTGTGCAGGAAATCGTAATGTAAATTCCTTTGACTACTTACTGATGTTTTAACAGTTTTTTTGCTCTCCTGTAAAATTGCAATTTTCATCTTATACCTTTTTTCCACTGAGCGTGCGATATTTTATTCCAAGCCATGGTCTACCTGCGTACTACATAAGAATCCGTTTAGTAGTTTTTGCGTGAACGAGTAATAAACATTCATATAAATTTTCACACTTGTAATATTAGTAGGATTCTGTAGCGAAGGCCAAGTCACACTTTGGTCACTGCATTGGTATAGCAGTTTTAAATTTTGGCTCTCTCTGGCTTGATACTACAGCCTGGGACCTTCTTTACAATAATAATATACTAATATTATAAAGAGGAAAGATTTGATTGTTTGCAATGAATAGGCTCCGAAACTACCGAACCGATTTGAAAAATTCTTTCACTGTTGAAAAGCTACGCTATCCCCGGGTGACATAGGCTATATTATTTTTTTTGTATTCGAAGCAAAGCGAGGGCGATTTTCTAGTATGTAATAAGCTGTTCATAACTATTATACATATTTTACTATTATAACTTGCATCAACAAAAACACCTACATGAATGAGGGAGAATAAATTTCATGTAAGTATGTGTATTCGCATGTCGCTTAGTCTTAGTAGGATTAGAAAACAATTAATTATTACAAATAGTTGACATCCTTAGCGTCAACTCGATCGTTGAATAAATCGAGATTTCTAGCGAGTGAAGTGTATCGAGATCAATCTCATTACAGGGCTTAGTGAGGCGTGTCGGCGGAGAGGTCGATACCAGATCCGACGCTGGCCTGCATTTCAATAAAATATTAATATTTAATATTCATATTATCAGCAACGGCTGCAACGAAGCTCAGCTTAAAAGTTATTTATCGGCTTTAAATTTATTCTGACACAAAAGGTTAATAATACATTTGTCTTGCGTGTGTCGGTTAAGCGTTCATGTAGTTGAGTTTCAGTATTGCAGTTTTAGATAATTATGCAATCACTAGTATGGGTAAATTGGAAATTGTATATAATATAATAATATATAACTACTGTAGCATTGTATTTGGGTCAATAGATAATTTATGTTATTAACGCATCAACCAAGTTATAATAATACATGTATATAATATACCCGTCTTCTTCACTGAACTGAATTAACCTGTCTATGTATTACTTTAGTTAATTTCAGAAATCAACACTACATTAATTCAAATAAAAAAATTATTATATCATTTTAACTAACAGTTTATAATTGTGTCAATTTCACATCCAAAATATATTTTATAAATAATTAGCGATAATTCTTAACGCCTGTCCTTTGTATATGGATGATTCAAAAATTACCCATGACACTCAAGTATGTTTTGAAGGATTTTTTTAGTAAATTTCAATACTTAAAGCTCAAGGCTCAAGGTTTCCGCTGCTGTAGATGTATCTGTTAATGTATTTTGGTACCCGTTAAGTTCAAAGTAAATTTAGTGTTAAGAAACAGTTAAGAAAAAACACGAATTTCGTCTGACAACCCAGTCTCATTATGGAACAAAAATTTTATAGAAAACAATAAATTAGTTTTAAAATTAACACCTGAATGTGCAGTTACACAACAGAAAATAGTAAACACAGCAAACTTAGTGCATTTATTGTTTTATTTTTCTTTCCAATGGACAGATGCTGTTAGATGTATCGGCTATTACAGATTCACGCGGACGGAATACTTTAAAAGAAGATAAAATCGGAATATTATTTAACTAAAGATTAAACACAAACAAGTACTTATATTAAACATAAATCATTTTGATTTATACTAATAAATATAAAACTTATAACATATATAACAACAAACTCCAACCGTTGAGATTATTATAATATTAAAATCCTAATACGAATATGACCTCTATAGGTCAAGACGTTCAAATGTTACACGATTATCGATTAAGTTAGATTAAAAGATAAGATTAAGACATTTTGTTTAACAACCGATATCCAACTCTTGCATCGTAGCCTGTTCAATTGAGCTTTAGAGAATTAGACGACCTTCTAGGTAAGTAAATTATCTCTCGACATTGACACCTAAGCCACAGCCGGATCTGAAACTGGTACCTAAGGTTATCAGCACAATCAGTCACTAGTGCCGCGGTGTACTCCAGTAGTCAACTCAACCTTGAGGTTTGTGGCTGAACCCGATCGCTAACAGTACACACTGTTGGAGGTATGAATGTTGTGTTTATAACAGTATTTACTATGCAGTTAATATAATTTAAGATTAGATTGATTGGCGTTTAAGTCTTTTTGGCATTATTTGGCAGTCAAATCAGTTTATAGCTTTGTAATTGCGCGTGGCCTGACACGCACTTGCCCGGTTGTACATACATACTTTATTCCAAAGTTCCTACCGTTATGTTAAATAAATAAAAAATATTACGTTTGACTTGCAATTTGGCACAGTTGCTTCTTTCGTCGCTATGCTAACGCTACAATAATTGAATCATAAAAGTAAATAAATTAAATAAATAACTTATTGAAGTCACGGACAATTTTGTTTTTGATAATAAATAAGCCGTATTTATTTCGAAATGAGTTCAAGCATGTACGCCATATGGGGCATGTAGTTATGTACACATATGGGTATATTGGTCAACTGGTTAATTTGTGTCTGCCAAATTGCTATCAAGTCGAGTATCACCGGTATCAGAGTAAAAAACAAAGCGAACAAGTAAATAAATAAAAATAGTTTGCATACCTTTTTCTTACGTCCTCAAAACTTATCCCATTTTCAAAATTATGTTTTCATACTCAAAATTTATTTACACGTCTGTGTTTTGGGGTCACAATAATTGATATATAAAACTTCAACTTAAGGTGCAGTAGATTCGGACTATTCGGAGAATATTTTCAGTCACAGATATACAAACACCAGCCAAAGTGAATATCTTAAACAAAACTTATTTTATAGTCTAACTCTAGTGAATATCACCAGTGATTCTAGAATTACAATTTTATCAGCATATTTTAAGTGTTGTCGCCCTGCAATCAACGATCAGGGATCCAGCTAGGGTAACCAGGTGACCGGGAAATCCGAGAATGTCCCAGAATTTCACTTCTGAAGAAGTTGTAATGCTTTGATCATTTAATCATCTATCATATTAATCTGCTAATGGGCTAACTGTGTCTAAGTTCCATTTAGTGTCCTCCTACTAACCTTTTCCATTGCGTTTTCAGTTGTGTCCAGTAATATGACGTCTTTATCCCGGATTTATAAATCTACTTGATCTCATTTATGCTGTTGTTTTGTGTAAGCAGGTACCTTTTACGTGTAAGATTATTTGAAAATGACTTACCTACTTAATTTTACTTTACTTTTCTGTTTGTAACGTTTTCTTACTTTCTTTATTTTACTCTACTTTACTTTTCCTTTAAAAAGAACAGAGAAAATGTAATTATTAATTTCAATTTTTTTTCCAAAATTACATTTATGACTAGAACCCAACTTTTTATTTATTTTTAAACATTCGTTCCATTCAAATAAAATGTATTAAAACAGAAGGCGGATTTATTACTTATTTAATTGCATAGATACCCTAATAGAATTGTCCCTGAAATTACAGGTATCTGGCGACCCTACATCCAGCCACTCAAAATGCACATCATGGGTTAGTTCGTGACGTTATGAATTACAAAATCATGAAAATCTAAGGAAAGATAACATCTGGAAGAGGATTGTTATTCTGAACGCGTTGTACCGGTCAGGTCCTTGACACTAAAACATGATTGTTTATAGTTCGTGTTTTGACCACAGACACGGTAAAGAATCATTACGAATCAGATCTGACTAGATAAGAATCAGATCTGACGAGTAGTTTTTGAGTAATCCCTAATTTTGAAGTCGGTTATTTTTTGTCAAGAATTATTTTGTAAATTCTCAAAATAATGTCGCAAAATTGAAAAACCCCTGACGTTACCTAACTACATTATTGGAACTTATTTCGTAACAAACTGAAATCTGGAATACAATCCTTCTCATAGTATAGTTATTAAATATATTATTCTTCTTCTTCTTCTTCTTAGTCGTACACTCCTGGCGGAGTGGTCGTGGTCATGGATTGTCTGTCAGTTTGGTAGCAGCCTTTGCGACACTTCTCCATCTCTCCCTATTCATGGCACTGCTTGTACATTCTGTGAGGGTGCACTTTGTGGCTGTTTTAATAATATCAGTCCATCTTGTGGGCGATCAGCCGCGAGGACCTTAACCCTCTACTCTCCCTTGTGCCACCAATCGTTCCATTGAACTTTCATTGCGTATGATATGTCCAAACATTTTAAGAATTCGTAGTTGCACAGTCGACGAAAGTTTTTTTTTACATGAAATAAGTTAGTGCTTGACAACGATCCCACCTCATGGTAAGTGGCAATGAAGTCTAAGATGGTGAACGCACTAACTTAATAAATGCCTTAAGTGTTTTGATTTTGACCCAAGCTCTTTCAAAATGGAATTATTAGTGCGACAGTTAGTCCACTTTATCCTCAGCAAGCGCCTCCAGCACCACATCTCCAGTGCGTCAATCTTTTTACGACACTTTTGGTGGATCGTCCATGTTTCAGCGACGTACAAAAAGATAGGAAATGTTAAGCAATTCATTAAGCGAACCTTGGTTGTTTTTAGTAAAGCGGCTATCTATTTTTCCATATCTTCGTGTCATGGCACACCGTCTCTTAATTTCTTCCTCACAACTGCAAATTAATTTATAAAACTCATAAATTCTGAAATAATAACCATTCTTAAATGTAATTAAATGTAATAAATTAAAGCCTGAATATATTTTCCAGCAATTCTACCACAAATACAACTGAGCTGCATTGCAGTAAATTTAAGTTCAGTTTTTGTAATATTGTTAACATTACTATGATAAGAACAATTTGTGATCGGTCACACCGTGCGGTCACTGACCCGACACGAAATCTAACAATTTTCCACTCCGACTGGTGTTTCGAAAACATCTGTCGTTTGCACTCCACAAAACAAGTGTTTTTCCGCCATTAACGCCCTTAGTGATTGTGACAAAGAGGTTATTTTTCTCTGAATCGCAAGATAGTTGAACAAATGCAGGTACCAATCTCTGCTCCATTGAATCGTTAAAACGTTTGTCAAACGCTATTTCTTTGTATAGTTACTAACTTTCTGTCACTTTTATGTGGCTTTTGGCTGTTATTTCTTTTTCAAATTTACTTTAATTGTAGCAGTAATTAACCTCAGGCTATAATTGACCAAGCAGTCGTTTAACTATCGGTTTTTAAACAGAATAGGTATACCTACTGATTTCTTGTTTCGTATGATCAAAATCATCACTAGGATTGCATGTGTTACTAAAACAATTTGTTTTAGTGTCGAATACTTTGATGCAATCAGAATTTCTCTGTTACATGAATGGATCAGAGACTGCAGCTCTTAAACGCTGCCAATGGCTTGGCTTAGCTTCAACCCTTTAGTGGCTCACTACTGGGCACGGGTCTTTCCTCTTGAGGAGATAAGTACAATAACTACAATAAGCCAATAATTACCTATAATTTAGATATGATAACAAAGGGAAGAACCCCAGATTTCTGTACTTTAGTAGCCAATCGACCGCTGCACCTCGTAATGGTTATAGCCAATATATTTAAATTTATTATTTTACGCAATGGTGCTCTGGTTATGGTTTGCCAAACTTACAATCGAAAGCGCGCCAAATAGCAGTATTTTAATATAGCTGGTGCCAATGTGTGTCAGGGTTAATAGTGTCTTTACCAAAGTGGTAAAAGTTAGGTAAAAGTCTATTGAAATCTAGCGTCAGTGAAGACCTCAATTTGATATAATGGAATGTCACGCAGAGGAGAGTACCACTCTCGTTTGTTCCAAATGTAATGATGATTACAGCAAGGTTAGTAGGAGGACAATACATGGATTTATGCACAGTTTGCTGAGACCACCAGCTTTGCTAATCCTGTTAGATTTGTTTACGGTAAAGGAAATTTCGGTTAAGATCAATGTAGATAAAGATAAAGGCATTTCAACTTCAGAAGTGGAAAAACCTTATAAATGCCTTTAAGATTGTAGATATTTTCAAAGCAGAAATGAAAGAGGACCAACACATTAAAATCCTTCTTAAGTAGATGCAGAAAAGGTCCAATACTACCCAGAAAAAAATAATTGCCGCTCAAATTGAAAATT
This sequence comes from Thymelicus lineola, assembly GCA_963932265.1. Lineage (NCBI taxonomy): Eukaryota > Metazoa > Arthropoda > Insecta > Lepidoptera > Hesperiidae > Thymelicus > Thymelicus lineola. Next base: position 12,101,334 of record OZ010694.1, read on the forward strand.
TAAGAATTTTATAATTATGGCGCTCAAAGTTTGTATCTTGTTCATTAACGACCCTGCGAAGACTAGAGATTTGAGGCCTTTTATTTTCTCCACAATAATCATGACAAAACAGCGGTTTCTTGTGTGGAATGCGAGTAACATGAGCTGCAACTTTATCCACTTCTCAAATGTCGTTCGCAGTGCTATTTCACACATATATGTTACATGGTAATGCCGTTTCAATAACAACTAAGTATATACTAAAGTTGTTTTAATATTATATGTATGTGCAATTTTGTAGAAATCACCTTGTTCTATGCACGCTAGTTTTGAAATTAGTGAATTAGTAAGGATCTTAGTTGAGTTAACTACCTCGAAGTTGAAATGCGTGTCTAAATACGTGTTTGAACTTTGAAGTAGGTAGGTATTTCCTTAGACAAATTTTAGATTTATAACATAAGTATATGAGTATTTAATTTAATTTCAAACAGGCGAAGAAGTTAGTGTTATTTTTATTAATTTATCTGAAGATAATTATAACCGTCGCTAAGTGGTTAATGTACAGGAAAAGCAGAACTTCATGTACGAGGATATTTTTTATTACGACACTGCTTTTGACTGCTTTCAGTCCGCAGTGTCCCAAACACGAAATCATTAACCTACGCCATTTCTGCGTGACATAATCATCTTTAACACAATACCTTTACAGCTGTTACATTTCACATTACATCTAAATGCATATCACACAATGAAACAACGTTTTGTACACTGTAATTTTGGCAGTCTGAGATCATCATAGGTAGTCCTGTAACAATTCACTTACACTTACAATTTTATTTTATAGTAGGTGTCCGTCTATTGTATAGTCCAGAATCGTGTCACGGGCGATTATCGCTTGCACAACACAATAACAGCCAGTGCTAATGTCTTTGTCATTCCCATAGTCAGAGCAAGCCATTATAAGCTAATTGGACAGTAACGCGAATATAAGAACACGCGCTTTTAACTCTGATCGGACACGGCACTTGTTATAGTCTTGGTATGTCGATAAAATATTGTAAAATACAATAAAATTCATGCTAATGATATTATCCATGAAAAGCTGACACGAATAGCTTTTTTTATTAGAGTTTGAAGGCAGCGTTTAAGCTGAAGGAAATGATCGGATTTACGACGAAAATTGTACTTGTCTTTCGAAAAAGGAATGTTTGTGCTTCCAAAAAATTACTCCGCTTTTAAATTTAGTTAAAATTACAAATGAAAGAAAACGTATATAAGAGTAAAAATTTGACTCGGATGATTTTCATGACACTTTCAAGTTTCAAAGAAGACTTTAGCCAGGACATGCATTGTGATGTGACGTGAAAGAAAAGATGTAGAGTGGAGCACGTTATGAATAATTAAGTATTTCCGTGATTATTTATTCTTTTGTTATACAAACAGCTAACGAATTGCATCGATACTCCAAACTATGGACTATAGACTATACGAAAATGGTGTGGAATAAGAATATCTTTATTTATTTAGATATTGGCCACATTTAATCTTACTTCCTACTAATATTATAAATGTGAAAATTTGTAAGGATGTATGAATGGATGTATGGATGATTGTTGTTCTTTCACGCAAAAATTAAATGAATTTTCATGAAATTTTGCACATAGAGAATATCTGGAATAACCTATAGAGTACTAATTATTTCGGACAACGCGAGCTAAACCGCGGGAAAAGCGCTAATAAATAACACAATGAATATATTTCCAACATCAGTTGCGTCGTATCTTCCTATGAACGCTAAAAGAAATCTTTGTAGCTTGCACGCGACGGTTTCTCAACTCTTGTTCTTACAAACGTGTACGATATGAAGTTTTCTTGCAAGCATTCTGTACAAAAAGCTATCAAATATCAAAGATTCAACTTGAAGTTACGTTAGTAATAACTTACGACTAAGTTATAATCAACTTAAGTAGTAGTTCAAGTTGAACCTGCAGTGATGCAAGTCATGCATTGTAAAATTGAGTTGCTTTGGTTTTCTTCATGCGTATGAATAGCAGGATGAATAGCATCTGATGGACAGTAGATGCCCACTGTCGCCTATAGGTATAATGATTAGGGTCGCCATACATAGCTGGATTTCAAGGAGAACTCGTTTTACACTTATTTAGAATTCCGTATATCCAAAAAGAGGACATTAATGTGTTACTTGAAGTTATAACCAGTTTTTGTTTGCCTGTCTATGTTATTCGATTTTCAGAATGTATCTGATCTACTAAACAAAAAAAATTGTAATTTGGGTTACATAAAGATATGTCCGCCGAAGTCATCGTCTGAAAGATACTTAAGATTTATAAAAATTTAATGATTATTTATAATTTTATTTTCAAACTACACTTATAATGCGCCTAAACTTTGTTACCGATCAGTTGCAAATTTTTATCGTCAACTGCCAGTCATAGTCAACGTATTTATGCCATGTGACAGCTATGAATTCCACGCGAATTTGCAATGCAAATAACTGGTTAAAAACTATTTTACAACACACGCCGTCACACGCATAAAATAATAGTTATTAATACTTTAATACGCATAACTTAACTAGAGAAATGACAGCCATCAACGTAATTAATGGTTACGCCAAATACTGCGTTTTCTTAGAATATAGGAGAAAACGAGAAAATGAATTGGAATTAAAACATCTACGGGGCTACGAATGGTTTGGAATTCATGGATCTACTTGGTATACAAACCAATGCTTTCCAGGTTCAATCACAAAAAGGAATTTTATTTTGATGTATAAATTGATTACTGCTCGGTCATGGTAGTCAATAGTATTTGCCGTGTCAAACATTGTAATATCCACGTTATATCCGTATATTATAGTCTACAAACGAGTCGTGATGGTAAGTTAACATTTTCCTGACTGCTTATTGGTCACGAATTGGTGATGGTCCTGATATTGTATCCATGCAGGTTATAATTTTACCTTTACCCTGCTTGTTTATAATCTTAGTTACAGAGACAGTTCTTAACAAAATTGCGTCTGAGCACGTAAGTACCCTTTCAAATCAATGAGATATGGACAATATAAAATAAATAAAAAAAACAAAAAACAAAAAAACATAAATAATATAACATTTCTTAACATCTTTTTGTCTTGGTCACACAAAATTATAAGATCTCTTATCCAAACCAGTAACCACTTTCCAAGATGACTGGAATAACATTGTGAGAACGCAACATTAATCGATCGACTGTAAAATGCGTGTTAATGGTTCGATTCGACTCGCTCTGAAAATAACTTGGACAAAACGGTTTTGGATTATCATGGGAGCAAACTTTAAGATATAACTTCAGTATGTGTCAAGCTATGGGTCAAGTTTTGAGTGACTTTTATTATGTAGTATGCTTTAATCTAAGACTACTCACACTCAGATTGAATAAATTTAATTTAATTTAATTTATTCAATAGTTAAGAAAGCCGGCTCGAAGGACCGTAATTTATTATTCAATGAACATTTTTAGTAACCAAAATAACATAAAATTTATAAAAATAAAGTATGAATTGGATTTTTTACTTGTGTGTAATTATAATTATAAGAGTAAATTAAATGATAACAATGAATACATCCCGGCAACGTGTTGTAATGTAAGTTATCAATCATATACCATAGCTTCAAGCCATTAATGGCCCACTACGGGGTGTGGGTCTCTCCTCTTGAGGAGGCCTAGAGTATATATTATATTCCACCACGCAATCATATAGGTACAAATTATATTAAAAATAACGATACTTATATTTTTGTCATCATCATTTATTATTATTTATTTATTCCAAAGTTACACTAAAATTACAGGCAAAGCCTAATGCGTTAAGATAATTAATAAAAATAAATTGTAATTTTATTTGTTAGCTATATATAGAAAGCCGTCACTTTCGAAAAATTCAACTATCTAATGACGTAAGTAAGTGATCAATCGTAGACTGCATGGCAGACTGTGATCATACTAACATTATGGAAAAGCTATATAAATGGTAATTTTGTGAATCGTTTTCGACAACATAAAGTAGGCAGGCACTTTGTAAACTCGTATTTACATGCTGTTTGACATAAAGACCCTTGTCAATAATGTATTTATTGCATTGACATCACTTTGAAAAACATATTTTCAAAATTTTACCAAAAAAACTGCCCAATTGCGAGTGCTACCAATACCAAACATTTATCTTGTATTAAGTGAATTGAGTAGCAAACTCCAACTTTGCCGTCTCGATCGCGGTTTCCCGATGGACCAACAGCTAAGTACGTATACATAACTAGTTGTATGGCACAACTAAGTGTTCCCATTGGCACAACTATGTACAACTACGCACAACTAAGTATAACTATTTTCTATAATCCATTCCTTGAAATAACAACTACAGTGAAACCGGAAAGCTATGTATATTACAATCGAAAGGATATAACCACAAAAAAATATGAGTTGTGCCAATGGGAACACTAATGGAGACCATACACGATCAAGTGTACTTGTCAATTTTGCAGTTTGACTTGACGCGGCATCCAGTAAACTTTATCTTGTATGGCCACATAGCTATCTGGCCATATAGCTATCTCTTGCACACTAGATGCCGCGTCAAGTCAAACTGCCAAATTTGAAAAGTCAAACTGCAAACTTGACAAACACACTTGATCGTGTATGGCTAGCATTAGTTGTGCCATACAACTAGTTGTTCACACATAGTGTTCCATCAGGAGACCGCGGTCTCCATACATCGACATAGGTCCCGATAAATTTACCAACTGCCAATAAGTAAAAGTAATTTTTTTTACGTAGGTAAGAACAAATTTTCAGGTAAAAAAATTTTGTAATTTTAAATCAACAGTTTAACTGATAAACGGGGGTCAACGAACCAGGATTCACGAGGCCTATTAAGCTTAACTCGAAAAGATTTATTATTGTCTTATTTTCCTTCATTGAATTTAAGTGTTACACGTAATTATAATGTAAAAAAAAACAACCAAGAACGCAATAAAAATATGCTCTCCTCTCCGAGCCGATTTGTATGAACGAACAATATATCGTTCAAATGAAAGAGGCAACACTATCGGTATGACTGCCAATTAAAAATGTTGCTGTTAGCATTCGTAAGAACACTTTAGTAAACAAAAAGTTAAGTACATGGAAGAAGGTCGCCAGGACATCACGTAAGCCTCAGACAATTTCCATACAAATTACGGTCACTTTCGAAACCCCATTGAAAATCGTCCGAGCAAGTATTTTCGGCCATTGTCTCATCACAATCACCATTTCGTACTGCATAAAAGAGCGCAAAGATCAAAATTGTAGACTGAGAATAATACAGACGGTTAAGAGAGGGACGTAGCAAGATAGATGCAAAAGTAGGTATAAAAATGAAATTCACGCTTTTATACATAGTCAATCCTGCTACACTAACTTCTTAGGATATGGGGAAATAGGTCTAAATAGTTTCGCAAGATTTGACCTAAACAGGGTATCTAACAATAAGCTAAAAAACTATTTAAAAAGATTTAAATCCTAGACGGAGAATATTACAGACGGTTAAAGATGAAACGGACAATAGTAGACAGATGCAAAATAAAAATAAAAATTTTTGAAGGAGAATATTATCACGGTACACTTTAGATTACTTCTGTGATATTACAACGGTTAAAGAAGAGACGGAAGTAGATGAAAAATATAATTTAAGATAGTTATTTCAAATCTAAGCTGTTATACTTATCGTGGAAGACCATAGATTATAATTATATTTAATAAAAACTATTCTTGGTATTTTTTATATTAAAGATGATTTTTAGAATTATTGTCTGTTTTTGTATGCGTGCGCCAGGTTAGGGCGCTTAAATAAGACTAATATCATGCAGTTTTCTTCTTTCGAGTGCGAGTGAAAGGAAGCATTAAAGTCTATTGTCATCTCTGTCTCTCGAAATATACATTGCATCATCTCAGTCACGACTTTATCTGGGTTGCCTGTACACCACAAATTGTACATTAATATGGAAGTATGGCGACATATAACTTGACCGCGAGCTTATTGACATACATGATAAAAGCAAGTAATTTCAAGTGCGTAGGTAGGTCCGGTAGATGCCACACAAGAAGAGATATTAGGTACTTTTTATTATATCCAGTGTAACTGAATTGGTAATTGTGAAAACTACCTTAGATTACTACAAAAAATTATAAAGCGTTAAATATTTAAAAATATAATACTCTATATTGTTCTAGATCATGGTCTATCTATGTGCATTTCATAAAAAATCGTTCACTACTTTTTGCGTGAAAGAGTATCGTTATATCTGTCGAATCAGCAGCTTAAAAGGCTATAAACTTTTTTCTTAAGTTTGTTATCATTCAATAAAGGTATCAAATTCAATATTATGATGGGGGACAACCTCGGCGGATAAGCCTCCTGTCAAGGGGAAGGGGGGCATAGTCCCCTACAAGGGGACTAATAAAAAAACTAAAGGAATCCAAATCGGAATGACTTAGGTTAGGTTAATATTTTTCTAATACGTGGAAAAATGGTCCCCGCGAAGCGGGGTTCCGTCGACATTTATGACGAAGTGTAGTTTTGTTGACTAATTGAATTAAAATTGAATGTTGCTATAATTGGCTTGAGAGCCAGTTCTTTCTTTCTTTCTCTTTCTTTATTTCTTTTTCTTCTTTCTTTCTTGGCCGGCAACGCATCAGTGATGCCTTTGGTGTTGCTGATGTCCATGGGCGGCGATAGCCACTTACCATCAGGTGGATCGTCAGCTCGTTTGCCGGCTATTTCCATGAAAAAAATACTATTGGATGACAATTTTAGGTATATTTGTATCATCATTTTCATGGTGTTTGAGGTTGCATAATGCACTGTTTTAGAGGTCTCAAATCATCTTCGCATTATTGCCTTTCACATGAAACCATTTTGGAACATATCGGTTGGATGGTTTCAGAGTATACAAAGGACATCCATATTACATTTTTTGTGTTTTATTTATAGTGCAGTCATTGAAGCATTATTGCTCCGAATTTTTTTACTGTGAACCGATTTGCGTGAAATTTTGGAATTAGGTTCATCTTACCCTTAACTTCAAAAGTGAAAATGATTTAAACTCCGCACTCACCCTGGGGGTGGTTGCCACCCCTTCTCGTGGGTGGACATTTTTTTTTTCAAAATAACCTCGGATATCGATAGAAGGGCTAATTTTAAGCAAAAAATCACCTATAAAGTTTTTCGAAAAATCCAATAGTTTTCAAGTTATTGGCAATTGAAAAATCGCAATTTTTTCACGTTTTTCATCGGTCTTTTGCAAATATCTCCAAAAATATATGTTTTATTGAAAATTTTATAAGAACCAAAATTGTAGCAGATAAAAAAACGAACAATTTAGTTTTTTTTAAATCATTCTAAGTGCAATATTAAGCTAGATATTGAAGATCAAAGCCGTTTTTTATTTTGTCTGAAATTTAATCTATGTGTTCAATGCCATCTAGCGGCGAACAGATGCATTTTATGCATTCTGCCATAAAGAAAGTTTTTGTAGTGCTTGAAATAAGCTTTAAAATGAGCACTGTTAAAGGTCTTTTGCACGTAAAATAAGTGAGCTGTATTGAAAATAAGAAGACCATTTAATATTTTTTCTTTTAAATCAATGGGTTTCATCAGTGCCATTTCCGCCAAAATGAAAATTAATCGTATTCCGCCTAGAAATAACTTTATTATGAAGAGTTTGATAGATTGTATCAGTTTGGCTGCTTCAGGACACATATTTAAAAAAAAATCAAGATTAAAAGAAAAGAAAAAATTTCAAATTTACAAAAAAAACACCTTTTTTTCATAATATCTTAAAAATGACGACAGATACGTAAAAAAGTGTAGGAATGAAAAATTTAGGTATTTTTCTGACGAACAATTTGGTATTTTTTTTATTTCTGTCAAACAAAAATTGACGGAGATATGATTGTTTAAAGAGCGCACGGCAGCGCAATCACAGTCTCTCTTAAGCCCTTTAACCCTTCACCGTTTTAAAAAAAGGTTTTTTACTATATATTGCAATGAAGGATGTTGTAGCTCTGTTAATTACCTTTAAAATGGTTTGTTATAAATTGTGATAGCATGAAAATTGAAGGAGTTATGGTCCAAAAACTTATCATATTTTTTTCTACTTAGTAACTGAAAATTTCGGAGTGTGAATATTTGGAGCAATGTGAAAGTACGCAGTATAATAGAGACCCAATACTATTGTAACGTGTATATATATACATAATATGGCTCATATATTTTGGAAACGTAGGCATGAATACATACCAACGTTCTTACATGTATACAGGGTTATTTGTAACTCGACGTATTCCTGGCGGGAGCTGATGAAGGAGCCAAAATGCAATATATTTTATGTTCATTTGTATGAGCAAAAAAAAAATCTTGCTACTTGTGGAGATATTTGCAATTTAAACTTTTTTCGTTATTTACCCGGATTTTTGCATTTAGGTACAAATTGAAAAATAAATACGTATGGTATGGTTATTATTTAAAATTATTTTTCTAACTAACACTTCAATAAAGCCCACCCTACCTTATTAAGATGAAAATTCCTTCAGAATGAAAAACTACGAGCTACAACAAAAACAAAATTATTTTAAAAATACATGTTACGTGACAAAATATGTTGTCTAGTTCAAAAAATTACCATGACACTAGGCATACAAGTTATTAAAAAAACTTGCCCATTTAATCAGCTTTTTAAAAAGGTATTAATGTTAATCCTTAAACATGTAATTCTTAACAAAAACAACGTTTTATTCATCATAGGTAGAGCATATTTCAGGGTTAAAAAGTATAAAGCGTAAAAGTAATGCACAAACTATTATTTTTTTGTTCATACGTCTTGCTCGATATGAGCCCCTCTATTTGTTATACAGGTCCGAATCCTCTTTCTCATTTCTGTTTTTGTCACCCTTGAGCTAAAACTTGAACTTATCTGTTCCGCCGCGCTTATAATTCGTTCTCTTAATTCTTCTATCGAACTGACTTTGGTGGCATAAACTAGACTTTTCATGCGACCCCACACGTAAAAATCTAACGGCGTGAGATCTGGGCTTCGTGCAGGCCACGGTATTGGCCCTCCTCTTCCCATCCATTTATTTGGGTATGTATTATTCAACCACTGTCGCACAATAAGTCGGTAGTGAGCCAGGCACCCGTCATGTTGAAATAATAAATTATTTTTAATTTCTTCTGGAACATCGGCCAACAACAGTCCATCCACATCGTCCCCTCAGGAATCACATCGAATAGCAGATAATAAATACAACATCCAAAACAAAGTCGCGTCCTCGCTTTTGTCTACCTACGATGAGTGAAACGCCGTCTTTGTTAAGAATTACATGTTTTTGGATTAACATTAATACCTTTTTAAAAAGCTGATTAAATGGGCAAGTTTTTTTAATAACTTGTATGCCTAGTGTCATGGTAATTTTTTGAACTAGACAACATATTTTGTCACGTAACAAGTATTTTTAAAATAATTTTGTTTTTGTTGTAGCTCGTAGTTTTTCATTCTGAAGGAATTTTCATCTTAATAAAGTAGGGTAGGCTTTATTGAAGTGTTAGTTAGAAAAATAATTTTAAATAATAACCATACCATACGTATTTATTTTTCAATTTGTACCTAAATGCAAAAATCCGGGTAAATAACGAAAAAAGTTTAAATTGCAAATATCTCCACAAGTAGCAAGATTTTTTTTTTTGCTCATACAAATGAACATCAAATATATTGCATTTTGGCTCCTTCATCAGCTCCCGCCAGGAATACGTCGAGTTACAAATAACCCTGTATATAACACATTTGAGTGAAGGGGCCAACGAAAAAGCCAGGTGATCAGCTGTGCGTGCTCCGTTTATTCGTTTTAATATGACCAGTAAGTTTTTAAATATGTAATCATACATATATATTTACTGTTTTAATTTAGGGGTAGTTTTAAGGGTAGCAAAGTTGAAGATTATGATAATCACTTTCGAGAGTGTAGAATAATATTTAAATCCTTTTCATTTAATTAAAAAAAAATTTATAACAATTTTTATCAAGGGGTTGTTTTTAAGGGTTGAAAGGGGGTTAAAAATTTGACTATTATTATAGAGAACAAAATAATACTTACTCTATACTTACATCTTTTTATGTCATACCAAAGTAATTTTTTGTGATTTTTTTAATTTAGGGGTTGTTAGCAAGGGTTGTAAGAATTTCAAGGGGTTGAAAATGATTTTAATATGAGGTAATTGTGTTAGAAAACACTTTACAATTTCAAAACTTACTATTACACATGTTTTCTAGCGATAAAATGGCTCAATGTTAATTTTTCCATTAAGGGGTTGTTTACACCCCTTAAAAATAATTTGCGGAGTTCAGATTATTTTCACTTTTGAAGTTAAGGGTTAGATAAGCCTAATTCCAAAATTTCATGCAAATCGGTTCACAGTAAAAAAATTCGGAGGTAACACCGTATTTTTCGCTTCAATGACTGCACTATTATACGAATATGCATTTGAAACATTGAAGTGTATTTCAATAACACAGCTCATACTTGACATTTAAGCTATGACGAGCATGTTTTAAAGTTTCGTAACAGTTTATACTCGTAGTAATTCATTTCGGGGCAATTCACATGTTTAGCTATTCTGTACCGTGCTTGTACATTGATAAGATGATTTCAATTGCATTGTTTAGCATGTACGCCTAGATTGTTATTGATATTATCACATTTTCAGGGTCACCCGGCGTTGCTAATAGAGCTAAGTTTTGTTTTTTTATATTAAACAACTACGACCCTGTAGAGCAAGAGACCCGAGCAAGAGAGGGTTTATTATCGGCCGGAGCCATTGAAGTATAATGTCATAGAACAGGCATCTCGAACAAAATGTGTGTCCCGCCCGGGAGGTTCGATTTTCAAAATTGAGCCCCCGTTCTCCTTTCAAAACCGAACGAATCCATTGAAGATTGAAGCCACGTGGCGCCAATGCATTGGGACACACATCACACATGGTGTTCGCGGTGTCGGTTCTATACGCTAGTAATAATAACTTCAATGGCCGGAGCACGTATTTCTGTGTTCATTATTTTTTTTAATAAACGTTCCCTTTTAGTAATCTTAATTTAAGTCTTACTTTTATATGCCTTTTTAATTTTTATAATTGTGAATATAAGAGTGTTCATTTACAAAGTATTTGTTCATGTTCATAATTCTGGACATGAGAAGCATTAGGTCGGATGTGTAAAATGCTAACTTTTCAGGAGAGCAAAAACAAAATTGACAAACATTTTTTCTTCAGCATTATTGAACTATAAGTATTTCAGTCAGTATTCTTTTTTTAATATTTTGTAGGCAATAGTACCTTTTAATTGTTATTACAAGTATCACCCTAACTGTTAAAATGAGTTTAATACAATTTTTAATCTATAAAATTTTTGTACATCAGACTTTATGCCTGAAATATATTCATAGGTACAAAACATTATTATTACAACAATAAAATCCTATATTAAGAACAGACTTTATGCCTTTGTAGCGATAAGCAACATTTTTTTAAGCATAATACTATATTTGAAGATACGTACTAAAATTTGAAGTAAACTTTAGAGGCATAAATGCATACCTGCTGATGCTACCAGCGTATTAGGCCAAACATTTTTGATTCATAATAGCTTAAGTTGAAATACGGATCATAAAACTATTAATAATTTGGTGCATAAAGATTTACGTAAATAAAAATGCTTATGGCTCTCGGGTATTTGAAAAAGTCTGTATAACCGACATTATGCATAAGTGTATCTTTACAACGGTAAGAGATAGAGATACCACGGTCAGATCGTTGGAAAGAGAAACAAAAACATAATATCAGTATACTAAAAAGTCATTTTCGTCGTATGTGCACATCCGACCTAATGATTCTCATGTCCAGAATTAAGATAAGGTATTTTCCCTATTGTTGAAGACTGTATTTTAGTAACTGCACATCTCACAGTAAATCTATATAAGCAGAGGATGTATTAGCAATTGCCAATCATCAAAGAAATTTTAAATTTCAATTAAAATAAAAATTATCTAAACAACCTTGGTAGGTCGACGAAATCAAAATGCCACAAATATCAAAAATATCTAGTCTGTAAAGAAAATAATTACCTGTCAATCCGAATTTTAAATGTATTGTATCTGTGCGATCGAAATTTAAAATTGCAATCATAAATTCTATTTTTGAGCGAAATGGAACTGAATTTTACATTGTAATTCGATATAGGAAAATTAAATAGCAATCTATTTTGGTGGTGTAATATAAAAACTGTATTTGGAGGTGATACAATTAAGCCAATAGCATCGGTGAAGGCGAGGCTGTAGTGATAGCGAGGTCGGTCGGAGTTAGGGTCACCAACCGTCCGGATTTGTCCTTTTGTCCGGCTTTTGTCCGGTCCCGATATTTAACAAAAACTTTAAAATAAAAGAAGTATTTGATCAGCTTTTATTTTATTAGCAATCAATGAAAAATCAAATCACATTACCAGTTCAAACACAAAATATGATCTACTTTGCTCCTTCAAACAACATGATTTTTTTACTAAAATGTCCGGACAGTTAAAGAAATGTTCAGACTTTTAAAGAAATGACCGGACGTTTAAAGAAATGTGCGGATTTTTTCTTAACATTCAGCTAAATTGTCCAGACTTTTCAAATGCTGAGTTGGTTACCCTAGTAGGTGTCGATGCCGTTCCATTGCTCTAACGGACTTTTCAGTTTTTAACGTTGTTTTATTTGTTTACTATATTCTAATACGGAAATATGTTTTTGCTTAGACTTGTTTACTTCAATCAAAATAGTTTTCAGTTACAGATAGATTTTAGTCAAAGCAATTTAATGTACAATTTAATTTGTATAATATTATTTCCGGGTATAGGTACTAATTAAAATACCCTGTAGTAAAAGGCCCGCTTCCAGGATAATATAACAAAGGGAATAATAACATGTTTTTTTTGTCCATTAATCATGACCGAAATCGTTTCAAACGAATAATTTCATAGTAACTGGATGGACCTTCCTCCACTACATAGTGACGATCAAAATATCCTCGCTCCAATTACACGCCCTTTGACTGTCGCGTGGGCGTGGGCAAAGGCGCTGGCCATATGGATGTGGGCGATGTTATGTTTGTTGAAACAAATAGTGGGTAAACAGAACAGTTAAGGAGTTAGTCAATGTAACGGAAATAATGCCTGGTTGGGTGGTGGTTCGGGAAATAATAACAACAGTGGGCGTTTACATCACTTTAGTCAGAAACTCATTTAACACAGGTTTTACACTGGTTATAATTAAACACGCCATTAGAACTGATTGTCTTCAATTATCCGAGTAACAGCCAACAAATAATAGGGCACGACGGCCCAGTGGCCTCCCATCACCCCTTACAGCCACCCCAATGCCTCGCATAATCGTCTGATCCTGTTACTCGTCAATCTGATATCACAACACAATTCACACGTCGCGTTCCGTCTTAAAAGTAACTATGTTCTTGTCTAGGCGTCTGCTCAGCTCGAAGGCTGTATCCAGAATGTCCGTTCGTCACTGGCAAGTCAATAGCTTTCCTCGGTTCTCCCGCCACGTCACCGCGTGACCAAATGACAGTAGTCAATTCACATAGTGTTGCCATCTTCACAATCCGAATACACCTAAGCCTGGCCCGGCTTGATGTTCCATTTTATGATCTCCGACACGGCCATCGTGACAATCTCACCGTCCTCGGTGAGGCAGCAAGGGACCATCTGGAAAAGACATAATCTTCGCAAAGTAAAAGTTTCCCACTCGGCCTCCCTGACCTCAAGCCCCAAGGCTTCATAATGAAAACACATAGCAGCCAGAACGGGATAATACCAAGAACTACAATCTGATAACGCGATCTAACTTTACAACAAAAGGCTTCATGGCACTCAAAGATAAGTCAGCAGTTTGTATGCAATACTCTGATCATCATCATCATCATCATCAACACCATCATCATCATGAGCCAACCGGGCTACCTCCAGTACCCAGTTCCACATCACAACAACAACAACAACTCACTGCTTCCCATCGGAAGCTCCAACAGCGACTGCTTACAGCTCCAAGCCAAACGCACGCCACTCACAGTCGTGGCCGCACTGCGACGGGATATCTAGTGCCCGATCTTACGCCTACGCCTACGAATGACTGGAGCTGCATGCTATCTGAGCGACTTGCATACCACTTACTACTCATCAAAAACAATCAACAATCGGTTCACTTGCTCTGAACATTTTACGAAATTCTTAGTGTGTTATCCCGTCTGTCTTAAAGATTCTCAAAAACAGTTCAACAAATCAGTAAAGGAATTATTATCTTTGCATGTCACTTTTAAATAACAAAAAGGTTATTTTTCGCTCACTTCGCTCACCAAATTCTCTCTGTGGCCTTCATTACCAAAAATCGTCAAGTACACAAACTCAAGTAGCCATCAAATGTCATATGTTGACATTACGTAATATCAGCACAAACTCAACAAGGAACAATTTTATTACTGTCAGTGAGCAGTAATCAAAATTAGCTACAAAAGTATCAATACAGATCACCTGTTATATCATGTCGCCATACAATCACCGACGATCCTCATCGTAAGCCACGGTACAAGGAGCCGCGATGCGCTCCCGTCACTATCAACAAAATTAAATGCAGGTAGTTGACATCAGACTTCGTTATCTCGCATTGATGCAACTTCTCGTCACCGTTTAGATATTCACAGGTTACATGTCCATACAACTGTCATCATCACTTAGTTTATCTGAAACACACAAAAAACAAAAGACAAAAACACGAAATGTCTAATTGTTATTTTTTTGAACTGAGGGTACACGATATCGAGATGTTTGAAAATTGAATATTCTTGATCTCATTTACAGAACGCTTCTGGTGTCACAAAACAATATACTTGCACTGACTTTGAATAACTTTGTTAATCATAATTACGTTGACTTTATAGTACTTCGTTAAATCAAGCACAAATACGACGAAACGATTTGTAGTTTACGCAAACCACCATTCTTATCAGTTCTTTCTAATCAATCTTATTTTCTGAAAAACCTTGCATGTTCCAGGATTTCGAAGCACAACATTCTTACACAAAATAAAATTTACAAAATCTTAACTCTGAAAATTCTGTCAGGTGTTTTGACAGTTCAAGATGACGGCACCATTTACACTGCTTGACTTCGAGTGTATACCTACTACACAAAAACACTATCGAATTATCCAATCTTGTTAAGAATAATGAAAAAATATGCCATACCAAATCGCTGTCTTATAATCTGAAACCTTAATGACATTTTTCCGATCCTTTGTATTCGAAATTTAGAATCCTTATTTTACATGCTTGCTGTCCACCGTTTGTAACATCATATCTGAAAAACCTGAAATGCGGATTCTTGCAATCCGAATGAAAAGATAGTACTTTTCCCTCAAAGACACGTCTTATGATTATTTTTTTTTTGGTTTGTTGGTTTGTTGATATGGTTTGGTGTCTTCATTGCTATTACTCCCTCGGCCATCTTTGACAAAATGAACACGTCCTCGTGTTCTGTGTTCAAATACTCGTAGTAACATACTCTGTTCCACTATTCACTTCCATCATAATTGCTTCTCGACTAATATCGACATCTTGCGTGAGGCGAGTATACAGCCGTACAATTCACACGTCGCGTTCCGTCTTAAAAGTAACTATGTTCTTGTCTAGGCGTCTGCTCAGCTCGAAGGCTGTATCCAGAATGTCCGTTTGTCGCTGGCAAGTCAATAACTTTCCTCGGTTCTCCCGCCACGTCACCGCGTGACCAAATGATAGTAGTCAATTCACATAGTGTTGCCATCTTCACAATCCGAATACACCTAAGCCTGGCCTTGATGTTCCATTTTATGATCTCCGACAAATGTATTAGTTTAAATGTTTGTTTGTTTAACGCCGATGAAGGATAATGGATACAAACATTCTACATTTTAAATGCACCGATGCATTTTTAACCGAATTCAAAAAAGAAGGAGGTTATCAATTCAGTCGTATTTTTTTATGTTTGTTATCTCAGAACTTTCGACTGGGTGAACCGATTTTGATGATTCACCCAGTTAAATTTGGTAGGTTCCACTTAAATTTGAGCGAGATCTGACAATGGCTTCCATGAGAAAACCATATAAGTCTTAAATTTACATTAAGTATGTACCTACGCGACAAATGGACGAATAACTCAATATCACGCCAACCGATTTCGATGATTCTTTTTTAATTGTTATTGGAAAGGATGTACCTACTTCATTTGATGTCGGTTTTTTTGTATTATATTATTAAGTCGGTTAACAAACATTTTATTGGTTAAAACGTACTCGTATTCATATGAACTAAACTATAGTTCATATAGTCGTCGTTCATTTTAACCTAACTGTTCACTCAATAAATAACAATACCAAAGAAATAGGGAACAGATAACTCCAAGAAACTCGATTTCCACTCAATTAAGCCCATTACCTGTCACTTAAAGTTTAACGGCAAGTTCGAAATTCGAAGTTGCCTCGAACTAGAACGCCAGTTACAGATAATAATTACCTCTGAAACTGGTGCAATATTTTGCGCTAATTGCCGCATGACTCATTATTTATTATTTATACTTGCTATACAAGTTAATCAAACACTTGATTTTTTTGTAAATACGGTTTAACGAGCAGACGAGTCACCTATTGGTAAGTAATCACTGTCACCTATAGACATTGATGATACCGGCCACGAAAGAAGTATGAAGACAGAAACAGAAGTACTAACTCCAAGTCAAAATTGATATTATTTATGGTCATACATTCACACATTACAATACACATTGGAATAGAGAGGAAGGTAAAATTTATGTAAATCTAGTAGACATATTATAAAATGTAACAAACAGACTGACAGATGAGAGTGAATAGGTTCTCATTGGTACCTTTTGGCTACGGAACCTTAAAAAGATCATCAGTTTGTGTATGGCTTTGCAACCTAGACCTTACAAAAACAACTCACGGCGCCACAATAACGCGGGCGCCAGTAATTTATATTTTTCTAATGAACGACTCAAAGCGAAATAAGAAAACTTGATTTAAATACTGGAAAAAGCAAAACCTAGCTTTTCTAAGTAATTATTGACGTTTTGCTGTTAGGGTAATGCCAGTTTCTCGCGATCCATGCGCTCGGCTATGATTGACGAGATTTCTACGGCCACAGCTTTTCGCGGATTTCAAGCGGATATTCTTAGTTCTTTCTTTCTTTCTTTCTCACTATTTAATCTTCTTAAAGATAGATTCTCATAGACCCTTTTTAATTCTCCTCCACACTATAAGGAATGGGAAGTATGGGAACCCCTGTACAAAGTTTCACTGAACTGCAAACTGGAATTTGCAATTAAGTTCAAAGTAATAAGGTATATTCTATGATACGAACTTATTTGTACCGTTCATAGAACTTAATGAGACTAATTACATAAACAAAAAAAATAACAGTACTCCATTACGCATAAATTACACAAAAAAGTTGTAATGTTTCTGCAGTAAGCGTAGAAAGATGCTCCGAATTTGATTATAATTATCTATCTGATAACCGATGTTTCGACCGAGCGCAATGTAGTAGGTAACTTGTGAAAGAGTGGGTGTAAATAAGTGTACCGATTTTGCTTCCCAAAGAAATTCTTATTAGAATATCTAATTAAACTCCTATAAGTAACGCAAGCCGCAACCATAAGCCGCATTGCGACGATCAACCCGACACTAACGGCACAAGGCACAAAAACTGTAGAAACGATATCCATGAAGGTATCTCTTTTGACACGGGTTTTCTTTCTACGAAGTGCCCACGTCAATTACAAAGTTGCACGCCACTAATAAAGCCTTCAAATGGACAACTGTGACAATCCTATTGGACTGGTCTAGACTTGTTTATTATTTATTTTAGTTTCTTCACGACCTAAATAACGTCTGTATGGACTACTTTTAGTTAAGTAACGTGGGTGTCTGTCACTGTAGGTAAGGCTAAGAAAAATGTTTTTGCAACTATGTTAACGACGTTTAATTGAAATGTAATTGAATTGAAAAAAAAAGAAATTGAATGAAAAATCGAACAAGAAAATCACATAAAAGAGATACAATTTACGTCCATACGAAAAAAAAATCCATTCGCAGACTAAAACATTAGCAATATTATTAAATTAAAACTGAATAATTTTGCAATGAAGCTCCAGGATGTAGACTATCTAGATTTCATTTGGATAACGTGTTATTGCAAAACAAAGAATCTAGACAAAACAAAAGTAAGATATAAAACACACATTATAGCTATCCGAGATTAACGACACAAAAGTGGTCGAGTTACAAATAAAAGACAAAGGAGCAAAGATTTAAATAAACCTTTTAGACAATCGTAAAAGCTACTTTTAGTCAGCCTTTGCATGCTCGCATAATTAAAAAGCATATTCCACAAAAGGTCAAGAACGAACGAGACATGTGTTGGCATTTAAAAGCGGACTTTGAAGCACTTTTTTGTCTACTGATATAAAGAAGACGCTAGATGTATAAATATCACAATTATAGTCATCAACTAATTAATAAATACGAAGAAAAGGGGATTTAATTAAAGCGTTACATACTTAATGTAAGTAGTACTGGTAAGCCATATAGGGTTTTTGAACTAAATTCTGGAGTGTTAGGTTGTTGCACTTGTAATAATAGCTTTTCCTTTTCACTGTAATTCGTGCTCAACTAGTCCATCGATTCACAACATATTGGGCCGATGGCTTGTGTCTATCTCAAAATTTACAGAATACAGATAATGGCCATTTAAAATGTCATCACCGGCACTGAACATTTTAAATGCAACGGGTACTTATAATTCGTATTTTATAAAGAGGACTTTGACTATTTGTTCCGGTTTTTATTTTTAGAAAGCTTTCGATAAGTTATGAAACTCATGACAGAAGCCTGGGTGGCATAAGAATGAACACCAATCTGTGGTACTTTCATCGCTCGCTTCAGGCATCCACAATGTTGCCAACAAAAAAGTTGAGATTCATAAACTTCACAGGGGACGCTAAAGTATTATAATATACGTCATTATCACTATGAAGAACAAACATGTTAAGACTAACAAGGTCTCCATATGACAAGGCTTTGTCCCTTATCTTATCATGTAGTAGCTTTTACAACGTCCCATGTTTGCACTATAAACTTTTGATACGTTTCCTCCCTTTGTTTTGATAACAACAATGTTTTATAGACACGATAAGACATATGTAGCATCGTTCCTAATATTTAAAGACATGCAGAGATCGGCTGTTTTACAAATAAAGTTGCCGTGACTAAAAGATATTTACAGGGGACCGAAATAAAACGATGAACAGGTTTATCTCTCCAAGTTTTTTTACCTCAAACGAAGGGTTCTTACGAGATAGTAAAACTGTTTGCGGAATATTTATTTGTGGCACCAGTAAAATTTGTTAGGATTTAATGTTATTGGGTTACTTTTTCATGATTGTACCGAAATATTTCCACGTCCATAATAAATCTTAGTTACTTGGAAATATTTTAAAGTAGTATATTTCTAAGAAAATAATAATATATCAACGCTTTCTTGAATAATTTGGATGTCATTTGATCTTTGTA
Organism: Thymelicus lineola; assembly: GCA_963932265.1. Taxonomy (NCBI): domain Eukaryota; kingdom Metazoa; phylum Arthropoda; class Insecta; order Lepidoptera; family Hesperiidae; genus Thymelicus; species Thymelicus lineola. The sequence goes on from OZ010694.1 coordinate 12,121,062, forward strand.
GGAGTTTCACCTAACATACTCTATAGCATCCTAGGCAAACTTTATTTTTGGAGCATCTAATACCAAATCTCCTGTCATTTGGCTATCTACTTCCTTCTTCCTTTCAGAAATTTCTTTATAACTATTTCCATTTCCTTACCAAATCAAATTTTGATATAGAATTTAAATTTAACAATCAAGTATGTTATAACCTTTGCAATAACCTTTTCCTTTACTTCTCACAACTGTCATCATATTATCATTTCGTTTTCTTTTATACTTTGTGTAAGGTTTTCTGGAAGAGATAACTGCTTTAGCAATAAGGTAGCCTTTTGTTATACCTTACCTTGTTTTATTACGGTGTATTTATTTCTGTTTTTTTTATGGAAATAGCCGGCAAACGAGCTGACGATGCACCTGATGGTAAGTGGCTATCGCCGCCCATGGACATCAGCAACACCAATGGCATCACTGTTACGTATTTCTAGTGTACAAATAAATAATATTTATTTTATTAATACAAGTAATATTTATTTGTATGTGTATGTTTTGTTCTCGAAACATCGCGGCATTGGTAGTAGACCGTAGTGAATGTTTATCTAGTTTGTAGGTCAAAGAACCGAAACAGTATTCCAGTTAGCGTCGGTGATCTCGGCTCGTAAATCACGAGGGTACTTGTGTACAAGCTTAACTTGTGGGATGTTCGTAAATACAGCTCGGATATTATCTGACCTTACTTTTTCATGTTTACGGGGCTCTTCACAAAGTATTACTCCTGTGTCTATCGGTGCTTTGTCTAGATTGGACTGGATTTCGACGTGATCTATTACGACAAGGAATTGATGTGGTTTTTTTGCTAATTTGACTTTCAGAATGATTTGGTAATTAGATGATAAAATGTTATAAAAGATTTCAATGAATGAACATAAATAACGATACAATTATATTTTTTGAAAACGACTTTCCTGTAAAATTTTGTGAAGATTGTGAAAACTCTGTGTTATTTTTGACCTTCAGTTTCAGCTTCAGAGAAACCAGTTCTTTATACTCGTATTAGTTTCTACCTTTTACTATTTTAAAGTATACAAGGAAAACAGCATTATAATCTTGTTATTAACAAGTAACCTAGATAAGTTTGTACCTTCCATAATTTTAATGTACTTATATAAGGAAAACAGGATTATTATCTTATTATTTTTTTATGGAAATAGCCGACAAACGAGCTGACGATCCACCTGATATAATTATAGTAGTTCTTAAGATAATTTGTGGAAAAAATTACTAGTGAAATATTTTTTCTACAGTCCCTGAAAGTTAAAATGAATATTTAATTTTCTAAAAAATAAATATTATATCAGCTTTATTTAGATTTTTATGAACCAATGATTTAAAGAGGTATTAAAAACATCACGAAAGTTAGACCTAACAATTAGGCTGTAGTTTAAAATTTTCTCAAAGAATTGGATTTCTTCAAAAAAATCATAAATTCCCAAATATCAACTGAACCACTGAATATTGCTGAACATACATGGGGGTTAAATTGGTAGTTATTGAAGTTCCCCACCCTTGGGCCACCGCTGATAAAAATCTCGTGTCACGGTGTTTGTGGTCGAACTCCTCTGAAACAGCTGGACCGATTTTTATGATTTTTTTGTGTATATTTAGTAGATATGAGAATAGATCGTAAAGTATCTTTTATACCGCTAGGTGATTAAGGTTCTAAATATTATAATTTATATGGCAGAACAACGTTTGCTCGGTCAGCTATTGTTATATTTGTCATCTTGGGAAATGCGTTCACGCAGTAAGAACTAAAGTTTTGAACATATTATTATTATTGTTTTTACTAGGATACTAGATTAGTTCTTGTAAATAGTGTTTTGGTATTTCTTCTATAGTTTTAAAGTCACAGAAAATAATAATCAGGTTAACTTAAAATATTATATTAAACAAATTTTGAAAGTATCATATTATTAAAATTTGTAAGGCATGTCGGGAAAGTCTGTATATATACAAGTACTGATTGTTTTTTTATGGAAATAGCCGGCAAATGAGCTGACGATCCACCTAATGGTAAATGGCTATCGCCGCCCATGAACATCAGCAACACCAAAGGCATCACTGATGCGTTGCCGGCCAAGAAAGAAGAAAAAGAAAGAACTGGCTCTCAAGCCAAAATTATTTTTATAATTAGTTTCGTGTAGGACCTATCGCTAAGGATGAAGCCGTTCGATTTGATTTTAACGACAAAGGTCAGCTGCTGACTCACGACATTTCAAGTTTGTTCAAATTTACCACTCAAAACGGGTTTAACGTGATTATAGCTTAGCTTGAGAGTAAAGGATTTACTGTAAATGAGTTCATCTTAAAATATATTAAGATATAATTTTCGTAAGTCTCTTACATGGTTTAGGTACACCCTTCTTCATGTCACACGAGGTTACAGATTTCTATAATTCATTGGATTAAAATAGCATACATAGATTAGAATTGCATGAAAACAGATATTTTGAATTTTATAAGTGATTCAGTCTCAATTAAGATTAGTATTTTTAAAACTTTGTCCTATAAGCGTACATTCAAGGTTTTTCCTGCTGGTACGATTTCAAAACTGAAAAACTGAGTCCACAACTCCAAGAGAAAATTGTTTGATTTCTATGAAAACACCAAACTATTTTTATATCATTGAATTAATAATTAAACGCATCAATTATATTAACGTTCAAGTAAGAAATAACAGAATTCCAAGGCTTTTCCTTGTCAGATATTAGTTAATTGATTTAATGACTGCTCTCAACAAGGTTCCTATTTAAACTTGGTTCTGTCTTCGTTAGAGCAACAAATTTAATTATTAAAACCAGTCGGTGCCCCCGACTTCGTTAGCAGTCGACATACATAGACTTTATAGCCATAAGTGGTAACTAGTTGGTTGTTATTCGACCGTTGAGGTTCCAACATCGATTAGGTTAATGCTGTAATTTTATGTCTAACGAAATTGTTTGTGAACGTCGAACATACAGAAATATTATACTTTACCAACTAGATAGGTCAAATATTAAAATATTATTTAGTAAATACTACTATTTACTGAAATTTTATATTGATTATTATAAAAAAAATTCAATGGTAAACATAAGTTAGGTATTTTAATTTTGTGTAAGTCTTATTTTCAAAATTAAAAGTTATGATAATAATACACTGTAAGATTGTTTACCAAATAGGACTGTTCTAAAAACATGGACTATACGGTCAGCGGGCCTATTATGAACTTTTATAAAACCATTCATGTTCCAGGCAATTCATTTATCGGGCTTTGAACGACGTATGATTGGCTAAAAAGTGTCACGTGACCGCTTTAGTAACGCGAATTTGACGTTTACACTGGAACATGGCTGGAATTAAGAGTTCATAACAGACCGCCAGGTGACAAGACACACTCTCGTGAAAACCACGAATAAGAATGAGCATGGCTTCGCGTTCACCTCGCGGCGCCGGCGCATCCGGTCTCAGCTGTCACGTGAGAGTTAACAGTAACCACATTACATTACCACACTGCGACTGGGGCGAAGACGCGAAGTGACTAATTCATTATTATAATCAAATACATAATTGTGATTAATTTACAATATTATGACTGGGGGCTCGTGTTCAGTTTTTTGCACGTGAACAGGTTCAAATCCTGGGCAAGACCTTAAATTTTTTTCTTGATTTAACTCCTATTATCAGCTCTTTACACATTAACCTAGGGTTGAGTGGTGGACAATGCATTAAGCTTTACTCGTTATTACTTATTTTAAGAGGTGACATAAATTTTAATATTTTTTTGGTATTACCTCTCAAATGTAAATGATGTCATAAGCTATGATAATGATGATGACCATAGAATATAGCACCATATGGGGACAGCTGGATTATGATGAAGAGATAAGGAGAATTATTATTCTTATAGGTGCAATACTTACCCTTCCAATATTATGTATCTTCTTATACATATACTTGATTCCACTCACACATTCCATAAGAGGCAGACATTTATAAACTACATCAACCTATGTAAATTCTATGGTAATAGGGTAACCAGCCAATTTATCTTTCAAAACTGGTAAAGGCAATTTGGCATTTATATCTTCGTTCATCATTAGATACAATAGTTCTGTTGTAAATCTAAATATCGGTTTGACTTTAATTTGGTAACTTAAGGGAAAATTTAGTTGCTTCTGTTAGAAAAATCTATTCTTGCGTAAAGGGCTACAGTTTCCTTTTAATCTTTGTTTTTATCTGTATCAACAAACTGATTACACGAAGACAAAAATTAACAAAAATATTGGAACGAAGGCAACTTTTGAGTTCTTTTATTCCCACATCCAAAAGTGAAGATAAATATTATTCCGTTGGCAATAAGTTTGTCGCGGCGACTCGTTTCGTTTCGAATGTCGTCATCGCGCGATTCAGTTGCGCACTTTTCGACTTATGCACAGGTTTCTGTAGATTAATATATTTTGCAACTACTTGTAACATTTCGATCGTTACAAAAACATACGGTGTATTACATTACATGTAAAGCTATACGGTAATATGTAAAATATTACAACGTTCTAATATTACGCAGGTATAATAATGTTATTAAAATTGAGTTACTTTTGATGCATATAGCCTATGAATAAGAGATGAGCCACCTCGTAAGTGGTTATCATACTAAAGATAAGAAGATAAAAAAAATTAAATATCCCACCACGAATTTGTTAACAAAGTCGTCTAAAAACCTCGATATGACCAAATTCCAAAAAGGAGGAAATTCGCAATTAGATTGTATTTTTTTGTTGTTCATTTTCTCAGAAGTCCGTTATTTATCTACTTTTGGAAAGTAACTATGCTTCCTGATTGTCCCGTATTTTTCTGATAATGGAATCCATGAGGTATAATTTTTTGGAAACTATTCAAATACGATACACAGGATGATTTAGAATGTGCTTTTCGAAGGCTAGTTCTTTGAAGGCGGCAATTTTTATTTGTAAAATTTAGATAATCTTTGTTAATATAAGCTGAGCTTTTATTCCTCACAAGGATGATACGAGGAAGTCCAAAATATTTTACTGTGTTATGTTTAAGATCAAAGTGAAACAAATGTATTGTTCAAAACAGATTAAAAAGTAGTCCGTCATACACCGGCATCTCTCGTAACTCATTATGCAAAGCGACGTCCATTGATGTGTGTTTGTAGTGGGAATCAGTTTATGTTGAGCCCGCTACTCCTCTATTCCGTATCAGCGAGTTGCAGTCAGTATCTAGTTCTACCTACCTACTCACAATCAGTTTATTGTAAAAGTTTGCTAAGGTAGCAATATAAAACTTTCGCAAATTCACCGTGATTTTATGATCATAGTAATGAAGTCGGAATAATTTTTGCACTACTTTAAGTATCTACAACTTGAAAAAATGTACATAACCAATTTTATAAGCATCTCTCATTACTTATTATTCAGCATCTCTTATTTTCAGAGAATAGATATTTTTACTGACATTCGATAAAAGATACTAGTAGATAAAAATAAGAGTTTCCTTTTAAAAAATCTCAGGAACGGCATCAAATAAAAGAACCAAAAACATACAATATCTCTCGATCGGGTATTGATAAACGGGTATGATGAACCCTTCACTCGATAGGCAGATTTATAGACCTAGAATTTCTAGGTCCGTGGTACCACGAATGAATAAATTATTCCGTGATTAGTACCACCTAAACGTATATAATATCTAGAACTTGAAGCTATTCTTCATGAAATAACTAGTAATTAAATTATACTGATGTAACTACCTAATTTTAATTTTACCTTGAGATTTTATCATCTAGGTAAAACCGAGTTTAACCAGGAAATAGTCTGACTACAACATACACTGCGTTAGTTCAGAATGAACAAGAAAACCGCTATAATCTAACATTCGCAGCGTACTATACTACAAGTAGATACCTACCATCTAACATCTGTTGTGAAATTCACAATATAACGCTTAGCGAGGACTGATTTTCAACTGGAACGACTAAACTTTAGCTGCTAAAGTTTTGTTACATAGATAAGTAACATTTATTCCCGCGTTATATCGCCTTCAAACTACCCCCGAATATTTTTTGAACTTAATAATATTCGACTACCTTCACAATTCAAATTTTGAAGTGTTTCAAACGTATTATTGCCGTAACATAAAGCCGTCTCGAATAATAATTTTGTAAGCATGCCAGCGTTAGTCTTTGAAGCCTTTCTTATAAGGACTAAATAACTAGAAAAGTGTCCCATACGCATATTAAATACCCCGCACAATTGATGCGAAACAAAGCGTCATTGAGTTTTCAAATGAAATAAAAAAGCTAACGCATCCTCGTCTACTGTTTACTAAACAGAAGTTCCAAACTCATTTCAAAAGTAAATTTATTCCGGACAAAAACCTCAGGATCGAGATGAGTCACAGAACTCACAGACCTTTTCACTCGTAGCATTGTTTATTCTGGACATAAACCAGTTCTTAAACGGTTTTCCCTAACATTTTCGTTACAGCTTCGAAAAAATTTCAACGTACCCTTGAATATTCATATTAACGCATTAAATGAATTATGAATTAGGAGTTATGTATTCCAAGTTTTTATCGCCGTCGTGACTTTGTAAAGAAACGAGTTCTCGGCCATTAATCTGGCTGATTATGTACAAGCACAACTTCAGATCAATTAATTTAACTTTCCCTCTAAATTTTCTCAACAAAATAACTGTTGACAGCGAACTGCAACACCAGCACAATATGACACTAATGTTATAATAAGCAAGAGATAATCAAATGTGAATCGTAAGTGTATTACACGAAGGCTTTCTCCGCATCTAAGTTATACAATAAAGCATAACTGTAAACATCCGTTCTTACCTCTGCTTAGGCAAGTCCGTTAAAATTCCGGCACACTGTTTTAAAAATACACTAACACTATTCGATTTTACTAGTCGATCGAGTCAGATCAAATCTCCGGACCGTTACACGTCATATGTGTGTCAAATGGACAATCGATAATCGGCACTTGAAAATTGGAAGCAGTCGAGGTTCACACACAACTCACTGGGGTTCACATCACAAAGTTTTGACTTGTTCGTAAACACTTGGGTCACTTGGAAAACTTTAGAGTGAACAGAGTGCAGTGAATGCACTTCGTGCGCGCGCGCGGGTTGTCGGTGGTCGCGCAAGCGTCGTGCGTTTACCTCTCTATCGTTGTAGCGACTGGCGCGCCTCACCTCACCTTCGCTCGCGCGCGTCTCGCGGCTTGCCCGTTTCGCAACGCTCGCGGCACAGCCTCAGCGGTTTCCTTGCAGAGTATCGTATCTAGTTGCATGGCAACTGGAAAAATGTTTGCCGCAATACCAGGACCTGACTTGTGGATATCGCGTGTGCTCGTACCAACTTTGCGAACTTGAAAGATAGAAAAATTTGCCTGCATTTCTAGACTAAACATTCGGAAAACTTTGGTGAATGACGAATGTGACAGTCATATAAATTCATGCTTTATTTAACCTACCGTTTATAAATCCGTAGGTAAATAAAAAGCCTAAATGTTTTACAACCTAGTCAAGTCTCAGTTTCGTTTAATAATCTTTTGTATCGACCATGTCAGCAAGTAAACACGTCTACCTTCGAAATCGAGCACGACTAAGTGCAAACTGTGACAAGTGGTCAATGACTATGCTACTTTGCAAGTAGTAGTGCTTACTTGCTTAATGTTCGGTTTCACTTTTGATTTTGTAAATAACATAGATGAAAAGGAAGGCATTTTTCGTCGTTAGTAAATAGTAGATAAGGGTGCCTTACCCCCACTAAATTTGAACTTGAATTTGAATATAAAATAAACAGATGCTTGCGGCACTCAGGCAAACAAATTATGTTTCATTTGTTGGCCGTTGCTATACTATCCATCAAATATTTAAAAGTAATCAAATCCTTGATAAACACGATCATGCAGATGGTAAAAATATCGAAACCAGAATGGTAACCCCCTTGAAAATTGCTTTAACTTTCGTTGTTTTCCAGCAACTAAATCATTACTTTGAACTTTCATTTGTTAAAGACTGTAACGAATAAACTGTAATTTTCGATTGATTTCTTTCGAAAAACAAAACAACTTTTTGAGCAAAGTAAAACGTCTATTACTAGCTGCTAAGCCTCCATTAGTTTGTCCATAATATGTATTGCATGTCATTATTCACAAAAATTAGGTCAATTCTCTTAAAATTTCACACAGCTGAGAAAATAAACGCAAGAAGTATCTACCGGCGGATGTTACATGTGTGATTGCAAGTTAAATTACAAGCTAAGTGTGCTCGATGAGATTTAAATAGCATTTTACGTAATGCCATTGCTTATAGCGTGAGCAGCGCGCTCATGACCAGGGTGGCCACACGTTGGATGCCATTTTTCAATAGTAAATTTTTTTATCAATTCAAATTTTTATACAGTATGACACGCAGCTCGAAGGACCACTGAAAAAAATTATTTGTCTAATAGCGGCTCCGCCTTACTAAAAGGAATATAAACTAATGCTAACCATATTTATACTTAGCTGAAGGCCAAAGCTAAGGACCGTTCTGACTGAGACCAAATAGGGAACATAATTATACATCCACTATCCAGGTGTTGAATATCAGTGGCTGATAAAAAATGGATGAAGTAAGTGGTGGGTTTAAGAGTTTAACAAAAATCAGATACATTAATATCATTATTTTGTCAATGACGACCCTGTAGCCTAGTGGGTAGCGACTCTGCCTGCAAAGCGAGGGGTCCCGGGTTCTATTCCCGGCCAGGGCAGATATTTATGTGACAGATAAATATTTGTACTCAAATCATGGGTGTTATTGTGATGTTTTATCTGTCGTCCATACCACCCACGACACAGGTAATCCTACTGCGGGGGTATGAGTGTGTTAACGTTTATTTATTTAATGGTAATAATTACACATTACAATTTGCATGTAAAGTTTTGCACCCTTACATCTAAAATATTTATTCAGTCGGCTTCAGTTAGTTGTCTTGTCATAGAAAAATTTTAAAATGTAGCAATTTGTAATAAAAACAAATTCTTTGAAGACAAATTAATTCATTATTAGAATTATAAAAACGAGAATGCGCATAATATTTAGAATTTAGGTTGTTGTTAAACGCTTTTATTTAGCTTCACTTCGGAGCATCAAAGCATCAAATCAAATCTTGTAACGTTAATTTGAATGACTTCCCTTTAATGAAAATTGATGAAATTTGGCAGACATGTGTATTTCCGATGACAATACACGAAAATTAAAAAAAAAAAAAAAATTAAATTAAAAAAAACGATTTTCAGACTTTAGACGCATAATTCTCTATGTTCTATTTTACGTAGAGACTTGAAATTTTCACAACTTGTAGCTAATTTTATAAACTAAACATTATTGAAATAAAAGCGTTTAAAAAAAAAATTTTTTTAGGATTCAACTTATTTATATGTTGTTTATCCTCAAACAGTTGTAACGACTACATGTTTAACATGTTTGGTGTTGGATGGAAACAAGATATTATTATGATATGTGCAATGAAGCAGTTATTAATTCTGGTATAGTTTAATTCAACTGAGTTAATTTTTATTGCCGTTTAAAACATAAAACCAAAATTGAATCCATTCAAAAGAAATTTTTGCGCAGTATGCATTATCGTTGTAACTATAATAAATTAGATTATAATCAGTTGTTAACTAAATATAACTTGTTAAGTTTGGAATGTAGACGTCACCAATTACAAGCCATGTTGCTGTATGATATTTGTCATAATCGCTATGATTGTATGGAATTAGTTAATATGATATATTACACGGTACCTGTATCGGCTAATGTCAGGACATGCCGTGTCAAACGAACTTTCTACGTACCTAGATGTCGAACCAATATGGGTAAGAGATCTCCGATGAATATGCTCTTGAAATCTTATAATACTAAGTTTAATAACATTGATATTTTTGGTATAAATAACAGTAATAAATTTAAAAAAGAGATTATAACACTCTTAATAGGTTAAGATGACTGAAATGTAAGATCTGAAATACTATTTTTGGCTCACTATTCTAGATATTATATAATAATAAATCAACTTGTTCCTTATAAATACTAGATGTAACTATTCCACTACTCAACTTTTAAATAATCGGTGGTCAACGGTGTTGGTAGCAATATAAGTACTTTTGTGTCACTTTTATAATTAAGAGACTATTGTTAACCGTTTGTTGATCCAAATAAATGAAAAAAAAAAAAAACACTTAAACACACTGAAATGTTTTGCAAATAAAATAATTACTATAGATGTTTAAAGCCACGCGACGGATTTTTTTTAAGTAAACGTGGTTACCCTTCATAGGCACGTGACGTATGTGTTTACGTGGTGAAATTTTAATTGCAATAATTGACTTTAATATCACCAATTCAGCATTTGTTCAATATTAGTAATTAATGTGATCGGTTACAATATGTAGGTATGTGAAATTTTAATTACAGATTTCTTTCTCGCGCATTTGTTAACTTTTTTCTAAGTTTGTACTTTCTTAACGTTTATTTTTTTATTTGCTATTACAGGTGCGTTTACGGACAGGTATTAATTAATAAGATGCATGAATCGGTTGACCTTTATGTAGCATTTGAACATCCATGAACATATTTGAATGCGCAAAGTTCAGAGATAAAATAATGTTAAGATTTAGGTTTAATTTATTTATCATGATAAGTTTTATATTTGCAATGAGGTATAGGTATACAAGTTGAGTTTGATTTTGAGAAGAGTAAAAAAAAATCGGTTTCACAGAAAAATCTATTAATATCACAAGCTGTCACTAATTTGAAGCATAATAAAGCATCTGGCACCTTGCTTCCTCTTCTGCAGGCAACGCGTTGGTGACATCTATTAGTCTATGAGTGCAACTTGCCATCAGATTTACAATTACTAGTGAATAAAGTCTTACTAGGTTAGTAGTTAAGGTTTACCATCCTTGACGTTCTAACTAATAATAAGTAAAAAACTTAACCCTTTATTCATGAAAACATGCAAAGTTATAGAAGGCTTATTATAAAGTGTTTTGTGTTTTTCACTCTTATGAAAAATGAAAAACATATAACATATTATAACAGAGCAATGTAACTAAAATAAGTTATTGTTTTTTGTCGGCTATTAAAATAAATCGATCGTTTCTGACACTTCTCATTCTAGGTCTTTACAAACTCTTTTTGAACCTCAGTCAGTCAGTCTTCGAAGCTACGATACAGTAATGGGCTGTCATTAGTATCACAAATACAGAATAGAATTTAATAGCTTGTCTAAAGATAGCCTGCGAAACTAGCTTGATCGTTTAGCTCTTTTAGCTTTTTACATACAGTGATCTATATGTGCAGCATATTGTGGGCGCGTCGCGTGACCGGTTCAACGGGAGCCATTTGGTCTCATTGTTCTATTTTGATTACCTTTCATGTGAAATTTTGTTGTTCTTTTGCTAAACTGTAATGACTTATAATGCCTGATATTTGTGTTATGTCATGATGGACTGAGTTTGAGTGCTTTATGCAATCCTTTTGGGTTAAGATCTTTCGATATCAGATCACATGCTTACTTGCTGTTCTTTTTCACCAAGGTAGTTTTACAGTAGATGTGACCTATATGAATTATCTTAAAAAGGTTCATTTTCCCATCTGAAATTTAAAGAACCCTATCGAGGTCAACCTTAAAACTCATACTTAACTGCAAATATTTGTATGTCACAGCGTCACAGCACAAATAAGCTGAGCGTAAACTAATTAAAATAACATGTCGATCGGTGAAAACCAGCATTCAGTTACCACATTCTTATTCAATGATGACCTCTGAGCCAAATACACGTACCCGTATGAAACGTGTTTCTCAAGAGAAGGCATTCCATTGTTTATTAATACTTCCTCTATCCAGTTGTTTAAACAAAAGGCGCGAGAGACAGGGGAACGTCGACCGACACCGTTGTAATTAATTGTGGGTAGTATTTAAATACTCGTTTGCTAACACTTTGAAGTTTCTAAGTTGAGTTTACCTACTCGTATATTGGTCACTAGCTGTGCCCGCGATTTCGTTCACGTGGGAGCTTTTCCTGCGTAAATCCTGACCTGTAGGAATTTCGGGATAAAAATAGCGGATACCTTGCCCTTTAACCTCCTCTATCTTAAAGTGTAAGTCTTATTAAAATCGGTTCAGTCGTTCCAGAGGTTAGCTCGGACAAACAGAAAGACAAAAATTTAAAAATTGTTCGGGTTTTAGTATCGTGCGAATACTTAGCTATAAGCACTTGAGGAAACAGTTATTTTGAAATACAGACACTTTAATTTTATTTATACATATATGTGTATGTATAATTTGAACATGTAAGAGTTTCCCTCGCTAGTACTACACTATTAGTAGGATCACGAAGAGAACTCTTACGCGAAACACACAGGTGATATCCAAGATCTTAGAATTATCCTAATGAAATTTAACGTAAATGTCACACAGAAAAAATTAGCTCGGTAATACATGCCAGTAATGGAACTTTTTATACAATCTTTTATCGAAAGTTGGTTACATAAACCGCTGTTATTCATGGTTTGCGATACACTTCGTCACCTCATGTACTAGTACTTGACAAAATACAATGAAATGCAAAAACTGTGTTCTGCTAAATTATACGATTGGCCGAAGACCTAATAAAACATAAATCATAGGTAATATAAATTGAATTATACAAAGAAAAAGAACAGACATCTCGAACAAAATGTGTGTCCCGCCCGGGAGGTTCGATTTTCAAAATTGAGCCCCAGTTCTCCTTTCAAAATCGAACGAATCCTTTGAAGATTGAAGCCACGTGGCGCCAATGCATTGGGACATACGCTACGGTCGGTTCTATACGCTAGTAATAATACTTCAATGCCTACAAGAGCTCTTTTTCAAGATCTGTGAAGAATCAGAATCATGGCTTGCATACGCTTAGTAAGTAACAGCTTAACCCTCAACGGCCAACTTAGCATGAAAAATATGGAGTTTTGAAACAAATATTTTGAGAGAGCGCTATACAAAAAAACTTGCCGCGCGTTGGACGGGATAAGTTTGAGAACCTATGCGTAGAACGAATATTAATTAAATGGATTACAGGTATTTACTTTACTCCAATGTAAATATTATTGTAACTTAGTAAAGTATTTAGTAGGTACCATGCAATGAATAATATAAATTCATACTTACTTATTGGCCTAGTCTGCGCCGAGCAATAAAAATATTTTCTAGGGGCCCCCCTGGCCCCCCTGCCCCAGTAATAACTTTGGTTTCATGATGTTATAGTAAAGACAGACCACTTAAAAATCCATTAAAATTAACTTTAGTTTTAACTGCATTGTATGGTCAGCTAAAACAAATATTTATTATGCTGATTTTTTTATTACTGCTATCGATAGAGTTAGCAAATAATTAATCTGTACATTATTATTATCACAGAACATCTAAATTAGTGTTCTGTGGTTCATATATTATTATATTTTAGTGATAGGTCGGCAATATACTAGCTGACCGGGCGAACTTCGTATCGCCTAACAATCATATTAAAAATAGGGGTTGATGTTAGAAGGGTGAAAATTTAGGGTTGTATGTATTTTTGATGCCACATTATAAAAAATTTAAAATAAAAATGTTGTCCAAAAATATAAATAAAATGTTAGAGGTGGACAACCCTTATCAGGGGTATGAAAAATAGATAGTAGCCGATTCTCAGACCTACTGAATATGCATATAAAGTTTCATAAAAATTGGTCAAGCCCAACATTGAAAGAATTTTTCAAATCGGTTCGGTAGTTTAGGAGTCTATTCAATGCAAACAAACAATCAAATCTTTCCTCTTTATAATATTAGTATAGAAAACACAAGGCAGACGGAGCAACATGTTACTTTTTTATTTCTTTTCTTCTAAAGATAAGTCAATGTACACCGCACCATAGAGCACACAGAGTAATGAATTCATAATCTTTCACAATAAATAATATGAAAGTTTACATGGAAAGTGACTCTTTCACGCAAAAAACTGCTAATCAGAGTTTCATGAATGAATCACACAGATAGACTATGATTTGTAATCGGATGTAGGGTACCTACTTATTATCCTGGAAAATGCGGGCAAAGCCACGCACAGAGCGCTAGTCTGTATATGTGGAGCCCTGAGTAGGTCGATGACGACTGTAAGCCAGCCACGAGTAGAGTTACCAACTTAAAAATTTAAAAGTCTGGACAATTTGCTAAATATGAAGAATCCGGATAATTCCAAAATAGGAACATTAAAAAAATATTAATGTGAAACATCTATAGGCGAGAGGTAAACCTGATTTTTGGCGTGATGATAAAGGCCGTCGTGACGCATGAAAAAAATATAAAATAACACAATGTAGGTAATCATAAATAAACTTGGTTTGATAGGCTGTAGCATATGATAGGACTAATTCGAAAATTTGAAATACGGAACGGTGGCGTATTGGGAGATGGTCGGGATGGTGATAGTTTTATTCTTCTAATTTAGTTTTTTTTCATCATGCAATATTTAGTTCCTGTCATAATCTGTACTTTTATGCCTATTAGTTGTATAAAATAATTTCGATGTTTCACATCTGCCAGCCGTCCCATGACGGCTCACTTTTTTTTGAGTATTAAAGTTAAAATAATTTTTTTTGAACTGGTCATGTGATTTGTTAACGATATTAGTCAAACAATTTTTCACTGATTACTATACTTACAACGTACCTATACTAAAAATCCGGACGAATTCGAAGGCTGGACAAAAGCTGTACAGGAGGTCAAAAATCCGGACATGTCCGGACAAATCCAGATGGTTGGTAACATTTGCCAGGAGCCGCGACTGCATCCGCGTATCCGGCTTATTATCAGCGACGGCTTAAACAACATTAACCATTGAAGACGGAGCTTACTCCATAACGGTCCAGTAGGGATTGGAAGGTCAGTGGACATTGATTGGAAGCTCTCTTGATGCTGGACGGTCGCCGACATGGCTCAGCAGCTATACAAATAACAAAGTTTCTTGTTTTCGGAAGCACTGTAATGCATAGGAAGTTTTTATATTTGCTGACATACCTAACTACCGGCTGAAACTTGAAATTTTTTAAATTGGCTGAGCAGCACCAAATGACACAAGCCTTCGCAGTTTTTTTAATTAATCATTACCGTCTATTCGGTACATGCTCATATAATGATCATACGTCATAATTATGTCATATGTTTTGGCGGATAAATGTGAAGACATGTCAAATTTTAATAAACTCTTAAAAATCAGACAGGGCAACACTCTTATCTGTAATAGAGTAACTAAGGTGGGGCACAATATTACATACATTTGCAGAAGTATTTGTAATTGTTTTATTTGACACATTTTGCCCCGAATTACCCTACTTCAGATAAAAAGGTTATTCTACCAAATTTTTTAATGTATTCACATTTAAGCGACGCACCATTTATATATAATACCTTTAAACGATCAATTTCTGTATACATCTAATATATAAAATTCTCGTGTCACAGTTTTCGTTGCCATACTCCTCCGAAACGGCTTGACCGATTTTGATGAATTTTTTTGTGCTTATCCAGTATCTATGAGAATCGGCCAACATCTATTTTTCGTCCCCCTAAATGTTAGGGGTAGTCCACCCCTAAATATTTTTTTTTATTTTTTAGACAAATTTTTTAATTTCTATTTTTTTATGATACAACATACAAAAATACATACAATCCTCAATTTTCACCCTTCTACGATCAACCCTTATTTTTTAATAGCCATTTTAGTAATTTAATCATTTTTCCTCTCCGGTCGATAACTGATCAATTGTTAGGCGATACAAATTTCGCCGGGTCAGCTAGTATACATATATTATTCTCGGATTCTCGGAAACGGCTCCAACAATTTTCATGAAATTTAGTATGCAAGAGGTTTCAGGGGCGATAAATCGATCTACCTAGGATCTCTTTTCAGAAAATGCTGTTTTATCCGTGATTTCAGGTAATAAAAAACTGCCATAATAGACTCTTCCTGACATCTATTAGCCAGTAGCAACACTAAAGCTACTAATCGAGCAAAGCTCGGTCATCCGGGTACTACCAATAAAACTACATGCTCAAATAATAGTCATACGTGATACTATTTAATATCTGTGATAAATTGTGCTACATATAAAAATGTCTCTTGGAAACAAACAAATGATAGCTGCCACCATTCACTACCTGCAGTGAATGAATTTTGTACCTCGTTACATAACTACAAAAATATTCAACTTGTTTTCTTGCAATAAAATTGGTCGATCATCTGTAGGTACCTTTCATCGGTTGGGTGACGGTGACCAGTGTAACTTGCACTATCAACAATTTCTTTTCTACAAGCGAATGCAAAAAAACTTCAAGCAGTTGCATAACTGACGTCATCAAACAGGAAGTATCATGTAAAAGAACGCATGCGCATAACCATGTCTCTATTCTAGACACCTATAATCACTTTGCCTTGATTTATTTTTATAGATCTATTGTATGATAAAACTACTTGTTTTAACAGGACTTATTTCGTCGGTAAAACCAGTTTTAAATGAAAGTAATCGAAGCTTTAAAACTAACTTCTCAATTGTACACATTTACTTAGACATTTGCTAGAGGAGTACTCGCGATATAAATATCATCGCTCATCCTTTCTCCACGCCATCGTGACCACGATACAACTGGGTCGAATTAAAATATCGGAATACAAAAACATTTAGGTATACGTATCCATCTCCGAATAAAATTATTATAATACACAAAGAACTATTACTCGAGGTTACATGACCTGACATGACATGGTTACATAAGGTTCCACCAACACTACCTGGATACCTGGCATTCGTCCACAGTTCGGTTCTCACGTCATTTTCTGCCTCGCACGTGTAAACTGTGGAACAAACTACCTGCATCGGTGTTCCCTCTAAGCTATGACATGGGGTCCTTCAAAAAGCGGGTCTATCGTCATCTTCTTGGCCGGCAACGCGTTGGTGACGCCCCTGGTGTTGCTAATGTCCATGGGCGGCGGTGATCACTTACCATCAGGTGACCCGTCTGGTCGTTTACCTGCTCTAAGCATAAAAAAAAATTGGTTGTCTGTAAAGTCGGTTTACGGACAATGGTTTTACGTGATAACGTCTATTTCGTAGAAGAATAATTTATGATATAAATATTGTCAATTCGCACATTAGGAACGGGAAATAGAATGAAAATTACAATTTTACATATTAAATTACAGATATATATTTCGTTTTATTATTAAACGTTTCGTTTACAAAATCATCGTTTTAAATATGAGGAGCTGCGCGACATCTGTGATTTTCTTGCCTTCAACTAAAGCCTGAGTCGATGTACTGTGTAAAAGTTCTTTCAAATAGTTCATACGTTTAAACAGAGATGACGCTATTGTAGATTTTCGTTTTCATATAATAATAATACGTACGAGCTACGAGGAGAAGTAATTTCTTTTCAAAAGATTGTAAAATAAAATAAAAAATAAATGAAAAATGAAATCATGACATTACCTACTTATTATTAACATTTAGACTTATTGCCGCGGTGAGTCGAAATAGATACGCAACTCTGTGTTTGATGATGGCGAATAGTTCATTGAATTGCATACAAGATGGCGCTAATTAGTTATCATTGCTTACGCCAGGCCTGATTAAACGAACGAAACTAAAATCAATTACGTACGAATAGACTCAATCAACAAAGTTTTATTTATTTTATCTCTGTTCTTGATAATATGATCTCATAAATGATAATGAACTCCAATGTCCTGTCACCAAGGGGACTTCTTAGTTTGGGACAAATATAGCCTACCTAGACATTTATTGATAATAAATAATTATAAGCTGCTGAAATTCGGGCATCTATACTGAAAAAGTTTTGGTGTTGTCACATAACGTTTTGAGTTGTAAGTCGGAGTTAAAACTATAATAAATGATTTTATATAGAATAAATGATACACACATAAACTTACGCCTTTTTCCCATATAATAGCTTATAATATCCCGCGTATCTAGCTAGATTATAATATTAAATTTCATACTAACTATACGATTTTAAACATATTTGAGTTGAAAATTTGGTTTAAATCGTTTTAAATATCAGGAGCTGCGCGACATCTGTGATTTTCTTGACTACAACTAAAGTCCGAGTCGATGTACTGTGTAAAGTTCTTTCAAGTAGTTCATACCTATAAACAGAGATGACGCTATTGTAGATTTTCGTTTTCATATAATAATAATACGTACGAGCTACGAAAAATCATTTCTTTTCAAAAGATTGTAAAATACAATAAAAATGAAATGAAAAATGCCTTCCAAGCGGACCGATTACGCTTGAGTGGGAGAGAGACGGCCGGTCTAGCGTGCCTCTCTCTCTAATGCTGCGCGCGCTTCCGTGACGTTACTCGGTTTTCGTGAATGCCTCTCAGGCTCATCGTCTTTATAAACGTTATCACGTTAAAAACATGAACAAGTATCAATACTGCTTGTGAGCAGATAACGAAAGTAATATTGATAATTTTATCCATTTTACACAATTACACATAGGTCACAATGTTTGAGTAGAGAGGTCAATGCAACCTTTGCAAGGATCAAATTCTGTACAATTTCAAAATTTAAAGTAAAACACCTCGTGGAATTCATGGTTTTAATTAATCACAGTGATGCTTATTATTTCTCTCAATAATAGCTCGTGGTACAGTTTAATATTTAGAACACGTGTGCCACAAACTCTTAGGAGTCGTAGGACATGAGACCGCAAATTAGAATATGCTACTCTGCGTTGACAGGCGCATTAGGTCTGGTTGAATCGAATTCTGTAACAATTGAGTAACATCGAACTTGTGAATGGCACATTTAAAATTTAAGTTTTCTGATGAATTATATATTAAATGGGCGGTAAAAATCGGTAGTCGGCTATCTCCTACATTAGGACATGACGGCAACATAATTTCACAGTGGGCAGTAGTGGATGGTATAATCCTCTTGTAATCTGATTAATTTATTGCACTTTGGTTTTTGGCTTCGAATTATGGTTACCTAGTACTTTTATTTTAACTAAGAAATACCGAATACAACAAGACATGAAATATTGAAGTTGACTCCATAATTTTCTTTCTTTTGATCCGTTACTCACATTACCGAGCGATAAAATCTTGATTAATGCAGTCTTATTTCATGCATTACCAACTTACTGTGTATAATTATTATATATTTAGGCTTGCAGACGCGTACGAGTATATCATTTTTGTACGGCGTATATCAGCGGCCAAATCTGGTTTACCGAAATTGCTGTTACGGTACTGTTCTGATCGCAATCACTATCGGATCGGATTCGTTCCAATATTCCGGTTAATTCTCTTAATCGCTTAACCCGGTTTTAATAGCCGAGGCCATTCATCGCGAATCACCGAGTAATAACAACAACGGATTTAGCTAATCAATTTGGCGCGAGATGGAGAAATTTGAGCAACGTTAACTTTCTAGTTCATCTAGTTTAAGTTCTTAAGTCGATGGGCTACTCAATAGATAAGTGATTTGAGACAATTGTTAATCTGACAATATTAGATAAGATTACATAACACGAAGGCATTTATTTTTAAGTTTTATTCCAAAATAAATTTATAGCTAGAGAGTAGCCATTTTTAGATTTCTGTTTTTAACTTGTGCAGATGTTTTTTGTAAAAGTAATGTAAGTATTGAACTCAAATGAAGTTCTAGAGTTTCTAACGTCAAAATAGAGCCTCAAACCTCTATTGTCTTTTGTTTCACGTTTCATAATTTCCATTCGTTTATTTTATGAAGTACTTAATTTTGAGAAATTTTATGTTGATTTCCTACAGCACAAGTTGTCCCTTGATGACCTTTTACTTTAATTATATCGTTACTATTGTGTCACTGTTTGCGTTATTCGATAACAATTGTTATGACTGTCATGTAAACACAGCAACTCGTGGGCTAGTGCTAATTGTGGAACAAAGAAATCAAATACCAAATGATTAGCGGCCATGATATCATGGGTATTTTGAAATTATGTCACGTACAATGATATTATATACAAGATATACCAAGACGGCGCTGAAATTATGTCAGTCGAATTTAGACAAGTGTAGTGATTTTAATTCAGACAGTTGATAGCTGCCTCTGAGTGAGGCCTTCTAGCTGTCTTTTTCACTATTATGGTTTTAGTAGTGCCATCCCTTTTACATAATTTACCAATGTAATAGTGATTGATGTAGTGAAACAAAAGATAAACGTGTGTGTGTGCTCGGTCGGAACAGATTTTTTGGTTGATTTGTAAGGCTATAACGTATCTATAGTTTAATATGGTCTAATATGGTCACGTATTGAATTTAAAGGAACATAATCAATATCATTTTGAAACGAGTTTACATAGATTTTACTCTTTTTAACCTCCTACGAAAATAGAGGGGTGTTTTATAAGTTTGACGTGTCTGTGTGTCTGTGTCTGTATCTGTCTGTGGCATCGTACGAGACTCGTAGTTCCCAAACGGATGAACCGATTTTGATCTAGTTTTTTTTTATTTAAAAAGTGATGTACATAGCTACGTTTAGTGTAAATCAAACTGTCGGGGTTTTTTTAAATTTAATTTTTATTAAGATTATCTAAATATCAGATTTTTAGATAAAGAATTAGCTTTGACTTACGTAAAGAAATAACCACCCTACACAATGAGCATTATGCATGACCTTATTTTAATAAGCTAGCAACTGCCCACTTTTTAGGGTTCCCTTCGGAATCCTTATAGTTTCGTCATGTCCGTCCTTCCGTACATCCGTCCGTCTGTCCGTCTGTCCATATGTCCGAAGCATAGCGCCTAGAACCTTAGTGCTAGAAAACCGTAATTTAGCATTGGCTTCAAACCATTAATAGCCCACTATTGGGCACGGGTCTCGACTCTTGAGGAATTTAGCATAAATATACATATTTATTAAAACTCCAAAATCGTAGAATAAAATATTGAAAAAAAAAAGAAAATGTGTGCAATTCACACGTGGTAGAAGTGAAACTTTCCAAAATTTTGGTTTCAAGATAATGAGATGAAAAAGCAATAAATCGAATCTTAAAGCAATAAATCGAAACGCCATCTAAGAATACAACTTAGCACTTTTTATAAATCTATCTAGCAATAAAACGAATGTTCTATCTTATTCCTCGCGCCATCTATGAATACAACTTAGCATTTTTACTGTCTGTATAAGTCGGTCGATCGACAGAATGAAAGAATGAAATTCTTATTTTTTGTTGATAAATTCTTTGAAAATATTTAAAATAGCATTTGAAAGTATTTAAAAACAGTATAAAAATAAAACTAAAAAAAAATAAAACTAAAAAAAAAGAAATATTGTGAGACGCGAACCTGCGCTTCAGGTATTGTGTATCTACGTCCTGACCATTGAGCTACGGATAAGTTAAATTGAATGACGAAATTAGCGGTTATATTATCTTACCTGTCGTTGCATCCGGTTTCAAATCACTAACGATTCTAAAGAAGTTTCACTTCAATAAAACTAAAAAAAAAAGAAATACTGAGAGACGCGAACCTGCGCATCAGGTATTGTGTATCTACGTCCTGACCATTGAGCTACGGAGAAGTTAAATTCAAAGACGAAATTAGCGGTTATATTATCTTACCTGTCGTTTTTCCGTTGCATCCGGTTTGAAATCACTAACGATTCTAAAGAAGTTTCACTTCAAAAATTTCAGGGTATTTTCAGGGTAACATGGAGATGATTTTTTTTTCGTCGCGTAGTGTGGAGTATCGTTAAAAAGGTATTTTAAAAATATAATTGGTCTGCTAAAATTATTCAATACAGGATCCCGTTTGCGCGCTCATGAAATATTCGGCTTTAAAGTGCCAATTTTGCTTAGAGTTAAGTGTCCCCCCCTGCCAGCTAAACGGTTGGAGATGGACTAATGAATAAATCACAAAAATAGCTTATATAACGAATTTACAAGGAAAACTATCGTGGCTAGGTTAGCTTAAGTGGTTAATGAGTGATAAATAAATCGATAAACTTACACCTTCAGAAACCTACATTGCGCGTGGCTTGCACGGCATTGCACTTGGCCGGTTTTTTTTATTTGCATTTGAAATGTATATTCAAACGATCTTTCTAATCGAAAATCAGTTTCTATAGAATAACTACGATTCGTCAATTTCATATTTGCCTAAATTGTCATGATTTTCTTTTATGTATAAATATTTACGATGGTGATGAAAGCGTTGCGAATTGGTTACTAAATGGAAGAATGGATAAGAAAGTGGATAGCCGGATTATTATAAAGGAACAGCACTTTTTAAGGCTAACATCATTGAAGTATAATGTCATAGAACAGACATCTCGAATAAAATGTGTCCCGCCCGGGAGGTTCGATTTTCATAATTGAGCCCCGGTTCTCCTTTCAAAATCGAACGAATCCATTGAAGACTGAAGCCACGTGGCGCCAATGCATTGGGACATACATGGTGTTCGCGGTGTCGGTTCTATACGCTAGTAATAATACTTCAGTGGCTAACATCGAGATTTTTCTTTCATGAATCGTAATTTTATAAAACGACGTAATCTTATTGTATGTATAAATGCGTAATTACTATTATATATGTACTATTATTTCTTCTGTGATAATACAGAATACTAAATGTGGAATTTTTACAGAGTTTTAGTCAATAGAAATCTTTAAGTAAGACTAACTAATCATTTAAATAGAATAAATCTATCCCAATAGCAAGGTATCCTGTTGAAGATATATTTCAGTAAAAAATTCCTTATTGTTTAATCTACTCGTAAATCACGAAGAGAAAAATTTTAAGTAGGACCATTGATTAATATTTGAAAAGTTATTTAGTACATAGGTATTATTACAAAAAAAATATCTAATTTTTTTCGATTTGGAAAGAGTTTAGGGTTTCGGAAAATTTTCTCTCCCCGCGCGTCCCGCCTTCTCCGTCTTGTGTCGTTTGCCGTCTGTATGAAACACTTCGTTAGGCTAAGCTAGTCGGTACGACCGCGGGCTAGCTATCCAATGATTTTTCATTAGAAGACACGACAAATCTTGAACACACGCAAAGAACAATGCCCAACTGCCATACATCATTTTATTTCATTTTCAACTTTAGCGTCTTAAAATAAAAAAAATTCTAAAAATCGCCGCTTTAATTTCTGAGCTTAGATATATAAGAATTTTCAGCAGACACCCCCAGAACCAAAGTATTTTGAGATTGAACATTTATAACGAAATTCTGTCTGTAATATTGGCCAGAAGTCTCCCTATATCTTGCTTGATACAAGCTATGTATCGAAGTGAGTGCCCGAATAAAAATGGGCATTGTTGACATAATTGTTATTATAGTCAATTCATCACTTATTAATAAAATTATTTTACCCTGGGTAATACGGGCACAGGTATTAATTTTAAAATACGTAAAAAAATAATTGAATTGCTTCGGTATAACTGACGTTTTAAGACGCTAACAAAAATAATTTTTGGGCATTGTTCTTTCCATGTGTGCGTGCGAGTGGCGTGGATCTTAAAGGTGCTGTACCCAGTAGTACATTTTATTTAAATAAGTGCTCTGCCCGTGGTTTTTACTGCATTTTTTGTACAATAAGTTTTCTATGTCTTATACCAGATATAATCTACATGTGTTCTAAATTTAATGAAAATCCGTTCAATAATTTTACGTGAAAGAGTAACAAACATCCATACAAGCTTTAACATCCTATTATTTTATTATTTAATTAATATTATAAATTTGAAAGTTTGTGAAGATGTTTGGATGTTTGTTCCTCAATCATGCCATAAGTACTTAACCGATTTGGCTGAAATTTGGAATAGAAATACCCTATACCCTGGATTAACACACAGGCTACTATTTTATGCTCGTAAAGTTCGGGGTTCCCGCGGGATTTGTAAAAAATCGGTCTCTATCGCGGAGAAGCTGCGGGCAAAAGCTAGTTTATAATATTAGTAAAATAAAAGTTTATTATTACTTTATTTATTCATTTTTCTACACTTTATTTATTTATTTTATTTCTTATTTAATAATATTATTATTATTTTATAATATTTAAGCGTTAAGTAGAAATTACGAAAACCACTCGTATTATAAAGCAGTATCGTCAGTCGTGTCGTTATCGTGTCGTCCGATTAAAAAGCGGGCATTGAGTGTTGCCGATCTCCAGCACGGAGCAAGTAGACGCGGGCGCAGACAGCAAATTACCATTGAGATTGTCTAGAGCAGGAACTCCAGACCATTCATTACGATTCTATGACCACGATTTATTAGTCTCCTACCTTTTTTATATCTTACTAGGAAATCGCCCTAGCTTCGCTTTGGGAAAAATAGTAAAAAAAATATAATATAGCCTATGTCACCCGGGGATAGTGTAGCTTCCTAACAGTGAAAGAATTTTTCAAATCGGTTCGGTAGTTTCGGAGCCTATTCAATGCAAACAATCAAATCTTTCCTCTTTATAATATTATTAGTATTAGTATTAGAATAGATAAGTTAATGCTTGACTACAATCCCACCTGATGGTAAGTGGCGATGTAGTCATTGGTGGTAAAGCGCATTAACGTAGTAAAAGCCTATTCACTCTTGCCTTGAAGACACTCACATTATAATCGAGCGGAAATACCGACGCGGCGACGTGGGTAATTTATTCCAATCCTTCGCTGTCTCCTACCTACTATGAATTGGTGCTACGATTTGTATTTCGCACTGTATGTATATTTTGCGATTCTTCAGTTTTAAATATTGATGTGCATATTGTTATATACATTTACATTAAAAGTATTCGAAATAGAGTTTTCTTTATTGTGCGTTCAGAATAAAGTCTAGACCGAAAAATTAAAAAAGTTTTGAGCATCACGTAATTCTTGACATATAGTACAAACAAGTGCACGTCTCCAAAATTGTAATCTACTTTCTTGTACTCATACCACTTTAAAAATTTAATTTAAAGTCAAAATTATTTATTCATAAAAGTATCACTGATACACTTAGATATGCATTGTGACTTGTGAGCAACACTAGATTTTTCTCATAGTTTCTTTTAAATTTTACATTTTTAAATATCCTTTCAAAGTAATACACTTAAATGAAATTTTAATCAAATATTACAGGGTAGCTAGACTAGCTAGGTAACCTATATAGTACGGGAGCCCATGATGCTAAATGTAGATTTACTCGAGCGTCGCGGAAATCTATTAAATTCGGTAGTTTAGATGATAGGAAGAATAAATGGTCCTATAATGATTCTCCTTTCAGCGGTAGGGGAAGCGTCTACAGATTTTCAAGAATTCAAAAAAAAAACAATGACTTGGAAATACTCAAGTGTGTCAGATATTTATATTTTTCATGCTCCAACATGTCCCTGATATTAAATATATTTTAATCTGCTGATTTGCGTGGTGGTGGTAGCTATGCGTAAAGGGTGGAAACAAGAAAAAACAATGGACTTAAGCGCGTCAGATTTTCAGAGGGGATGTTCAGTGAACCCTACAGATACTCCCAAGTCCCATACCGATTTCTTAGACTGACGATTTGGAAGTGAAGCAAGATCGCAGCGAGTTCCTGAAAACAGGGTTCCCAACTTAGGGGTTTTCCCCCCAAATTTAGGGGGTAAATATGTAAGTTGGGATTTTTTTAGGGGTCTTATATGTTTAGGGTAATTTTTAGGGGTTTTTTGATTCATCATATTTTTTATTTATTGATCAAAATAAAGATGTAAGAGGCCCTGGAACAAACTAACCAATCAAAGGAGACTGGGCATTTAAATACAAGATATTAGATTATTCTGCAATCTGCAAAAAGGTAAATGCAAAAATGAGTATTTTAAAATTTACCTTACAAAATAAATCGATATTGTAATCGGAATTTATTTATTTATAACAATTTATAAGTCCTATTTAACGAATCAAATGACAATGAATGAAGAAACAATAAGTTAATTATTATAAATTCATTTTACTTAAAGGCATAGAAATATGTGCATATTTTATTAATAAAGATTTATATTTTTTAAAAAAAAAATTTTTAGGGGGATTTCCAAGTAATTTGGGCGATTTTAGGGGTTTTTGGTATAGTTTTAGGGATAAATATTTTTAAGAGTTGGTAACACTGCCTGAAAATGTAAAACAATCGCCATCTTGAAATACTCGAGCGCGTCAGATTAGCAAAATTGACAATTTTTAGCTTAGTAATGAACCCCCTTATCTCAATCTGGACTGGACTGGAGCCAGCTCCCTTATATTAATCTGCCGCACTTGAGTAAATTCAAAAAACTCCTCTTGGGCTCCCGTACAACTACAACAGTACCTACCTACGCTAGTACCATTTCAAATTAGGCTAAAATACGCCGACGGCGCGGCCTAAATTAATTCGGATTCTGAATTTAATTTTATACAAATTTGAAATCTTTCAGTATATTAAAATTTAAATTGCAAAGCCCAGAAATATGTACTCAACTAAAGAATAGAAAATTAAATACCTACGCTACTTGATGATTTCAATCAAATTACTAGATATTAAATCTACGTCAAATACTAAAATTCGTTGTTAAAATGCATGGAATATTTAACGTTCCTCCAGTACGTGGCAAGCAATTGAAATTGGCCGTCATTGCCAATTAACCAAAACGTGTCAGCCGACCATTGAGTCGCACCTAATTAATCACTTGAGCATTCATACATGCAAGATTCTGCACAATGCATTGTGCATTTGTGCATTACTACAGGTGTAGGCATTCATTTATGAGATCCGAATAGCGGATTATAGGACTGTCCGACTGTATAACTATTATATCATTTCCTTTCCTTCTCTGTCTGTTGATTACAGGACATACAAAAATAATTTTATAAAAATATTTAACGTACAGGTATGACCTCTTTACAGCTTCATTGATACCAATTACCCAGGAACTATAGAATTGCTCCTACTTCTCCATAGTCCCTGAATAAAACTGATTTCACTTACCATCAACTGAAATGGAATGCTGGAAAGAAATGGAATTTTGGGCCCTTTTTCCCAATAAATTAATGCCCAATCACAGGGCGTAAAAATGAATATAAAATCAAACGAACTTCTATTTACTTATTTTATGTTGTTAAACAGATTTAAATATAAAAATAAACCGGGTTCACTTAGAAAACAGCAAATTTAAGTGTGTTCGTCAATGCCATTTAGGTTAATTATTATAGGTAATGTGTCCATAAAGAATATAAAATTTCGAAAGAATCCGCTCTCCTCTACGCTAGACTTGTATAATCTGTCCCTGGGCCGCTTCTGACCCACGAGACAAATTGGAGGTGTGATTACATGTTGTTAAAGTTCGCCTCAGTGCACCGCGATTGACTGGGGCCGCTGGCGATGTCCTTGCCTATCTCCGTTAAAAAAACATAAACCACAGGCGTCCAGCTAAGCGTTCTTTTTTTAAAAATCATTTTGTATCTTTGAGAATTTTTGGCGCGAACTAAACAAAAATAATGTCAAAAGTGTCAAAATTTAATTTACCTAGAAGTATTATAATTTTTATGATCCGTTTTTAAGCGTGGAAAGTGTTGTGTTGAAAATTAAAATGTTTGCAGTGACTCATTTGAAATTGTAGAGGATTTGAGTGAATTATAGGTTCTGAGTATAGATAAATAGTTTAAAACGTAAGTACTTACTACATGACATTGTAGGTACGACTTTATTATGCTTTATTATGAATACCAAAAACTCATGTGAGTTAAATGTTGAGCACAAATAATTTCCATGAGAATTTTTTACTGCTTTAGTGATTGGTAATTCTGTTCCTTTACTTGCCTTAGTTCAGAATATTTTAGAATAGTTTTAAAAAAATATCCCGCGTGGTTCATTACACTGGATTCGATTCCTAATATTCAAATTCAGAACACAGATCATCCAAACCGACTTCAAATCCTCATCTCTAGACGGCTGCGGTTACTTAAGCCAATTTATCTTCAGAAAACAACCACCGATTCTTGACCCATCATATTTCTTCCAAATCTTTATCTACGTTAAGTTGGCACAAAAAGTCGCAACTAGACGGGTCAAGTTACATTGGCTACTTTATAGCTGTTGCACAGTAGTGTGTGTACACACTGATTCCATATTTCCGCTCTATACCCTACGCGAGTATTGGATTTTTAATTTTGTACTCTACGCCATTGTGAAAGAGATTAAATTCCATTATGCGTTTTTTCACCAAAGCGGAAGAGCATTTTGTGAGGAAACCGTTTCATTCAATCTATACCCAATGAATTCTCTTTTTAAATTTAAACAAATATTAAGCAAAAGAAGAACTGTTAATCGCAATATATCTCCTCATCGGGCATTGTCAATATCCATTGGTTTTCCTGGTTTCACAGATAAATGACATTAACGAAGAAAAATGGGAATGCTGTGGCGAAGACGAATTTCTACCCTTATCGTAACTTTGCTTTTATATGGAATAGCTGATGTTAGGAGTAGTTTACCTGTGGATTTGACATCAGAAGAAAAAGGTATGTGAAGTAACGGTTTGAAAAAAAACTTTGAAAATATAAAATAATTTTACTTTTTAATAAATTTCAAACGTTATACCTTATAAAAAACTTGACCTTTTCATAAACAGCTTCATACATGGAACGCGGTGCGGCAGCAGATTGATATTGCTACTATACTAATACTGTTATAAATTATTAATATCTAAACCTTAACTTATAAGCATTTGTCTGTCACATAAATATTCCCATAATTGGGAATAAAACCTGGAATTTCTCGCTCATCAAGCAGAGTCACTACCAACTGTACTGTAAATTCCTCTAATCCTAAGCCTGTTCACCATAATTTCACATATCCAAACTTTAAATATTGTTTTTGTAGAAATACCTCCAAACGTCTTTATTAGCATGGAATTATCAACGCCAAATGTCGAAAACATCCTGTCCTTTCAGTGGTACTCCCAACAACAATCGCAATGACATCAACATCATCCAGTGTGACCACAGTCAACATATCAACGTCGACGTACGCAACAATCATACCTCCGATCCCGCCCAGCGACAGAGATCGCTTCCTTACCTTCGCCGAGTCTGGCCACGACAGGACCTTCATGTTTGCTAAGGACAACACCTATATACAGCTTGACGGTGATATTATACAAAGATTTCAATTAAGGTAAGTCGATGCAAATAAAAGAACTGTTGATGGTTTTGGAGATCTTCTGGAAAAAGAAAAGTCTACAGAGGATGAATTGAAGGAAGCACTACTAAGTAACCCTAATAAAAGAGGAATCAGTCAATTAGTCAGTCATATTAAAAATGATAATAATAAACAGGATTTTAATTTCAGATTGTGTAGAGAAATTTCATTTAAATTCCGTACCAGGCTTCCTCATGGACTTCTAGTGTATCATAATGTTAAAAATCCCGTTTTCAAAATGCAACCATATGCCTTATACGTCATTGTGGAAAAAGGTGAACTTAAAGGTACGAATCTTGATCTAATACTGATTGTACATCTAATAATAGTCTTGTGTTCTTTTCTCAA
The DNA here is from genome assembly GCA_963932265.1 of Thymelicus lineola. Lineage (NCBI taxonomy): Eukaryota > Metazoa > Arthropoda > Insecta > Lepidoptera > Hesperiidae > Thymelicus > Thymelicus lineola. The sequence continues at coordinate 12,150,721 of OZ010694.1, forward strand.
TGTTTTTATTCCAACATGTAAATAATAAAGCATTTATATTGTTAATACAATAAAAACAACTTAACTATTCAAATGTAAAATTCGAACCTAATATAAAATGGCTTATTATTTTTGCAGTGGTGCATGTATTTGGGAAGCATTTAACTTCAGTCACAGTTGGTAGAGCATTAAATAGAGACCAATGGCACAGCGTTGTAGTTACAATAGACGTCCATGGAGCTAGGCTCATTGCTAAAGTTGACCATTTAAAAGAAGAAGTTTATTTAAAAGTAAGTATTGAAATTTCACCTAATATAAGGTTCATAAATATTGAAGATAAAAAATAAACTTATTTTCTTTGCAGGGATTGAGTTTTGACACCAACTACGGAATTACTGATAATCTTACTTCGGTCATTCTTATTGGAGGTAAATATAACATAACATGAACATTATTATGCATCTGTCCGTTATAATTAAAGTTATTCAATTCTTTAATACTAATTAAAAATAAATAATTTACCTGGGTTATTAATAATATGTCTGTTTTTTCCAGGCTTAAGCTCAGAGGAAAAACTTCACGGAGTCAAATACATAATAGAGTCTTTTGTGGGCTGCATCAGTGAAATGGTACTCAGTTCAGGAAAAGCTGCATCTGACCTGCTCCCAATAGTTCCTCTCATAGCCACCAAACATGAGAACGTGAAGAAAGGCTGCATAGACAAGTGTAGGACCGTTGAAAACCTCTGCTTCGAAGGTTCTAGATGTATCAACGAATACAACGGGTATAGATGCGACTGCTTTGGAACCTTGTATGAGGAACCTCTCTGCGATGTATACAGTAGGTACAATTTTTTTTCTAGTTTTTTAACTTGCAATTTTAGTAGTTGGGGAGTTTTTTTAATCTATCGCGGAAATTTCTTAACAAAGAATTTAACACTTTCGCTGCGTTACGGCAAGAATTTTGCCTTATTTGACGATCAGCCAGTTCGACAGCTCATTTTCCCTGTTTCACACTTTTTTTTTTCTTTTTTTTTCCGGGGGGGAAAATGCATTACGCATACCACCCGGGCGCAGGGGGTACCCGGGTGGTTATGTGGGACTCCCGTCTAGGCTAATGAGACCCACGGTATACCCACTAAAAACCCCCCCATCTTCCGCCTCGCCGCCTTGTGACGGGGTTACGGGAACGCTTTCGCACACATCCACGACCCCGCCAGCGGCAGCCGCCTACAAGCGGCTCCATCGCGAAAGCCCGAAGGTCCTCCACGATGGGCGCACCAGATGGTAAGGTGCGCCTCCCTCCTCGGCCTCCACCAGTACTGTAGCAAACTCCCCCTGAGTCTGCTACTAGGAGGCCATGGATACCAGATGACTGGTACCCGGTGGAGGATCAGGTCTGTGGTTCCTCCACCGACCACACATCGGCCGCAGAGGATAGGGCAAGCGGCGCACCGTAATACCGACATGCCTCTTCCTCTGCGGCCCCACCAATGCCGTTTCGGCGGAACGGCCCCGCCAACTCGCAGGGGGTAGGGAGAGTGGCGCACCGTAACACCAACACGCCTCTCCCCCTGCGATCCCTCCACGGCCGCAGAAGATAGGGAGAACGGCGCACCGTAATACCGGCACTCCTCTTCTTCTGCGGTCCCACCTCAGCGCGCGTCCGCAGCGGACTTATTCAGCCCGCTGGGAGCGCTCTCCTCGGGCCAGCCGGCAGCCCAAACAGGCCGGCCCTGGTTGCCTCTTGGCTTCACCGTGGGTGACCAGTCCACGGTTACTAAGCCCCCCCGCCACGACAAGGCGGGCAACCCCCGGGGGCTGTGTGAACTTGGCACCCGACTTTGTAAAATTTAAATTTTTTTTCTTGATTCTTATAGGTTTTAGTTTGTAGTTGATTGTAGTAACTTTTTTTTCATTTGTAGTAGCTCTAAAAAAAAATTACAGAATTTTGAAAAAAAACTTGGCACCCGGCTTTTGAAAAATTGAAATTTAATACTTGATTCATAAAAAGAATCGTTTGTAGTTGATTGTAGTGAAAAAATTTTTGTTTGTAGTAAAAAAAATAAAGTATTTTTTTTGTATTTTAAGTTATTGTGACTTCATATAAAAATTGTTTTTTGTGTTTCTTGTATATTTTAGTATGTAGTTGATAGTAGTATTTTTCTTTTTTTTTTAAAAAGCTCCAAAAAATTTTAAGCGATTTTTTTGTTATTTTTATTTGTAGTAGCCATTTTTTCGTTTGTAGTAACTCTTTTTCGTTTGTAGTTAGTAGTTTTCGTTTGTAGTATCAATTTTATCGTTTGTAGTAACTTTATTTCGTTTGTAGTTAGAATTTTTCGTTTGTAGTAGTAATTTTTTAAATTGTAGTTCGATTGTAGTTAGTAGTTTTCGTTTGTAGTAGCGATTTCTTCGTTTGTAGTAACTTACTTTCGGTTGTAGTTAGAAGTTTTCGTTTGTAGTAGCATTTTTTTTCAATTTTTTCGTTTGTAGTAAGTAGTTTTCGTTTGTAGTAGTATTTTTTTTGTTTGTAGTAACTTCTTTTCATTTGTAGTTAGTGATTTTCGTTTGTAGTGGCGATTTTTTTCAATTTTTTCGTTTGTAGTAACTTTATTCCGTTTGTAGTATCAATTTTTTCGTTTGTAGTAACTTTATTTCGCTTGTAGTAAGTAGTTTTCGTTTTTAGTAGTATTTTTTTTGTTTGTAGTAACTTCTTTTCATTTGTAGTTAGTGGTTTTCGTTTGTAGTAGCGATTTTTTTCAAAGTTTTCCTTTGTAGTAACTTTATTTCGTTTGTAGTAACTTCTTTTCGTTTGTAGTGACTTCTTTTCGTTTCTAGTGACTTCTTATCGTTTAAAGTAAGTAGCTTTCGTTTGTAGTAGTATTATTTTTGTTTGTAGTAACTTTATTTCGCTTGTAGTAAGTAGTTTTCGTTTGTAGTAGTATTTTTTTTGGTTGTTGTAAGTTCTTTTCGTTTGTAGTTAGTGGTTTTCATTTGTAGTAGCGATTTTTTCCAATTTTTTCGTTTGTAGTAACTTTATTTCGTTTGGAGTATCAATTTTTTCGTTTGTAGTAACTTCTATTCGTTTGTAGTAACTTATTTTCGTTTGTAGTGACTTCTTATCGTTTAAAGTAAGAAGCTTTCGTTTGTAGTAGTATTATTTTTGTTTGTAGTAACTTTATTTCGCGTGTAGTAAGTAGTTTTCGTTTGTAGTAGTATTTTTTTTTGGTTGTTGTAAGTTCTTTTCATTTGTAGTTAGTGGTTTTCATTTGTAGTAGCGATTTTTTCCAATTTTTTCGTTTGTAGTAACTTTATTTCGTTTGTAGTATCAATTTTTTCGTTTGTAGTAACTTCTATTCGTTTGTAGTGACTTTTTTTCGTTTGTAGTGACTTCTTATCGTTTAACGTAAGAAGCTTTCGTTTGTAGTAGTATTATTTTTGTTTGTAGTAACTTTATTTCGCTTGTAGTAAGTAGTTTTCGTTTGTAGTAGTATTTTTTTTGGTTGTTGTAAGTCCTTTTCGTTTGTAGTTAGTGGTTTTCATTTGTAGTAGCGATTTTTTCCAATTTTTTCGTTTGTAGTAACTTTATTTCGTTTGTAGTATCAATTTTTTCGTTTGTAGTAACTTATATTCGTTTGTAGTGACTTCTTTTCGTTTGTAGTGAATTCTTATCGTTTAAAGTAAGTAGCTTTCGTTTGTAGTAGTATTATTTTTGTTTGTAGTAACTTTATTTCGCTTGTAGTAAGTAGTTTTCGTTTGTAGTAGTATTTTTTTTGGTTGTTGTAAGTTCTTTTCGTTTGTAGTTAGTGGTTTTCATTTGTAGTAGCGATTTTTTCCAATTTTTTCGTTTGTAGTAACTTTATTTCGTTTGGAGTATCAATTTTTTCGTTTGTAGTAACTTCTATTCGTTTGTAGTAACTTATTCAAAGTCAAAGTCAAAATATTTTATTCATATAGGTATCATTGATACACTTATGCACGTCATTTTTTGGCTTTTCGGAAGGTGCTTTGTCATGGAGGAGAAGAAAAGCCTAAAGAAACTCCTCAGCACATCTTTTAAAAAAATATTACAAAAAGATATTATCATACAAAAGTTTACTATTCTGAGTGGAACTGGTTGCAGAGCTAATCATTTCCATGCGTCTTTGTCATTTAAATACTCGTTTACACTATAATATCCCTTGCCTAACAATTGTGTTTTTACACGTTTTTTGAAAGATTCTATTGGCAAGTCACGTATTATTTTTGGGATTTTATTATAGAAATGTACACCAAGCCCTATGAAAGATCGTTGCACTTTACTTAGGCGGAACGAAGGCGTAACTAATTGATACATTCTTTTTGTTTGGCGATTATTAATATCAAAATTTTGTTTATACGCGTTTATATTCTTCCTTATAAAAACTACATTATTGAAGATATACTGGGAAGCTACTGTAAGTATACCTATTACCTTGAACTTTTCACGCAAAGATTCCCGAGACTTAAGTTTATAGATAGCCCTAACAGCCCTTTTTTGGAGAATGAAAATTTGTTCTATATTGGCTGCTTTGCCCCACAGCAAGATGGCATATGACATAACACTGTGGAAATAAGCAAAATAAACTATCCTAGCAGTTTCGACGTCAGTATACTGCCTTATTCTCCTAACAGCATAAGCAGCCCTACCAAGTTTTGTCGCGAGATTTGTTATATGTGGGCCCCATTGAAGTTTACTATCTAAGGTCACCCCTAAAAAGACCGTTGATTCCTCCATATGCAATGTTTCATTATTTAGTTTAAGAGATTTGCTGACTTTTTTAACATTAGGTAGCACAAACTCTATACATTTAGTTTTTTTTTGCATTTAAAAGTAAGTTATTGATAGTGAACCAACGCGACACATGCGAAAGAGCACTATTTACGTCGTCGAAATTTACTTTATTCCTTTCACACTTAAATATTAATGATGTATCATCAGCAAATAGTACAATATCCGCTTGGTTCTTTACATAATGTGGTATTTTCGTTTGTAGTGACTTCTTATCGTTTAAAGTAAGAAGCTTTCGTTTGTAGTAGTATTATTTTTGTTTGTAGTAACTTTATTTCGCGTGTAGTAAGTAGTTTTCGTTTGTAGTAGTATTTTTTTTGGTTGTTGTAAGTTCTTTTCGTTTGTAGTTAGTGGTTTTCATTTGTAGTAGCGATTTTTTCCAATTTTTTCGTTTGTAGTAACTTTATTTCGTTTGTAGTATAAATTTTTTCGTTTGTAGTAACTTCTATTCGTTTGTAGTGACTTTTTTTCGTTTGTAGTGACTTGTTATCGTTTAACGTAAGAAGCTTTTGTTTGTAGTAGTATTATTTTTGTTTTTAGTAAATTTATTTCGCTTGTAGTAAGTAGTTTTCGTTTGTAGTAGTATTTTTTTTGGTTGTTGTAAGTTCTTTTCGTTTGTAGTTATTGGTTTTCATTTGTAGTAGCGATTTTTTCCAATTTTTTCGTTTGTAGTAACTTTATTTCGTTTGTAGTAACTTCTTTTCGTTTGTAGTGACTTCTTTTCGTTTCTAGTGACTTCTTATCGTTAAAAGTAAGAAGCTTTCGTTTGTAGTTGTATTATTTTTGTTTGTAGTAACTTTATTTCGCTTGTAGTAAGTAGTTTTCGTTTGTAGTAGTATTTTTTTTGGTTGTTGTAAGTTCTTTTCGTTTATAGTTTGTGGTTTTCATTTGTAGTAGCGATTTTTTCCAATTTTTTCGTTTGTAGTAACTTTATTTCGTTTGTAGTATCAATTTTTTCGTTTGTAGTAACTTCTATTCGTTTGTAGTGACTTATTTTCGTTCGTAGTGACTTCTTATCGTTTAAAGTAAGAAGCTTTCGTTTGTAGTAGTATTTTTTTTGGTTGTTGTAAGTTCTTTTCGTTTGTAGTTAGTGGTTTTCATTTGTAGTAGCAATTTTTTCCAATTTTTTCGTTTGTAGTAACTTCAATTCGTTTGTAGTAATTTATTTTCGTTTGTAGTAATTTATTTTCGTTTGTAGTGACTTCTTATCGTTTATAGTAAGAAGCTTTCGTTTGTAGTAGTATTTTTTTTGGTTGTTGTAAGTTCTTTTCGTTTGTACTAATGGTTTTCATTTGTAGTAGCGATTTTTTCCAATTTTTTCGTTTGTAGTAACTTTATTACGTTTGTAGTATCAATTTTTTCGTTTGTAGTAACTTCTATTCGTTTGTAGTGACTTTTTTTCGTTTGTAGTGACTTCTTATCGTTTAAAGTAAGAAGCTTTCGTTTGTAGTAGTATTATTTTTGTTTGTAGTAACTTTATTTCGCGTGTAGTAAGTAGTTTTCGTTTGTAGTAGTATTTTTTTTGGTTGTTGTAAGTTCTTTTCGTTTGTAGTTAGTGGTTTTCATTTGAAGTAGCGATTTTTTCCAATTTTTCGTTTGTAGTAACTTTATTTCGTTTGTAGTATCAATTTTTTCGTTTGTAGTAACTTCTATTCGTTTGTAGTGACTTTTCTTCGTTTGTTGTGACTTCTTATCGTTTAACGTAAGAAGCTTTCGTTTGTAGTAGTATTATTTTTGTTTTTAGTAAATTTATTTCGCTTGTAGTAAGTAGTTTTCGTTTGTAGTAGTATTTTTTTTGGTTGTTGTAAGTTCTTTTCGTTTGTAGTTAGTGGTTTTCATTTGTAGTAGCGATTTTTTCCAATTTTTTCGTTTGTAGTAACTTTATTTCGTTTGTAGTATCAATTTTTTTGTTTGTAGTAACTTCTATTCGTTTGTAGTAACTTATTTTCGTTTGTAGTGACTTCTTATCGTTTAAAGTAAGAAGCTTTCGTTTGTGGTAGTATTATTTTTGTTTGTAGTAACTTTATTTCGCGTGTAGTAAGTAGTTTTCGTTTGTAGTAGTATTTTTTTTGGTTGTTGTAAGTTCTTTTCGTTTGTAGTTAGTGGTTTTCATTTGTAGTAGCGATTTTTTCCAATTTTTTCGTTTGTAGTAACTTTATTTCGTTTGTAGTATAAATTTTTTCGTTTGTAGTAACTTCTATTCGTTTGTAGTGACTTTTTTTCGTTTGTAGTGACTTCTTATCGTTTAACGTAAGAAGCTTTCGTTTGTAGTAGTATTATTTTTGTTTTTAGTAAATTTATTTCGCTTGTAGTAAGTAGTTTTCGTTTGTAGTAGTATTTTTTTTGGTTGTTGTAAGTTCTTTTCGTTTGTAGTTATTGGTTTTCATTTGTAGTAGCGATTTTTTCCAATTTTTTCGTTTGTAGTAACTTTATTTCGTTTGTAGTATAAATTTTTTCGTTTGTAGTAACTTATATTCGTTTGTAGTGACTTCTTTTCGTTTGTAGTGAATTCTTATCGTTTAAAGTAAGTAGCTTTCGTTTGTAGTAGTATTATTTTTGTTTGTAGTAACTTTATTTCGCTTGTAGTAAGTAGTTTTCGTTTGTAGTAGTATTTTTTTTGGTTGTTGTAAGTTCTTTTCGTTTGTAGTTAGTGGTTTTCATTTGTAGTAGTACTTTGACTTTGAATAAGTTACTACAAACGAATAGAAGTTACTACAAACGAAAAAATTGATACTACAAACGAAATAAAGTTACTACAAACGAAAAAATTGGAAAAAATCGCTACTACAAATGAAAACCACTAACTACAAACGAAAAGAACTTACAACAACCAAAAAAAATACTACTACAAACGAAAACTACTTACTACAAGCGAAATAAATTTACTAAAAACAAAAATAATACTACTACAAACGAAAGCTTCTTACGTTAAACGATAAGAAGTCACAACAAACGAAGAAAAGTCACTACAAACGAATAGAAGTTACTACAAACGAAAAAATTGATACTACAAACGAAATAAAGTTACTACAAACGAAAAAATTGGAAAAAATCGCTACTACAAATGAAAACCACTAACTACAAACGAAAAGAACTTACAACAACCAAAAAAAATACTACTACAAACGAAAACTACTTACTACACGCGAAATAAAGTTACTACAAACAAAAATAATACTACTACAAACGAAAGCTTCTTACTTTAAACGATAAGAAGTCACTACAAACGAAAATAAGTCACTACAAACGAATAGAAGTTACTACAAACGAAAAAATTGATACTCCAAACGAAATAAAGTTACTACAAACGAAAAAATTGGAAAAAATCGCTACTACAAATGAAAACCACTAACTACAAACGAAAAGAACTTACAACAACCAAAAAAAATACTACTACAAACGAAAACTACTTACTACAAGCGAAATAAATTTACTAAAAACAAAAATAATACTACTACAAACGAAAGCTTCTTACGTTAAACGATAAGAAGTCACTACAAACGAAGAAAAGTCACAACAAACGAATAGAAGTTACTACAAACGAAAAAATTGATACTACAAACGAAATAAAGTTACTACAAACGAAAAAATTGGAAAAAATCGCTGCTACAAATGAAAACCACTAACTACAAACGAAAAGAACTTACAACAACCAAAAAAAATACTACTACAAACGAAAACTACTTACTACACGCGAAATAAAGTTACTACAAACAAAAATAATACTACTACAAACGAAAGCTTCTTACTTTAAACGATAAGAAGTCACTACAAACGAAAATAAGTTACTACAAACGAATAGAAGTTACTACAAACGAAAAAATTGATACTCCAAACGAAATAAAGTTACTACAAACGAAAAACTTGGAAAAAATCGCTACTACAAATGAAAACCACTAACTACAAACGAAAAGAACTTACAACAACCAAAAAAAATACTACTACAAACGAAAACTACTTACTACAAGCGAAATAAAGTTACTACAAACAAAAATAATACTACTACAAACGAAAGCTACTTACTTTAAACGATAAGAATTCACTACAAACGAAAAGAAGTCACTACAAACGAATATAAGTTACTACAAACGAAAAAATTGATACTACAAACGAAATAAAGTTACTACAAACGAAAAAATTGGAAAAAATCGCTACTACAAATGAAAACCACTAACTACAAACGAAAAGAACTTACAACAACCAAAAAAAATACTACTACAAACGAAAACTACTTACTACAAGCGAAATAAAGTTACTACAAACAAAAATAATACTACTACAAACGAAAGCTACTTACTTTAAACGATAAGAATTCACTACAAACGAAAAGAAGTCACTACAAACGAATAGAAGTTACTACAAACGAAAAAATTGATACTCCAAACGAAATAAAGTTACTACAAACGAAAAAATTGGAAAAAATCGCTACTACAAATGAAAACCACTAACTACAAACGAAAAGAACTTACAACAACCAAAAAAAATACTACTACAAACGAAAACTACTTACTACAAGCGAAATAAAGTTACTACAAACAAAAATAATACTACTACAAACGAAAGCTACTTACTTTAAACGATAAGAATTCACTACAAACGAAAAGAAGTCACTACAAACGAATATAAGTTACTACAAACGAAAAAATTGATACTACAAACGAAATAAAATTACTACAAACGAAAAAATTGGAAAAAATCGCTACTACAAATGAAAACCACTAACTACAAACGAAAAGAACTTACAACAACCAAAAAAAATACTACTACAAACGAAAACTACTTACTACAAGCGAAATAAAGTTACTACAAACAAAAATAATACTACTACAAACGAAAGCTTCTTACGTTAAACGATAAGAAGTCACTACAAACGAAAAAAAGTCACTAGAAACGAATAGAAGTTACTACAAACAAAAAAATTGATACTACAAACGAAATAAAGTTACTACAAACGAAAAAATTGGAAAAAATCGCTACTACAAATGAAAACCACTAACTACAAACGAAAAGAACTTACAACAACCAAAAAAAATACTACTACAAACGAAAACTACTTACTACACGCGAAATAAAGTTACTACAAACAAAAATAATACTACTACAAACGAAAGCTTCTTACTTTAAACGATAAGAAGTCACTACAAACGAAAATAAGTCACTACAAACGAATAGAAGTTACTACAAACGAAAAAATTGATACTCCAAACGAAATAAAGTTACTACAAACGAAAAAATTGGAAAAAATCGCTACTACAAATGAAAACCACTAACTACAAACGAAAAGAACTTACAACAACCAAAAAAAATACTACTACAAACGAAAACTACTTACTACAAGCGAAATAAAGTTACTACAAACAAAAATAATACTACTACAAACGAAAGCTACTTACTTTAAACGATAAGAATTCACTACAAACGAAAAGAAGTCACTACAAACGAATATAAGTTACTACAAACGAAAAAATTGATACTACAAACGAAATAAAGTTACTAATAACGAAAAAATTGGAAAAAATCGCTACTACAAATGAAAACCACTAACTACAAACGAAAAGAACTTACAACAACCAAAAAAAATACTACTACAAACGAAAACTACTTACTACAAGCGAAATAAAGTTACTACAAACAAAAATAATACTACTACAAACGAAAGCTACTTACTTTAAACGATAAGAATTCACTACAAACGAAAAGAAGTCACTACAAACGAATAGAAATTACTACAAACGAAAAAATTGATACTCCAAACGAAATAAAGTTACTACAAACGAAAAAATTGGAAAAAATCGCTACTACAAATGAAAACCACTAACTACAAACGAAAAGAACTTACAACAACCAAAAAAAATACTACTACAAACGAAAACTACTTACTACAAGCGAAATAAAGTTACTACAAACAAAAATAATACTACTACAAACGAAAGCTTCTTACGTTAAACGATAAGAAGTCACTACAAACGAAAAAAAGTCACTAGAAACGAATAGAAGTTACTACAAACAAAAAAATTGATACTACAAACGAAATAAAGTTACTACAAACGAAAAAATTGGAAAAAATCGCTACTACAAATGAAAACCACTAACTACAAACGAAAAGAACTTACAACAACCAAAAAAAATACTACTACAAACGAAAACTACTTACTACACGCGAAATAAAGTTACTACAAACAAAAATAATACTACTACAAACGAAAGCTTCTTACTTTAAACGATAAGAAGTCACTACAAACGAAAATAAGTCACTACAAACGAATAGAAGTTACTACAAACGAAAAAATTGATACTCCAAACGAAATAAAGTTACTACAAACGAAAAAATTGGAAAAAATCGCTACTACAAATGAAAACCACTAACTACAAACGAAAAGAACTTACAACAACCAAAAAAAATACTACTACAAACGAAAACTACTTACTACAAGCGAAATAAAGTTACTACAAACAAAAATAATACTACTACAAACGAAAGCTACTTACTTTAAACGATAAGAATTCACTACAAACGAAAAGAAGTCACTACAAACGAATATAAGTTACTACAAACGAAAAAATTGATACTACAAACGAAATAAAGTTACTACAAACGAAAAAATTGGAAAAAATCGCTACTACAAATGAAAACCACTAACTACAAACGAAAAGAACTTACAACAACCAAAAAAAATACTACTACAAACGAAAACTACTTACTACAAGCGAAATAAAGTTACTACAAACAAAAATAATACTACTACAAACGAAAGCTACTTACTTTAAACGATAAGAATTCACTACAAACGAAAAGAAGTCACTACAAACGAATAGAAATTACTACAAACGAAAAAATTGATACTCCAAACGAAATAAAGTTACTACAAACGAAAAAATTGGAAAAAATCGCTACTACAAATGAAAACCACTAACTACAAACGAAAAGAACTTACAACAACCAAAAAAAATACTACTACAAACGAAAACTACTTACTACAAGCGAAATAAAGTTACTACAAACAAAAATAATACTACTACAAACGAAAGCTTCTTACGTTAAACGATAAGAAGTCACTACAAACGAAAAAAAGTCACTAGAAACGAATAGAAGTTACTACAAACAAAAAAATTGATACTACAAACGAAATAAAGTTACTACAAACGAAAAAATTGGAAAAAATCGCTACTACAAATGAAAACCACTAACTACAAACGAAAAGAACTTACAACAACCAAAAAAAATACTACTACAAACGAAAACTACTTACTACAAGCGAAATAAAGTTACTACAAACAAAAATAATACTACTACAAACGAAAGCTACTTACTTTAAACGATAAGAATTCACTACAAACGAAAAGAAGTCACTACAAACGAATAGAAGTTACTACAAACGAAAAAATTGATACTCCAAACGAAATAAAGTTACTACAAACGAAAAAATTGGAAAAAAATCGCTACTACAAATGAAAACCACTAACTACAAACGAAAAGAACTTACAACAACCAAAAAAAATACTACTACAAACGAAAACTACTTACTACAAGCGAAATAAAGTTACTACAAACAAAAATAATACTACTACAAACGAAAGCTACTTACTTTAAACGATAAGAATTCACTACAAACGAAAAGAAGTCACTACAAACGAATATAAGTTACTACAAACGAAAAAATTGATACTACAAACGAAATAAAATTACTACAAACGAAAAAATTGGAAAAAATCGCTACTACAAATGAAAACCACTAACTACAAACGAAAAGAACTTACAACAACCAAAAAAAATACTACTACAAACGAAAACTACTTACTACAAGCGAAATAAAGTTACTACAAACAAAAATAATACTACTACAAACGAAAGCTTCTTACGTTAAACGATAAGAAGTCACTACAAACGAAAAAAAGTCACTAGAAACGAATAGAAGTTACTACAAACAAAAAAATTGATACTACAAACGAAATAAAGTTACTACAAACGAAAAAATTGGAAAAAATCGCTACTACAAATGAAAACCACTAACTACAAACGAAAAGAACTTACAACAACCAAAAAAAATACTACTACAAACGAAAACTACTTACTACACGCGAAATAAAGTTACTACAAACAAAAATAATACTACTACAAACGAAAGCTTCTTACTTTAAACGATAAGAAGTCACTACAAACGAAAATAAGTCACTACAAACGAATAGAAGTTACTACAAACGAAAAAATTGATACTCCAAACGAAATAAAGTTACTACAAACGAAAAAATTGGAAAAAATCGCTACTACAAATGAAAACCACTAACTACAAACGAAAAGAACTTACAACAACCAAAAAAAATACTACTACAAACGAAAACTACTTACTACAAGCGAAATAAAGTTACTACAAACAAAAATAATACTACTACAAACGAAAGCTACTTACTTTAAACGATAAGAATTCACTACAAACGAAAAGAAGTCACTACAAACGAATATAAGTTACTACAAACGAAAAAATTGGAAAAAATCGCTACTACAAATGAAAACCACTAACTACAAACGAAAAGAACTTACAACAACCAAAAAAAATACTACTACAAACGAAAACTACTTACTACAAGCGAAATAAAGTTACTACAAACAAAAATAATACTACTACAAACGAAAGCTACTTACTTTAAACGATAAGAATTCACTACAAACGAAAAGAAGTCACTACAAACGAATAGAAATTACTACAAACGAAAAAATTGATACTCCAAACGAAATAAAGTTACTACAAACGAAAAAATTGGAAAAAATCGCTACTACAAATGAAAACCACTAACTACAAACGAAAAAAACTTACAACAACCAAAAAAAATACTACTACAAACGAAAACTACTTACTACAAGCGAAATAAAGTTACTACAAACAAAAATAATACTACTACAAACGAAAGCTACTTACTTTAAACGATAAGAATTCACTACAAACGAAAAGAAGTCACTACAAACGAATATAAGTTACTACAAACGAAAAAATTGATACTACAAACGAAATAAAATTACTACAAACGAAAAAATTGGAAAAAATCGCTACTACAAATGAAAACCACTAACTACAAACGAAAAGAACTTACAACAACCAAAAAAAATACTACTACAAACGAAAACTACTTACTACAAGCGAAATAAAGTTACTACAAACAAAAATAATACTACTACAAACGAAAGCTTCTTACGTTAAACGATAAGAAGTCACTACAAACGAAAAAAAGTCACTAGAAACGAATAGAAGTTACTACAAACAAAAAAATTGATACTACAAACGAAATAAAGTTACTACAAACGAAAAAATTGGAAAAAATCGCTACTACAAATGAAAACCACTAACTACAAACGAAAAGAACTTACAACAACCAAAAAAAATACTACTACAAACGAAAACTACTTACTACAAGCGAAATAAATTTACTACAAACAAAAATAATACTACTACAAACGAAAGCTTCTTACTTTAAACGATAAGAAGTCACTACAAACGAAAATAAGTTACTACAAACGAAAAAATTGATACTCCAAACGAAATAAAGTTACTACAAACGAAAAAATTGGAAAAAATCGCTACTACAAATGAAAACCACTAACTACAAACGAAAAGAACTTACAACAACCAAAAAAAATACTACTACAAACGAAAACTACTTACTACAAGCGAAATAAAGTTACTACAAACAAAAATAATACTACTACAAACGAAAGCTACTTACTTTAAACGATAAGAATTCACTACAAACGAAAAGAAGTCACTACAAACGAATATAAGTTACTACAAACGAAAAAATTGATACTACAAACGAAATAAAGTTACTACAAACGAAAAAATTGGAAAAAATCGCTACTACAAATGAAAACCACTAACTACAAACGAAAAGAACTTACAACAACCAAAAAAAATACTACTACAAACGAAAACTACTTACTACAAGCGAAATAAAGTTACTACAAACAAAAATAATACTACTACAAACGAAAGCTTCTTACGTTAAACGATAAGAAGTCACTACAAACGAAAAAAAGTCACTACAAACGAATAGAAGTTACTACAAACGAAAAAATTGATACTACAAACGAAATAAAGTTACTACAAACGAAAAAATTGGAAAAAATCGCTACTTCAAATGAAAACCACTAACTACAAACGAAAAGAACTTACAACAACCAAAAAAAATACTACTACAAACGAAAACTACTTACTACACGCGAAATAAAGTTACTACAAACAAAAATAATACTACTACAAACGAAAGCTTCTTACTTTAAACGATAAGAAGTCACTACAAACGAAAATAAGTTACTACAAACGAATAGAAGTTACTACAAACGAAAAAATTGATACTCCAAACGAAATAAAGTTACTACAAACGAAAAAATTGGAAAAAATCGCTACTACAAATGAAAACCACTAACTACAGACGAAAAGAACTTACAACAACCAAAAAAAATACTACTACAAACGAAAACTACTTACTACAAGCGAAATAAAGTTACTACAAACAAAAATAATACTACTACAAACGAAAGCTACTTACTTTAAACGATAAGAAGTCACTACAAACGAAAATAAGTTACTACAAACGAATAGAAGTTACTACAAACGAAAAAATTGATACTACAAACGGAAAAAAGTTACTACAAACGAAAAAATTGAAAAAAATCGCTACTACAAACGAAAATCACTAACTACAAATGAAAAGAAGTTACTACAAACAAAAAAAATTCTACTACAAACGAAAACTACTTACTACAAACGAAAAAATTGAAAAAAAATGCTACTACAAACGAAAACTTCTAACTACAACCGAAAGTAAGTTACTACAAACGAAGAAATCGCTACTACAAACGAAAACTACTAACTACAATCGAACTACAATTAAAAAAATTACTACTACAAACGAAAAATTCTAACTACAAACGAAATAAAGTTACTACAAACGATAAAATTGATACTACAAACGAAAACTACTAACTACAAACGAAAAAGAGTTACTACAAACGAAAAAATGGCTACTACAAATAAAAATAACAAAAAAATCGCTTAAAATTTTTTGGAGCTGTTTAAGAAAAAAAGAAAAATACTACTATCAACTACATACTAAAATATACAAGAAACACAAAAAACAATTTTTATATGAAGTCACAATAACTTAAAATACAAAAAAAATACTTTATTTTTTTACTACAAACAAAAATTTTTTCACTACAATCAACTACAAACGATTCTTTTTATGAATCAAGTATTAAATTTCAATTTTTCAAAAGCCGGGTGCCAAGTTTTTTTTCAAAATTCTGTAATTTTTTTTTAGAGCTACTACAAATGAAAAAAAAGTTACTACAATCAACTACAAACTAAAACCTATAAGAATCAAGAAAAAAAATTTAAATTTTACAAAGTCGGGTGCCAAGTTCACAAAGCCACCCCCGGGGGGGTCCCTGTTTCACACTTGGTCCTTGTTGTGCGGAGGTGATTTAACTATGTTCCCGTACTTACGTGTTGGAAAGAGACAGTGATCTTTTTAATATTTTTGCCTTTAATATATTATAGGTAACGGTAATAATATAGGTAACGGTATACAATAACCGTTTTTTATTATTAAAATATTTTCAAAATTGACGTTACGTGTAACTATAATTGTTATGTTGATTAAATAGGAAGAATTATGTTGATCCATTCACTGTTAAATTTTTGGTAATGTTGTGACTAGGTATAATAAAAAATATCGTTTGTCATTTTACAAGTAAACCCCATGGCTAGAATTTTATCAATTCTGTGCTAAACAGCAAATATATTGCCGTAAATGGCTAATTTTGCATTTAAAACATTTATTTTTTATTTGATTACTAATACAATGGTTTCTGAGTTAGTTAGAATGCAAAGATGTAATATAATAATATATAGTAAAGAATATAGTTACGCAAAACAAAAACTAAAACATATTTAATTTATAATTTGTGTTTATTTTATCAGCGTGTTGGTCGATTTAGTATTAATTAATCTAAATTCTAAAATTTTATATTTGCGGGACACGAAACAAATGCATTTTAAATTTAATCTGTTTTAAATAAATAATTTAAATCTAAAAATCTTTAAAAAATGCAGTAAGCATTTTTCAACAATCATACATTTTTTAAAGTTTTACAACCAATTATCTATATACATATTATTAATAGCAAATGTAAACTAGTAGTTTACGCAATTATAATATGAACACTTTCATTTTATGTTTGCCTGCAAATCTGTGTATCAAAATATATAACCCTCTTGTCTCTGTGTTCCGTGATATAACCAGTTTGATGATAGCAAAATCTATAGACAACAGATTGTAGGGAAAGTTCATTTGCGAGGTTCCTCTATCTTTATTACACTCATAAAGTATGAGTCGTAACTGTTAAACAGCAAACTTAATACTTTGGTGTGCCTAGAGAAGTAGAGACCTTAAGGCCCAAGTCCTTTTTTCGTTTTTCTTTATTTGTTTTAATTATTGTTTATAAATGGTATTAAATGAGAATTGTTTTAAAATGAGAATACTGTGAATAAACTTTAAGAATTTTATACGTAAATAGGCGATTTAGCAGACGAGCCATCTAATAATAAGTTGTGAGTTGTGACTATCGCCCATATACATCAGTAATACCAAAAATATCGATTACCTACATACCATCGAAACCACAGCGGTGAACATAATTATTATGCAAGAAATTACAATTCAAGTTTAAAGAAATTCAAAACCAAAATGTTGCAATTGCGTCATCATCAGTAATAAATAGACAAATAAAAAACGTGAAAATTAATTTTATTAAAATATATAATATTTACTTATTTTAATATGCGGCCCTTCACTTAATTGTAAGACGGCTTATCGGTGTCACCTTTGTTATAATGAGTTCCGTCCATCCATACGCAGCGATCACCTCTTACCATTATAAGATTTGTTGGCTTTTGTCATCTTATCGACACTTAAAAAAGGTTCAAGTATTTATTTTTTAATTTCATTCCAAATTCTATTTCTCAAATGCCCGCAAAAACACCACACTACAATTGCAAATGTGAAGGTGTTGCTTAATTGTTACTCGTATATTGACGTGATGGAATACGGAAGCCCTTTAGCTTATGTAATAAAAATTGAGCGTCGAGTACCTATTCACACTCAAAAGGTTATGTAAAATAACGAGAGATTATTGTGTAGTTATTGTATAGTAAGTTTTATAACATAGCTCTTTAAGATGATGGAAAGTAAGAGTAAAATATTTTATGTTCGGTTTCATTTCTAATACATAAACAGGCAAACAAGAGGGTTGATCATTAACTGGATCGTAAAGATCATCGCCTATAGACATTTATAACACCAGAGATGTCACTATTTGTCTTTTTTTTCGAATGTACAGTTGCTGCTTTTACTGTGTACGAATGGAATGGACAGTAGCTTCACATGGACAGAACATATTATCTTAAGCTGGCCATACACGATCAAGTGTACTTGTCAAGTTTGCAGTTTAACTTGACGCGGCATCCAGTTTGCATGAGATAGCTATATAGCCAGACTGCCATACCGTGGCCATACACCGTCAAGTTTACTGGATGCCGCGTCAAGTCCTTAACAAGTATACTTGATCATGTATAGCCAGCATTAGCCAGGGATGTCAATTTGACGACTTGCGTGGCGTAATGGTTACCATGCCGCATCGCTCGCGCCTTTCAAAGGGTCTATTCAATTCCCAGAAGCAGAAATTCGAATGATAAGTTTGAATTTCTGTTCTCGGTCTGAGTGTACGTCTGTGCGTGTTCCGTAGCAACCACAACACACGGAATCCTAGTGTGAAGCTATGAGTATGTGTGAGTGTATAGTGTGTGTACACGACCACTAAAAACGTTCTAATGAATTAACTTATACAGATAGATAATAATGCAGATTTACAGGTAATAAAAATAAAGATAATCGAGTAAAGAGTTTCGGAATGCAGTCTACTTGCAAAACGACTAATAATCCCGTTCGTACTTTCACTAATAAATGCTCTCGATTGAGTTACGTCACCAATAAATTATTTGTTGCAGCGACAGTTTTATGAATGCTGTCTTAAACTTAATATACACATACTTTATAGTATATTTATTTCATAGAAGATGACATAGCCCAAGCAGCTGAATGGAAGCGTACAGCCACACAGCTATTTAATAATTTAGGTGTAAAATTTAAAATCATAAATTCATTTTCAACTACTTAAATAACTACACGTTAATGTCCTTAATGTCATTTTCAAAATGCACTATGACTTTGCAATAATTTTATTTCACTCTCTTGTGAACTATCTACTCAGAAAAAAAACAGTAAATCAATATTTAGAATATTTTCTTCTTTGATTCGTGTTTTCTTATTCAGACATCTATGTGGCTAGCCGACTAGCCCAATCTTCCTTACCCTCCATACCAGTATAATAATAAAAAATCGCTACACACTCATAAGTCATAGGCCCAGATTAGAATTCTCTGGGTCACGGGTACCATGGACAATGCACAAAGAACCACACAAAAGAACACACGCAACAAGGAAGAATTTTTATCTTTATCTCGTACTGGCATAATGCTAATGATTCCTTTACAGGGAAGAATTTTTATCTTTATCTCATACTGGCATAATGCTAATGATTCCTTTACAGCAGCGACAATATTAACACTACGAGGATCCAGTTACGTGTCTTATCGGGTTTACGATTGGAAGGACCGGGTGCACTCCACCAATACAAGAGTCAGTTTGCATTTTAAGGTAAATTCCGTTGAAAATCCAATCTAAATTACTTTTTTATTCGAGATTTTAAAAAGCTGCTAGCAGATCTTAAGTAATAGCTAAGTGAGCTAAGTAGCTTTAGTTCAGTGAATTTCAAACGCGGAAATCATAGTATCCGCTAATTTAAAATAATTGAAATGTTACGAAAATCATTATTATTCTAGAAAGTCTGAAAATTACCTCATTCAATTATTATTCTTTACCTTTTTATCCGGTTGATACTGCAATTTAATTTTGCTTATTTACGATAATACGTTATAGTTACTTATCCTTTTTATGCTATTGTATAATATATTGTGTTATATAATATTATATGTAACATATATACGATAAGATATCGCTGTATGCAGAACATACGTAACAAAATAAGAACGTTCGACCTTTCAAAAACAATAAAAGCCACTAAAAGGAAATGATTTAGTATCGAGGTCACAATCCAAAGGCCATATGTAACTCCTACAAAAGGAATGAAAGGGTTTATTGATAAACGCATAATAACATTTCAGACTCGGTTCGACGACTCAGCATTATTTTACGCAAGCGGACAAATAGACGACAAGCATCATTACATAGCTCTATCGATACACCAAGAAAAGGTTGCTATACAAATTGACTTAGGCGACGGCCCAGTCGAGGATTACTTAGGCGAAAGAGTAAATAACAATCGCTGGCACAATATAACAGTTATTTTACAAGAGAAAACAGTGTTCGTTTACCTTGATAATGCCAGTGCAAAATACGAAGTGCCTGGGGACGCGAGATATCTTTGTATTGACCCAGAAATCTACATTTGCGGTGGTCCGGATTTATATAAAATGAAAGGATTGAAATCCTTCAATAACTTCGCTGGGAATTTGAAGTATGTTTATTATAACGACGTGTCGATTTTGTATGAGCTAAAGCAGAATAATCCTAAAGTTCACTATATCGGGGTATTGGATCCGTTGTTTGAAGAGATCGATATAGAGGTGATTCCAATAACGTATCCGTTCGCGACCTCGCATATATGGTGGCCTCTGAACCAGACTAATAGCATCAATTTGATTTTTGACTTCAAAACGAGTAAGAATATGGCAGTGTTGGCCTACAGCCAGATCACGTCTGGGCAAGGCTACTGGGAGGTAAGTAACATTACATAAAATATACCTGTCTTCAGTAATGTCCTTAAATAGCGCGGAGCATAACATTTAAGGAACCC
The DNA here is from genome assembly GCA_963932265.1 of Thymelicus lineola. Lineage (NCBI taxonomy): Eukaryota > Metazoa > Arthropoda > Insecta > Lepidoptera > Hesperiidae > Thymelicus > Thymelicus lineola. The sequence goes on from OZ010694.1 coordinate 12,171,497, forward strand.
ACTTAATCCAAGCGGTTTGACTATAATTTACGAGTGTTTACGCAAAATTTAATATAAATGCATAAGGTTAATTTACATATCATCGTATATTGACGTTTATTTGCAGTGATGTTTTCCTGGCGATAATTGCAGTTTACGTCACTAGTAACGGTTTTATTAATAGTAGGAAATCTTGGCTGAGATTATAAAGAAGAAACAAAGAAAATATAATATTAATCACAATCTTTGTTTAACTTATAATAAAATTTACATGAGGATAAAGAAAATTATTGTATATGTTGAAAGTAAACCGAGTGGGGCTTACATTTACACACTAGAATATTTATGCATGGATGAAGTTGGTCCATAGTTTAAAGACGTAGTCAGTACCTATGACCGGTTAGTTAACTATACAAAGTAACTACGTGCCAGCTAATACATTCGTCCTGACACATTTGTGGCCTAATTACACCTGGATATTTATAATCTTTACAGTAAAATAAACAACGGGAACCTTTCCTTAACTCATAACCCGGTACTAATTCACAAAATTAAAATAGCGCATAAAATTAGACATTCGCCAGAAATGTATTCAAACATTTTGTTGTTTAAATATAAACATAATGTAATCAAAAACATAATAGATTTGTTTAATTATCCGGGTATTTATTACATATTTTGTGTATTTAAGATTCAATATTTGCTTTTAAGAATTTCCAACTTTACGAGAAAATTACAAATTACTTTACATTACAATTACATTTTAAGATTAGACGGAATAATTTAATTATTAGTTCTTAAACATTTAAGGTAAGGATGGTGAAAGAGGAAATAAGATTTGAATTGGTCCCGGACGTGGGTAAGAATGTGACTGTGCTTAAATCAGTTAAATTTAACGTCAGCAACGATTGGCACACAGTCGAGTTGGATTATAGAAAAGGGAGGATCAAACTTACAGTCGATTATCATAACAAACATGCACAAATGTTCGGTAAGTATGACGTCTAAACTTAATTTAAAAGGAAGAAATATTTTGATTTCTTATTTGTTTGCCTGTAATGGAAAAATTCAAAAACTACTGGACCGATTTCAAAAATTCTTTCTCCAATAGGATGCTCTTTAGTGTTGAGTAAGATGAGTAGATATTGTTTTTCAAAAAATTAGGGATCTATACGAAAACCGAAGCAAAGGGCGGTTATTAGCAAAGTGTATATGAATCCTTATGCTGTGAATCCCAAATCTTTAAGAATAATTTTGTTTCGCTATAGAGATTGGGTATGGGGATGCTTTTTAACTGTTTGGCTTAATGGTATCCGTCGTTCATAGATATTACACTATAGGCTTCACTGATACGTTTTCTTCTAGCACTTCAAGGAAGGAAATAGAAAAAAGAAAGAATGAAATTATTTATGTTTATGAAATTTCCGAATTATATCTACGCTTTCTTTAGCTTACAAGTATACAAAGAAACGATTGACAGTGTAATACATATAAATAGTTATCCATTATTCTTTCAATATCCAATTCAAGTATAAGTAATACGATGTGATTGTATAGTTACTTACATACAAAATCTATTTACGACAATGTTATACCGTAAGTAATGAAAAATGTTATCTTTGTAGCTCATTTTATTATGCTTCTTTAAGCTTTGATAATAAAACGTAAGCTTCGATAAAAATAACAAATACACAATGTTGCACTTATGTTCCTAATACTGTGAATGTAAATGTTAGTAATGGAGAAAACCTGTAATATGAATGAGACGAAACTTACAATATAAACTCTTTGAAGAAACATAAACTTTTATATGTGTGTACATTTGTGCTTATTAAGATATAGTACCCGGATATACGACCTTTGTTTTGACGCCATCTACTGAAGTAGATTTAGTTTTGCTACTCGCCAACAAATGTCAGGAAGAGTATAGTAGCAGTTTTTCATTGCCTGAAAATACGGATAAAATGACATTTTCTAGAAATGAATGCTAGCTAGATCGATTTATCGTCCCCGAAACCCCCTGCTTGCTAAATATCATGAAAATCGTTGGAGCCGTTCCCGAGAATCCGAGAATATATATTATAAATATACAAGAATTGCTCGTTATGGGGAATTAGATTCGATAGATATGTTATTTATTATTATTTGATGAATTACATGGAATTATTCAAGAATGAATCATGGTGAATTTTATGGTAGTATTGAAGAAGCAAATTTATTTATGTTGTTGGCTCGAAATGCTTCTATGGCGCCACTGGTCCGTGGGTGGTAGTGGTGGTATTATATCACTTACCATCATGTGGCTTCATATACTTTGAGTATCTAATTACTGCAGGTTTGGATTTCCAATTGCAAGACAAAATAGTTATTGGAAGCGGTTTGAAGTCAGCTAACTTGGGATTGATTGGATGCATGAGGAACATCAAAATCAATGGATTACTTATAGAACCTAGGTAAGTCGTTTCAACATAGGTCACATAGACATAGAAGATAGATACAGAAGCCAAAGGATTAAATGATTAAATCATTCACGCTTTTAGTTCTAAAATTTTCACACTATTAGGATCATTTATTGCTTTTATCAGGATTCTATAAAAAATTATATTTATCGTTAGGTATATACCTTTTCTTGTGACTATCATTGGTACAAACAGGATTAAAAAATAAGAACCGCACATTACTTTTTAAGATGTTGCTTTCAAACTAACAGAGAGACTTATTTTTTAGCATAGTGGCTAATTAAAAATTAATCAAGGTACAAAGTTTGAAATATTTTTTCATTTTAAAATTTTCTAAGTACTTTAATGTAAATAGTTTGAAGATTGAAATGAAACTGCGACGCGATTTATGCAAACTGACAGGCATCTTAATGATGTTTAACCGCAGAATCATTGCAAAAACCAGGTCATTTTGTACATTCTAGTAGTTTTGTTACAATCCCTAAGACACGGTTAAAATATTTCACATAACCTTGTGAAAGATGATTTTCATTGCTTTCTGTGTTGTCTTCGACTTTTTAAATTAGCAGATTCCGTTCAGAACGCAAAGTTTAACCTCAATAATTAATTCGATTCCCGACATTTACTAAACAAATTAGTTACTTTTTCTTCTCTGATTGCTGGTGTTAGTAATGTCTTATTTATCTTGTCCATGCCACCCGTAACATAAGAAATCCTAGTAAAGGTATAAAAGATAACGCTATACACTCATAGCCCCACACCTTTTCCATGGGTGTCATAAATAACACACAAAGACAATAACTCACACAAGATATGAATGTGTGGGTTTATTTGTACAACTTGGCATAAACAATAATTTCTCATGTAAATCGTCCCAGGTTCGTTATAAACACAGAACGGGTAGTCGGGGAAGTGGCTATCGACGACTGTCAGTATGTAGACCCTTGTACGAGACCAAATACCTGTGAACATGACGGCATCTGTTCCATCAGAGAAGACAGGGTCATTTGTAATTGTGATAATACTGGTAGGTATCCAGAAGTACAAATTTTCTATCTGTATTCTTCACAAGCCTTCTAAATTGCAGAGTCCACTTAAAATCTTAAGACAAAAATGAATAGCAAAACTCTTTAGGAGTAGTTTGTCGCTTCTTTTTACGGAACCAATCATGGTATAAATTGTTTAGAGCTACGTCGTCGTTAAATTTACATTTTTAAAAACCAATTCGAAAAACATTTCATTTTATAACATTTCACGTGATACGTCACAGGAGATGCAATAAATTATTAGTAGATTATCTATCTATCTGTTCAAATTTTGCCTAATTAAAACAACTGGTATTATTAACGATTCAGCGTTTAATCATATTCATGGTGGTTTCCAAACCATACATCACTACCAAGTCAAGTGGCCCCAAACTACAAACAGTTCGTTTAACGATATTCTAATAGAAAATTAATATTGTTTCGCTGTCAGAAGCAGAAATTGCTTTGTATTATCCGTAACTATTTTCCTATTTTCATCAAAGACCGTTGTCAAAAGTGACGTAATTATTTGTTTGGTGATATGTTGAAAAGTACCTACGGCCCAATATTGAACGAGTTTCAATGGAAAGCTTTCCTTTAATTCGCCTCTGGCTTTTCACTGAATTCTATTATAACTTTATGATACGAAATGTATTGACATTAAGTTAATTTTAGCACATTATTATAACACAAATCTCTCTTTTTCTGTATCTCTCTCTTTCAGTGAAGACAAAAGCATGCATATGTGTGTAAGTGTCTTTAGCTATACGTTTAAGTTAATTTTATGAAGTATTTGATCGAATCCTAATCCTGCAGGATACATAGGAGAGAACTGTCACTTCGCCACCTTCAGGAAGACTTGTGAAGAACTAGCATTGTTAGGTTACACAAGGAACGACGTTTACCTAATAGACATTGATGGGAACGGAAAGTTTCCCCCTGCGCACGTCAAATGCGAGTTCCAGATCGAAGCAGATTCTTCTACTACTGTCGTAGAACATAATCTGCCTAGTCAAGTAGTGAGTGAGCTTCATGATTTTTAAAGACTCTTGTATCCATAAAGTAATATCAACTATTGAAAATATCTTTACGATTCATTTTGGTCGCATTATTTAATTTAGTTTTAAGTCGTCGCGTGTTTTTTGTACACCACTAATATGTATATCGTGTGACGCACCTTAGCTCAGTTCCTTTTTACATTTCTGATGCTTGCTCATTGGTCGTTATTTGACTATCTTTTTTGTCAAAATTAAAGAAAAGTTGACTAATGGACAAGCAATGATTGTATACCAATACAGAACGGGAATTACGGAAATATAAATCAGACAATCTACAGATGGTATACATAGGCAAAACACGCCACGAGTTAAGACTCAAAATTACTACTGAAATATAATGCCTTATTTCATCAGGACGTAAGATCAGCATTAGGTCAAGATTTTAGCTTCAAGATCAAGTATCGAGAATTCACAGCAGAGATGCTTCAAGAACTAATCTCTCATTCGCTATTCTGCCGTCAGTACATTAAGTATGACTGCAATATGGCCCCCTTGGAGCTTCATAGCGCTACTTGGTTTATATCCTCCTCTAACGATACTGTCGACTTCTTGGGGAATGTCAAACGGTAAGTTATCTCTTTAGACAAAATTCTAATCTAAATAATTTCCACAGGAATGTATTACGATTAAGATTACAGATCTTTCTACTGCTTACTGATTTATCATGATTTATCTAATGTATAAAATTCTCGTGTCACAGTTTTCGTTGCCATACTCCTCCGAAACGGCTTGACCGATTTTAATGAAATTTTTTGTGCTTATCCGGTATCTATGAGAATCGGCCAACATCTATTTTTCATCCCCCTAAATGTTAGGGGTATTCCACCCCTAAATTTTTTTATTTTTATTTTTTAGACAAAATTTTTAATTTCTATTTTTTTATGATACAACATACAAAAATACATACAATCCTCAATTTTCACCCTTCTACGATCAACCCTTATTTTTTAATAGCCATTTTAGTAATTTAATCATTTTTCCTCTCCGGTCGAAAACTGATCAATTGTTAGGCGATACGAAGTTCGCTGGGTCAGCTAGTTTTAATTTATTTTTGTTACTTGTATGATAGTTATTTGTAATTGAATTTCATAATACTATCCATAACATGATTTCTAACTGACAGCATCTTAACTTCTACTTCATATTGATAGATAGGTCTTGAAAAAATTCGTGAAAGAAATTCAGATTTAAAAATTTGTATATTTATATAATGTAAATCGGATGACAATGCAATATTATGATGTCATAGAGCTGGACTGATGATGTCAAAGTCAAAGTCAAAGTCAAAATATTTTATTCATATAACGTAAACGCGCCCAATAACGCCACCCCAAAATCTGTATCCAACACCGACAGTTTTTTTAATCACTATTTTAAGGCATACTATACATTTCATGAAAGTTGTAGCCTAAAAATATTTTAGGTATGTATATTGAGAAACAAAAATAATAAAGTTTGTGTGCGTAAATAATCAGCAAACAGAATAATTCGATAATAACTGAGACGCGCCCGTAACGGACGCCCGTCTCATAGTTTTGCGCTCCCGGCTACGTAAGTAAACATAATTATTACTTAAGATAAATTAACTTAAATAAAATGTGTATACCTGCAGGCAAATGTGTAAATATAATAAATATTATATTGGTTTTCTAGATTCCCATCTAATATTACCGTTCTGACTAATTTTTGTGGTTTAATTCGAATATTACCTTAAAGCGGTAATAGAAACATAATATTCATAAGTTGCTTCTAATACCGCCTCATGGCGTTGTTAGATGTTTTACAACAGTTAGTATTTTAGATTCTATTTATTTTCATACGTTATTTTCGATGTTTCTTTTAACTTGTTTGATTCTTAAGAGTATATTACATAATTTGATCAATTAACGCCATACATTTTGTCTCATAGACTTTCTTTTAAACAAGATTCGACGTAAGCAATAATTTTTAGTAATGTATGGCAATGTATTTTAAATAATATCTCATATCAAAACTAAGAAACTTTTTGATACCGAAAAATAATCATAGCAATGACATCCATCAAAACACGTTTGCATTAAAGCAGAAATTTTAGCCAGTTATTGTTTATTTTTGCTGTCGCTAATAGAATAAAGTAATCTTCATACTTAATTCTATTACCGACCCATACGGTCTTATTTATAAAAATCTCTTATTGTAATCGGTCCTTCGCACTATGTGACCAGCCCATTGCCACTTCAGCTGGCTAATTCTTTGAGCTATGTCGGTTACCCTTGTTCGTCTACGGATCTCCTCATTTCTGATGCGATCACGTAGAGAAATACCGTAGCCCTCTCCATAGCCCGCTGCGCTAATTTGAGCTTGTGGATTAGGCCAATAGCAAAGCACCATGTCTCAGATCCGCATGTCATCACTGGCAACACACAATGCTCGATTACCTTCGACTTCAGGCACTGAGGTAGTGTTTTGGACTACAAGATATGACGCAGTTTCCCAAACGCAGCCCATCCGAGTTGGATTCTACGAGTGACTTCTTTCTCGAAGTTGGACTTACCCATCTGGATCACTTGTCCTAGGTATTGTATTGTCCACAACTTCGAGAGCAGCGCCATCAACAACAACCGGTACGGGTGTGACATGGACATTCGACATGATTTTCGTCTTGTCCATGATCATCCTAAGACCCACCCATTGTAAGGCGCTGTTCAAGTCCCCAAGCACTGTACCAAGTTCTTCCAGGGAACCCGCCAGGATGACTATATCGTCGGCATATCGCAGGTGTGTGATGTATTCGCCGTTGATGTTAATGCCACTCCATCAGCTTGAACACGTCGTCCAACGCAGAGGTGAACAGTTTTGGGGATATGACATCCCCTTGCCTGACACCTCTCTGCAATTGGATGGGGCTCGTTGCTGTGTCGTGTACTCTGACGGACATGGTGGCAGATGAGTACAAACATTTCAACACCTCGATATACCGGTAGTCGATCTGGCACCGCTGGAGAGAATTTAGTACCGCCCAGGTCTCAATAGAATGAAAGGCTTTCTCATAGTCCACATAGGCAACACATAACGGCAAATTATACTCCTCGGTCTTTTGTATAATCTGCCGCAGTGTGTGTATATGGTCTTTGCTGCTGTAGCCTTTTCGGAATCCTGCTTGTTCGGGAGGCTGGAAGTCGTCAAGCCTGCGTGCATTGCGATTTGTGAGGACCCTCGAAAACAGCTTATAAACGTGGCTCAGAAGTGCAATGGGCCTGTAGTTCTTCAAAAGGGCATTATCGCCCTTCTTGAAGAACAGCGTCACCACACTTCTGCTCCACGCTTCCGGGGTAGTTCCGGTTGATGACGGAATCGAACAATTTTTGGAGCGCCACTAGAAAGGGTTTCCCTCCAGCTCTCAGAAGCTCGGTTGTGATTCCGTCATCTCTGGTGCCTTGTTGTTTTTAAGCTGTTTGAGAGCCTTTCTAATCTCATACAGGCTGACGACCAGGATATCTTCGGTGTAGTGTCGGGTCAGTTTAGCTCGCTTGTGGCTCTCCTCGCGAGGAGGTTAAGCTTGAGAGGAGGCACACAACCGTCCGTAGTATCTCTCAGTCTCCCTCGAAACTTCGGGTTTCGACGACACCATGGTGCTGGACTCGGTCTTCAATTCATGGCGTTGTGTTTTCGCAAATCGCGTCGCCTGCACTTGGAGATCTGTTCATTGAGCCGTCGGTATTCCTTCATAGAGGTTGGAGACTGCACACATAGTTCTCGTCGATCCCTCATAAGACCGAGAGTTTGTTTTGAGAGAACCTGAGATCTACCACTAGGGTGGGTCTTGAAATACTTCGACCCTACCTCGTGGACAGTTGTTACCATCCTGGTGTTATACTCGTCCACTGACGTGCACGATTCTCGGTACGCAAAACGGTTTTGCAGCTCTAGTTGAAAGTTTTCGGATCCCTGGATTTGGATAGGTGTTGGGCGAAGCGTAGACTTCATCAGGCGTGACCGTTCCAGCTTCAGGTCGAAATTTAATGTTCCTTTTACAAGTCGGTGATCGCTTCCGGTTTTAAACCTGCTGATTACAGAGACATCATTAAATATGTGCCGTTTGTCTGCCAGAATAAAGTCTATCTCGCTTTTCATGGAACTATCAGGACTAATCCAAGTCCACTTGCGTTGCGGCTTCTTTCTGAAGAAGGAGTTCATCATAAAGAGACCTTTCTTCTCCAAAAAGTTAGCCAGCAAGTGTCCTCGGTGGTTCCGTCGTCCAATGTGTAGGACCGTAGGGACCCACTTTCATCTTGGCGCCGCTTTGCATGCCCAGTCTCGCGTTTGAAGTCCCCCATCACAACATTGAAATGAGCTTTAGATGTATATATGGTTCTGCATAAGTCCTCATACATAACCTCAACCTCATTGTCAGGATGTGTTGAAGTTGGCGCATATACCTGTACAACCTTCAACGAATACCGTTTCTGAGTGTAAGGTACGCTACCCTGGACGACACGCTCCCAACTTGCACAATGTTGTTGAAGAGGGACTTGTGAACGAGAAACCCGACACCACCTTGGGACAGATGTTCGCCCTCCCAGTGATAGAACAAGTTTCCGGATTTGAGTATTATCGTGTCCTCCCCCTCTCTTCGGACATCAGATAAACCCACAATACTCCAGTTTAACTTGTCTATCTCTTCTTTCAGCTCTTTCACCTTGTCGTCGGTCTTCAGTGTCCTGGTGTTATGTTGCCAGGTGCAGAAGTCGTTTTTGAGATTGGTAGCCCGATCTCTGCCGGTGATTCTTAACACTCCCTGCCCCGCCGTTACCATAGCCGACACCGTAACTAGGAATAGCGGGACTGCCGGGGACTTTGGGCCGAGGCTTGGTTGTGGCTATCATAAGGGGGGTTGTAGCCGGTAGTCACCACGCTTGGCCAGTGCGTGTTGGTGACTGCAGTAGATGTTCTTAGTCCGCAGGGAGACACTGCTGCCTGTCTCCTGGAATATCCTATTAGTCGCCTTTTACGACATTCCAGGAAGAAGTAGGAGTGGTGCTATTCTACAAAGTGGACCCGGCACCACACGGGGGAATCATACCTATTTACAATGATTAATTTGGGGTTTATTTACAATGATTGAAGTTTTACGTATTGATTTTATTATTTACACACAACAGATGTCCAAAATGCTCACCTCCTCGAGTGATGCAGAGTTCAGCACGTTTGCACAAATTGTCCTTTACGCGGTTTAGCACAAGAACACTTCACTTCGAACTTTATCAAAAGCAGTCACTATTCTTAATTTTAATTCGTCTCTGTTCAAATACTCCGTAGCATACACAAAACTTTTAACCTCCCCCCCAGCCCCGGATCTATGGGGGGGCAAACCGGGGCACCCGCCCCGGGCGGCAGTTTCAGGGGGCGCCAAAATCATCTTATATAGTACTATGACTTGCTCTACAGAGCGCTTATCCGTCGTTAACATAAAAAAAACGCTGGACAAAGGGGCGCCACTATCAAGTTCTGCCCCGGTTCGAAAAAGTCGTAGATCCGCGGCTGCTCCCCCCACAAATAGAAATCCATCGGTGTGAGGTCCGGGGAGCGCGCCGGCCATGGCACAGTCCTCCTCGCCCTATCCACCGATCACCGAAGTGATCATCTAAGTATATTATGTATGTCTGTAATATTTTTTATTACTTCGTATCGTCCAAACGGCTGGACCAAATAATACAATTAAGATATCGTTAGATTCGTTTTGATAACCCAAGTATTCTTAAATAAGTGTCATTAAAAAAATGGTGGCTGTGAGATGTCACTGTTTGAAGTATCAAAAAATAAAAATAAATCGAATAATGCAGTATGGGTATCAAACTAAAGAGCTCAGCATAAGGATTTCAAAAAGGTATAATATCATGATATCTTTTTTGATGGCAGGCAGCTTTTTAATTTTATACTAGTTTAGTGGTCGGTAATAGAAACATAAAAAACGGTATTAGAAACAAACATCATCCATGCGTCGGTAATAGAAGCAATCGCTATTTTAGATTCAATTATTATTTATTAAATGTTGTGTGATTTAATACTGAATTTACGTACTGAATATCATAGGATATTTAATCATGTTAAAGAATAAATTAAAACACCTTTTCTAGCATAACAGCATATATCTAATTTTCTGAAGTTCATACAAAGTCGGCTTAAACTGGCGGTAATAGGCGCGTTTACCTTAGGTATCATTGATACACTTATGCACGTCATTTTTTGGCTTTTCGGAAGGTGCTTTGTCATGGAGGAGAAGAAAAGCCTAAAGAAACTCCTCAGCACATCTTTTAAAAAAATATTACAAAAAAGATATTGTCATACAAAAGTTTACTATTCTGAGTGGAACTGGTTGCAGAGCTAATCATTTTCATGCGTCTTTGTCATTTAAATACTCGTCTACACTATAATATCCCTTACCTAACAATTGTGTTTTTACACGTTTTTTGAAAGATTCTATTGGCAAGTCACGTATTAATTTTGGGATTTTATTATAGAAATGTACACCAAGCCCTATGAAAGATCGTTGCACTTTACTTAGGTGGAACGAAGGCGTAATTAATTGATACATTCTTTTTGTTTGGCGATTATTAATATCAAAATTTTGTTTATACGTGTTTATATTCTTCCTTATAAAAAGTACATTATTAAAGATATACTGGGAAGCTACTGTAAGTATACCTATTACCTTGAACTTTTCACGCCAAGATTCCCGAGACTTAAGTTTATAGATAGCCTTAACAGCCCTTTTTTGGAGTATGAAAATTTGTTCTATATTGGCTGCTTGAAGCCGGAATGGATGGAGCCGGAAGGTAGCTATGAAAGCGTATTTTTAGTTTTTTTAGGGTTCCGAACGAAAAAATCGAAAAACGGAACCCTTATAGGATCACTCGTGTGTCTAGGCGACCGCCCTTCACAGCCAATTTTCTCTAAAACTACTGGACCAAATGAGTTGCAATTTGGTACTCATGTAATTTTTGTGACTCAAAGACGAAGGTATAAAGAAAATAACTAACATTTTAACAAAAAAATAACCGACTTCAAATGAAGTACACTGTACTTTTGACATGGATACTACTGTCAGATCTCGCTCAAATTTATGTGGAACTACACGACAAGCACCAGCTTTCAATTAAAAAAAGAATCATCGAAATCGGTTGGCGCGATATTGAGTTATTCGTCCATTTATCGCTCACATACTTAATGCAAATTTAAGACTTATATGATTTTGACATGGATGCCATTGTCAGATCTCGTTTAAATTTATGTGGGACCACACGACAAGCGCCAGCTTTCGATTAAAAAAAGAATTATCCAAATCGGTTCACCCAGTCCAAAGTTCTGAGGAAACAAACATAAAAAAAATACAGTCGAATTGAGAACCTCCTCCTTTTTTTGAAGTCGGTTAACAAATGAATTTTGGATTTTTTTAGCGAATTCAAAAGTTAAAAAATAAACTATCGTGTGGTAAGTCAAATAAAAATGTTCTACAGTGGATAGTTTTAAAATTATTCAACCAACAACGCAACAAGACGAAAATTTACCATTCCCCGCTTATCTCCGTAACTAGTGAGGCTAGAATTTTTATAAATATACGCAATATGTTCTTTACTTTTAAATTACAGGAAAACCTATATGAAGTCTATCGTCTTAAAAAAAGGGTAAAAATTAATAAAATAGAAAAATAACGGTAAATACATAGTCAACGTACGGAACCCTCTCCACGCTAGTTCAACTCGCACTTGTCAAGGTTTTTAACTATAAATGTATTTATTTCCAGTGGATATTGTCCTTGCGGTGTCAACGCGACTTGCGTGAACCCAACGCAGTCTTGCAATTGTGACGCTAACGAGAACAAATGGCACTCAGATGAGGGTACCTACGTGAACCCCAAGAGCTTGGGGATCACTGAGATGTTCTTCTTGCAGCAGAAGGACTTGACTGAAGAGGCGCAGGGGAGAATCACGCTAGGGCCATTGGAGTGTGTTGAGACTAGTAAGTTTAATTTTTGTAAGGTTTGAAAGAAGAATCATTATGGATGTTTTAAGAAACTAAAATATCGGGATCGTCTTCGCTTCTTATTTTAATGGAAAGTCTGTAGAGTTCTGATTCCCTAATATTCAAAAAGTGATATTAATACCTACATCACATCTCTATTGTGTTGTTTATTTAATTCATCATGTTATTTCTATTTCATTATTCTTCTTTACGAACTGACTTGATATTTCGACACGTTTGCATGCAATATTATGGTTAATCTGTGTTTCGAACGATGGTTTTTTTTTAACCCATATAAAGCCAAATTTACATGTACGTGTATGGCATGGACAACACCAACACCACTATTATGACATAACACCCATGAGAACAAAATAAATATTCATCTCTCACATAAATATCTGCCCCTGCTGGAAATCGTACCCAAGACCCCGGGCTTCGCAAACAGGGTCACTCACTACCAACTATAGGGTCTTTGATATAACTGTTAAACCCCATCAATACTCATAGCAGACCTATAATCCTTCCCACAGACACACAACGCTACGTAGTAACTTTCACGACGTCTCAGTCATACATCGAAGTACCTGGCTGGAGGAAAGGAGACATAGCGTTCAGCTTCAGAACTACTGGCACCAGCGCCATATTGCTCTTCCAGCCTCCGATACGGCCTAATTATCCTTCTTTTATGGTCGCTTTGACTAGTGGTAAGTTGGTATTCTTAGAAATAGTGAGTCATCCTTATTTCCTTATTATTCTAGTTATTTAAATATTTAATTTTATTTAAATTAATTTATATATATTAAAAATTACAAGAAAGTAATAAAACATTTTGTAACTGGCCCTAGTTGTTTCTGATATCTATCCTGACCAGAAAACAAATTCAAGACATCTTTATCTGGTCAATAACGTATCAAAGATAAGGATAAAATATAAGTTGAAATAACAAAGGAACAAATTGTTTAGGGATAGGAAATAGGAAGAATCATTAATATAGTTAAATACAATAATAATTCTAATATGAGTAGTAACAACGATTAAAACGACATTCTTATTAGAATAGTGTTAATTTTCTATCTCAATTCGAACTTAAACAACAACAACAATGAAAACAACAGAACACGAGTTGACATTCAACTTCACGTTGAACACGGGCACAACGAGGAAGCTGGTGATCAACTCCAAACGGAAGCTGAACGGGGGGGAGTGGCACAAGATATGGATCGACTATAACTTCTACCACGTGAGGTTCATGCTCAATACTGAGTATCAGATGCTCAATCTGTTGTTGGAGGAGGAGTTTGGACCGTTTGAGGGGTCTATGTTTATTGGAGGCGCTACTGCGTGAGTTGTTTTGAATTTAGACTCAATTTTTCTAAAATGCTATTATTTCATTCTTTTCCCAGAGTAGATCAGAATAAGGGACGAACTAACATTGAAGTATATTATTGTCATACGAGTAGAGCAGACATCTCGAACAAAATATGTGTCCCGTCCGGAGGTTCTATTTTCAAAATTGAGTCCCCATTTTCATTTCTAAATCGAACAAATCCATTGAAAATTGAAGCCCATTGGCGCCAATTCATTGGGACAAACATGTTCGCGGTGTCGGTTCTATACGCTAGTAATAATACTTCAATGTGAACTAATGCTTTTTTCGTTTTTAGCTTACTAGATCCCTCATGTAGTAATAGTAACTCAGCCAAATTATAAGTTAATAGATAATGCTTGATATTTCCACTATTCCGTAATCTGCTAACTGTACGATTTTTCACGTTATGTTTGTCAAAAGATATAATTGGAGGATTGTTAATCTATGGTAGATCGTACTAAAGAAATTTTAAACATTTCTGGTTATTAAAAATAAAACACAATTGAGTATTCTAAATTTCTCGTAATACGTAATGATAAAAATATTTTTTCCAAGATTATCATGGACGTCCAATAAATAATGACCTGTCACTTATTCGAACTCAAACGTTATTTATGGTTACCAAAATTAATAATCTTCTTTGGATCTTACAAAATATTAATATAACATGTTTATTAACCAACATCATTATCGTTACATAATTATTTGTTATTGACGTTTAAATTAAACTTTGCGAAATCTATAATTACTTTCATAAATTCTGTTTCATAATCTTTTAGAAATGGTACTTGAAGAAATTTACTTACCTAATCGTTCGATTCCAGCGAACATCTGAAAAAGTCGGCAGTAAACCAGGGTTTAATAGGATGTTTTAGAGGGCTGGTGGTAAATGGGGAAATCCTCGATATATACAGTTACATGTCTGTCCATCTGTCCGAAATTATTAAGGACTGTAAGCCATCGTGCGTGCCAAACCCTTGTCAAAACAAAGCCATCTGCAAAGAACTCTGGTCGACTTACGAGTGTATATGTAAAAACCCGTGGGCTCATTTGGGTATGCATTGCGAGGAAAGTGAGTATTTTGTCTGAAAATGGCTTTTGAATTTTATTATAATAATATGACATATTACGTTTTTTTGTGTCTAGTATTCTGGCCGTTGATGGATATCGCTCACCTAGTAATATAATGGCACATCTGCAAAAAATGCGAAATTGAGTTTATATAGTATATACGTGTTTAAAAGTGCCTAATCTAGATAGTGGTCAATATGTATTACCCTGGGAATACACGTCCGATTTTGTTTCCGATTGTCTGATCAGACTATCTGATCGTATTTACTCGATACACGTCCGATTTTTGCGTCAGACTTTTTCTGAACACAGTCGTTCTCGAGCTGTGAGAGCGGTAAGTGCTTGCTTGCCAGAAAGAAAAGATGGACGGCGAATGAAAATTATGGTTACTTATTGCATATTTGCTCGTGTTAGCGCGAAAGAAGAAATAACGTCGCTATTGGATTCAATATTCAATTTCAATTCAGATTGATTAAGTATCAATCTGACAAGACTTACCGAGAGTAATTTCTACTTAAAACATCCAAAATTACTGAGATACCCCGAAAAGTTTTTTGATTGTTATAGAATAAGTATAAGCTCTTTTAACTCTTGTACTCGGGTCATGGGTGTTATTGGGATGTGTTATATGTGTCATCTATGCCACCCGCAACACAGGTAAAAACCTACCGCGAGGGTGTGTATGTATAAGCGTATTACAAATAATCTATTTTTTTTTTATGGAAATAGCCGGCAAACGAGCTGACGATCCACCTGATGGTAAGTGGCTATCGCCGCCCATGAACATCAGCAACACCAAAGGCATCACCGATGCGTTGCCAGCCAAGAAAGAAAGAAGAAAAAGAAAGAAAGAACTGGCTCTCAAGCCCCCAGCCGGAACACGAGTCGTTTGGCGGCTGTCTCATGCTAGAGGGTGGTAGCTATCCAGGCGAACCCCAATGGAGAAATAATAATAGTAATAATGGTATTAATTAACAATTAAAATCAATACTATTAATATAATCCCTCCGAGGGCCCTACCACCAGCGGGCCGGATTTAGTCGCCTTTTACGGCACCCTTCCGGCGTGGGATTTGGGTTAGTATTCTAAGCCGCCCCAATACGGCTGTATTTAATTTTAACAAAAAAATAACCGACTTCAAATGAAGTACATCCAATAAAAAAGAATCGTCGAAATCGGTTGAATATTGAGTTATTCGTCCATTTATCACGCACATACTTAATGCAAATACATATGCTTTCGACATGGATGCCATAGTCAGATCTCGATCAAATTTATGTGGGACCACACGACAAGCACCAGCTTTCGATTAAAACAAAAATCATCAAAATCGGTTCACCCAGTCCAAAGTTCTGAGGTAACAAACATAAAAAAAATACAGTCGAATTGAGAACCTCCACCTTTTTTTGAAGTCGGTTAAAAATTGGAATAGTTAGCAGCGTGTAGGTACAGATAGCAGAGCATAAAAATAAAAATTTTGAAAAACCCCCCCTATCAGGCTACTGCAGCGCCCTCTGGTGGCCTACCGCCATAAAACATATAATTATAAGCCTGATCTTTAGTGATACCTTTTGGATGCAAAAAACTGCAATGAAATCGGCCCAGTAGTTTTCATAAAAACGGTAATATACATACATACAAACTAACAAACAAACAACCTCTAACCCCTAATGCATATACCGCCTTCGTTTCGTTCCGTCCGTCGTGGGTAAAAATTAAAATGAAAAAAGGGATAGATACCATATAGGAATAAAATAAGGCACAACGTATGGAGTATGAGTATTGGTAGAAATTATTATACATTTTAAGAATTTAACATTAAAATAATAAAAATAAATTAAAATATTCATAATAATATCTAAATTAAAATAAATCTTGCATGTCCTTTGGTTTCCTAAAAACTAATGATCAACAACGCAAAGAAGTTTACGACTTCCTCGTGACCTACTTAATTACTTAACCATTTTAGTAAATTTTAACTAAATTTTAAGTAAAAAGTGCCCGTCCAAACGTGTTAAGTGATAAGCCCTGCCCACCTACTTAACAGAAAAATAGGAAAATTTCTAAATTACTTATTTACTTATGTACTAAATTACTTATCTACTTAACTACTAAAATGACATAACAATGCGACGCGTGCGTTCATTGTCACGCTAGAGAGTAAACTGGCAAGTCGGAAGGAGGAATCGGACGTGTATTGGTCTCTGTAGAAAAGTATGCAGACCGCACCTTCAGACAATCGGATCGGCCATAAAATCGTAGACGTCTTGGCGCTGTTTCCGACTCGGACGTCCGATCCTACAATCTGATCGGACGTGTATTGTGTATTCAAACAAATGTATGGCACGAGGGCCTTCAGATTGTCTGATCAGACTAGTCTGATCAGACAATCGGAAACAAAATCGGACGTGTATTCCCAGGCTAAATGTCTATACTAGTAACGAAACCCATAAAATCTGTAAAAAACGTAAACAGAACCCATAAAATAATTTTAAACATTTTTTATAAAATTTTTGAAATTCGTTTCTGTAAAATATGACAAACGTAGATGTGCTGTTATTTATCTTACTGGTGAGCGAATTATTATTTGTCTTGTATTTTGTGTATGATTTTTTATTGTCACGGAAACTTTAGAAGTACATTTACTATTTGTATGTAGTACTGATATTTTTTCCATTGTATCATTTGATTGCATTAACTGAATCAAAACTACATATCGTACATTGGGTCGAAATAACGATAAAAATAAACACAATATAGTGAATAATCGTCACAATTATATATAGTCGTTTAATCATAGAATTATATGAGTTTTTCAAACATTTTAACATCATAGACTTTGGCTTCGTTTCTTTTTTATTAATGAAGAACCCTGCATTAGAACCGTTAAAAGAGCTATTTTTAGACTCATAGTTACGTAGGTAGATTAAACGTAGGTACTTGAATTGAACTTTAAATTTTAAAGGACCCCGCACTAATTGTTTGGAAATTGTGTTTCAGCGGATTGGTCTGAATTTTTGGTATGTTGTAGCCCTAATCGTACTGATCAAAAGTCCTTATGGGCACGATCCCCCCAAATGCGTATTTTGTCCTCCAGGGGGCACTTTCCCCCAAAGTCTATTTATTCGATTTCTGCGGAATCATTCTGAATTTTTAGTATGTTGTAGTCCTAATCATGACAAACAAGAGTCCCAATCGGCACAACCCCCCCAGATGCGTATTTTGTCCTCCAGGGGGCACTTTCCCCCCAAAGTCTATTTATTCGATTTCTGCGGAATCATTCTGAATTTTTAGTATATTGTGCCAAACAAGAGTCCCAATAGGCACGACGCCCCATATTGCCATCTGGAGAAAGAAAAACCCCCCAAAGCTTTAATAACACTAAAAATCTTAAACAACAAGATCTGGATTTTGAGTATGAAGAAAAATATTGAAGTTCACACGAAAAACAGGGCATTAAGGACTTGCAGGTTTCTGAATAAATATATGCAGTTAAGAGATCGTGCCCATTATGGATTTACATTGCATTAGTAAGGGCTACAACATACTTAAGAATTCGGAACGATTCCACTGATATCACATGAATGAACTTGGTAGGGGGAGGTTGCCCATTGCGAAAAAAACGCTCAGAAAGTTATTAAAAAAATGTAGGTTTTAAATGAATTAGCTTTGGGGGGTTTTTCTTCCTCCAGGTGGCGGAAATACGCCTACGGAATACGGTTCGTTCCTATAGGGACTCTTGATTGGCACGGTTAGAACTACAACATACCAAAAATTCAGAATTATTCCGCTAAAATCAAATAAATAGAACATGGGGGGGGGTTAGCGCCCCCGGAAGGAGAACACACGCAATATGGGGGGTCGTACCTATTGGGACTCTTGTTTGGCATGATTAGAACTACAATATACTAAAAATTCAGAATGATTCCGCAGAAATCGAATAAGTAGACTTTGGGGGGAAAGTGCCCCCTGGAGGACAGAATACGCATTTGGGGGGTTGTGCCCATTGGGACTCTTGTTTGGCATGATTAGGACTACAATATACTAAAAATTCAGAATGATTCCGCAGAAATAGAATAAATAGACTTTGGGGGAAAGTGCCCCCTGGAGGACAACATACGCATTTGGGAGGGTCGTGCCCATTAAGACTTTTGATCAGTACGGTTAGGGCTACAACATACCAAAAATTCAGACCAATCCGCTGAAACACAATTTCCAAACAATTAGTGCGGGGTCCTTTTAGGGGAGTAAAACAAGTAATCCTTAAGAGCCTTATTTACTATAATTAGTGTCACCATTGGCATTAAATGTAAATATAAGTAGGTACATGAAAATATACGTTTACAACAAAATAATTACCCATAGAAACTAGTTTGACTTGTGTATTAAAAATTACAAAATAAAAATAATGTTTATTTTGCTACGGCCGACACAATAATTTCGTAAAAGTTTTTCCTTTGATAATAAATGGCTCGTACACTTGCGATTATAATTTACATAAGAAAACTTTAATCTTGAAATGGGGTTTAAACACGCATTGAAATAGTTAGCCTTAAAGTTTAGAAAATTATTCGTTTAAATTGTTTATTCACGAGCCTTATAGACTTTTTAAACACATGAAGAAGGGAAAGAAACTACGAACATTTCAGTAATCTGTACTAATAGTATAAAGAGGAAAGATTTGATTGTTTGTTTGCATTGAATAGGCTCCAAAACTACCGAATAGATTTGAAAAATTCTTTCACTGTTGGGAAGCTACACTATCCCCGAGTGACATAGGTTATACTATATTTTATTTACTTTTTTTCCCGAAGCGAAGCGAGGGCGAATTTCCTAGTATAATATAAAGGTCCTAAAAATATCGTTGACCTAAAGAATAACCTGACTTCTACCCTAACCTTCCGCTCTCAGTTGGCCTACAAATGCTAGGATTCCCTGTCATGGACTACATACAGAGATAGGTCTTAGCCAAGTATTATTGGTCAGACACGTCTTATTGGGGCGGCTTAGAATACTAACCCCAATCCCACGCTGGATGGGTGTCGTAAGAGACGACTAAAACCGGAAGGCTGGTGGCAGGGCCCCTCAGAGGGATTATATTGGTAATATTGATTTTATTTTTCTTTTCCCTTTCTTGGCCGGCAACGCATGATAGCCATTTACCATCAGGTTTGGTTATCAGCTCGTTTACCGGCTATTTCTACAGAAAAAAGACAAGAACAAACACACCCAGACTGAGAATTGAAATAAAAAATCATTGAAATTTCTGCCTCGCTGGGAATCGAACCCAGTACCGTCGACACGCGACGATCTGGTGTAATGACCGTCACAAAGATCGTCAATCATATCTTTGACTACTTACCGTCAGATCGCAAGTCTACTCATTTTGCGGCTCATAGCAATAAAACTATCTGTAGTTTTAAGATGAAATTGCCAAAGTGCTATATATTTCAGATATAAACGAAAAAGCTTTAACATTTCAAACGAGAGAAGCGTATCTGAAGAAGAATTACTTAGTCGACAACGAGACAGACGCAGAGAAAATGAGACTGAAGAAAATGATGACGGAAAACGTCCTAATGAATCTACGAACGTACGACGACAACGCTCTAGTGCTGTACGCAAACGACAATTTGAATAACTTCATACATCTGTTCATACACAATGGAACGGAAATAATCTATCTATTCAATCATGAAGATGAAATCGTTCAAATGAACGTTACGTGCGAGAAAATAAACAAAGGAGAGAGTGTTCAGATTGCTATCATAAGGACTGAGGACAACACTACTTTACATGTTAACGATAAGAACACCACTATCGATAAAGTTGCCAAGCTACTGTCTAATTATACTAACAAACCGTGGGTCAACTCAGAATTGGGTAATTAACTTTTTTCCTTTTAAATTAAGTCAATTATAATAACATTGTTATTTCCGTTTTATTACAGCAGAGCAATTTATTTTATTCGTGTTTAATAAATAATTTGCATGCCTTTATTCTTGACAAATATGAGCGATATTCGACATCCAGCTTGTTAGCTCCAAAGGCTCCAAAAATGTCTACAAAGGGTGTTCCCTTTGTACTGCAGTGCCAGATTTATATTTTTTATCAGTGTAGGCCAATTTATTTCCGCCGCCCCATGTACCTTTCTAAAATAATAATTTTCCATTCATAGTAAGGAAGGCACTGAATTAGACACTAAGAAAGTGCGTAAAATGAGAATTACAAGTTTTTACGGCACTTTTTAATAGCAAAATCATCTATAATATCATTTTCTGAAATCTGCCGCCCCTAGGACGCTGCCGCCCCTAGGCCGCGGCCTATACGGCCTATTGACAAAGCCGGGACTGCTTTGTAGACATTTTTGCAAATAAATATCATTTCATTTTCTCTTCCCCCCTCACATTCTCTCCCCCCTGGACCCTCATAAAGAGTAGACGTGCCAATAGTCATTATTTAATATTACTAGAATTTAATTTTGTTAAATAAAGCAAATGTAAATAATAGGAGTGCATACAGTGACTGGAGTTCGAGTGCACGGCTCAGTGTTAGTGTGTTACGAGTCGTTCCGTCCCACTCGCATTCATGCGCGCGCATCGCTACGGTTTTTTATGTTGTGAACGAGTGACCAGCGTGACCGCTCTGTGCTGTGCATTGGGTCGCACTGATACGCGTGCATCACCTCACCGCTACGTGTCTTATGTCCTCCTGGTACTTCTCAACGCTCGTTTTGTCGCCCCACGCAAAAATGCCTCTGCGTAGATCGCCCCCCCCACCCGCTCGGCCCGACTCAAGACCATCCACGCCGCTCGCGCACTGTTCAAGTGAACCAAATTTAAATGACTCACCGGCGACCGTCCAGCTACAGTTTGATGATTATGTTGATGCTTCGAGTGAATACCACGTTTCTCTGCGTAAGCGTAAGCGCGACCGAGAGGAATGGGTCACTTACAAGGATATAAAGGATTTGTTTGCGTCCTTCACTCAGGATCAAGAGTCCAGATTTATTACACTCACGGAAACGATGACGGAAGGCTTCCGCAGCCACAGCGAACAAAATGATGCTTTACGTAAATCTATTGACTTTTTAGGCCAAAAATATGATCAATTGCTCACAAAAGTACAACAACTCGAAGAGGAGCGTTCAGCTGATCGCAAGTACATTCACTCGCTTGAGGCTAAAATTGAGCACTTCGAAAGAAGCATGCGTAGTTCGAGCATCGAAATCCGTAACATCCCGAAATCAGTCCCGGAAAACAAAAATGATCTTGTGGAAATTGTTAAAAAAGTAGGCAATACAATCAATGTTCCTTTGGATAGGAAGGAAATACGGGACGTATATCGCATTAATTCACAAAAGGACGTGAACAAAACAATAATTGTTGAGTTTTCGAGTGTATTGACCAGAGACAAATTTATTGATTCCACTAGAACGTTTAATAAGAAGAATATCAATAATAAACTCAGTACAATGAATCTACAGATAAACGGCCCGCGGCAGCCTGTGTATGTATCCGAGTGCCTTACTTTTCAGACTAAAAAACTATTTCACCATGTTAGGGAATATGCGAAACTGAATAACTATAGGTATTGTTGGACATCTAGATCCAAGGTCTACCTGAGGAAAACTGATGGTGCACAGTTATTAAAAATTAATGACCTTAGTGATCTGGATAACCTTGGCAAACCATGACTAGCTTGCTTTTTCTTTTATTTTATTTTCATTTTATGTTTAGTTTTTATGCCTACTGCAACTTTTTGTTTTACTTACAAAATCACTTACAAAACTCAATATACCGAACACATTAAAACAAACCACACGCACACTACACATGCACATATACTTACACATACGTTATGTACCGAGCAATTTAGTTATAAGCACACTGTCACACTTACACACCTGCACTTACAACTTACCCACATTAATATTTCCGTTTCATTGCGTAATTTCTCTTTGGAACTTAAGAAATTGAATAACTCTTGGAATTTATTAATTCGAGGTAGACTATCACTATTACTTATTTGGTCTGATAATGGATAGTACGTCTATTATAGGTTGTGATCTAGACAATTTAAAAGTTTCAAATTCCTTTAGCTGCGAGCCTGATCAGTGCACAGCTTATGTAACTGACCAGATGCCTCACTTAGACATTATGACACAAAACATCAGGAGTATAGGACATAATTTTGATGATTTTTGTACGTTTTTACACAGAATTGTTATTGAGCCGGATGTCATATGTCTTACGGAGTGCTGGTTATCCTGCAATCATTATCTGCCACAGTTACCAAATTATATTTGTACGGCAACTACTACATCTCATAATCAAAATGACGGTCTGGTACTTTATACAAAATCAAATCTCTCGTGTTCAATATATGAGCCTAATCTTCTTGATGCTAATTGTCTCGTAGTAATCATCAACAATAAGATAGCCATTGTTTTTATCTATAGACCTCCATCATTTGTAAATACTGACAATTTCACAATATCACTGGATACAATTTTAACCCCACTTAAAAAATTTCAATCATTAATTGTGATGGGAGATCTTAACATAGATATAAAAAATGAAACTATTGATCGACACGCTTGTAACTATCTCAATTTAATGGCAACACACGGTCTACTACCCGCTCATACTTTACCGACAAGGAAATCTAATTGCTTGGACCACGTAATGCTAAAGTCTCAACTGCCATCAACAACATTAGTAATCAAAACAAGTATTACGGATCACGATACAATTTTACTGTCTCTTATAATCAAAACTGTTAATAAGGATCTCCAGAACCCTACCTACAAAAAATTTGATTATTTTAATATTAAATCAGAAATTCTAAATGCTAATTTTGACCAAATATTTGAGTGTAATGACTGTGACCTTGCAGCTGGATTATTGGTTGATATTTTGAACAATATAATAGACAGAAATTGCAGGATTATCACACTACCTCGTCGAAAAGCCCCAATCAAACCATGGATTACCCCAGGTCTTGTCCGTTGCATGCGTAACCGTGACAAAATGCATTTTAAACTTAGGAAATCCCCGAATGATGAAACACTGAAAATTACTTACTCAAGATATCGTAACTACTTATCTCGCTTACTCAAACGATTAAAATTACAGTATGAACGCAATGAAATTCAAAATGCTAATAACAGTAAAAAACTTTGGGAAGTTATCAGAAGCGTGAGTAACCTTAAACCTTCCAATCATCATAGTCAAGAACTTTTATATTTACTAGCGACTCCTCAGGAATCCGTTAATATGATAAATAAATATTTTTCGAATGTGGGTAAAACGATTGCGCTTAAAGTACAATCTCGCAGAACCTCTCTGTCCACAAGCAAAACCGTCACCACACCTTCGTCGTTACATTCTTTTTCTTTAATAGGCCCAGATATATCTGAAATAATTTTAGTGATAAAATCTCTGCGTACTAGCTTTACCTCTGGCACTGATAATATATCTTCAAAACTAGTAAAAGATAACCTTGAACACATTGTTGGTCCTATGACACATATTTGTAACCTTGCTATTGACTCGGGACGATTCCCGACCGTATTCAAAAAATCAATTATTTTACCAATACATAAATCTGGCCCTCAGAACATTATTAGTAACTTTAGGCCAATATCTATTTTATCAACCTTATCTAAAATTTTAGAACGCATTTTAAATAAAAGACTCATGGACTATCTGGAAAATAATAATATTCTATCAATAAATCAATATGGGTTTCGTAAGGGTAAATCCACGTCTGAGGCTCTGGGAGAGTTAACAAATTTTGTAGTCAGAAGTTTGGATGCGGGCAAGAAATGTCTTGCTATCCTGGTTGACCTGGAAAAAGCATTTGATTCTCTCTCTAATTCCCTTCTCCTTCTAAAGTTGGAAGCGCTAGGAGTTCGTGGACTTCAACTTGATATTTTCAAGGACTACCTAACTAACCGCACACAATGTGTTAAGGTCGGGAACACAATTAGTGAGGAAGAACACGTTAATTATGGAGTACCACAAGGCAGTGTCTTAGGTCCGACCCTCTTCCTGGTCTATATTAACGAGTTGTGCAACCTCAATTTACCGGGTGGCAAAGTTATAGCATTTGCAGATGACACTGCTCTTTTGTTTCAAGGAGAGACTTGGGATGAGGTTTATTCACTAGCCCAAAAAGGTTTTAATAGAGTTGCAAATTGGCTACAGGAGAATCTGCTAAGCCTTAACACTAGCAAAACAAAAGTCCTACCTTTCTCAATCATATCTAAAAATTTACCTCCTAAATCTGACAACTTCACCATAGTTGCGCACACTTATGAAAATCATTTAATCTGCACTCGGGGCTTGTGTAATTGTTACAGGCTAGAAACAGTAAATTCTTCAAAGTACTTAGGCGTGACTTTAGATTCTCATTTAAAATTTGACTTACATATAAAAACACTAACTAATAGATGTAGAAAACTTACTGCTTTATTTAGAAAAATTCGACACGTAGCCGATAGTAAAATAACCAAAACTGTTTATTTAGCCCTGTGCCAGTCGATTTTAACATATTGCATAGATACTTGGGGTGGTGCTGCCAAAACGCATCTTTTACCTCTGGAACGTGCACAACGCACTGTATTAAAAGTCATCAATTTTTTACCATATCGTTACCCCACAACATCTCTGTATGAGGAAAGTGGAGTACTATCTGTACGAAAACTTTTTTTACTTAACCTAGTCTTAAAACAACACAAAATATTACCGCCTGATCACAAAACCGCTAAACGGCGGTCTGATATAGTATATACAATAAATTCATTTAGAACTGCTTTTTCACATAGATTTCCCTGCTTTCTAGGTAGCTTCATCTACAATAAAATCTCGAAAAGCCACACAATTAGGGACTTAAACTCATATTCACTGAGGAAAATTGTAACTCGGTTCCTCCTGACTCTTGACTATGATGAGACGGAAAAGTTGCTCTCAATTCTTAAGTAAATAACTTCATTCGTTTCTCCCTAACGTACGATGTCATACACATTTGCACAAATCTTATCAAGTACACACATACACTCACGAACTTGCACACACACACACACACACACACACACCACGCACACACACACACACACACACACACACATACACACACACACACACATACACACACACATACACACACACTAAGTTGCAGATTTTTCCTTTTTGTTATTAATTTATTGCATGTTAATTTTGGTTACAAAAATTGTTAAACTGTTATTTGTTAACTAAAATGTACTTCAAAAACTATGTTTATGTGTCACACATCAAATCTATTAGTTATAGTAAACGGATACCTTTTGGGAGAGTTCAGTTGCCTATATTACAGGTTTACGCCCAGTTTAGGCAGCTGACGAACATTTAAATTGTACCACTTACTATAAAAATGTATTACCCAACACCATGTACATGTAAACATTTTCTTGAATAAATGAATTTGAATTTGAATTTGAATTTGAATTTCATTTAATTAGTAGGTACTTTAAGAGATACAATTGATTATTAATTTAAATATTAAATTACTGATTTCAATTATAAATTTATGCCATGCAGATGCTGTACGGTTTCAATCTATTTTTGGCTAATTAAACGCTTTTATTTAGTTTCACTTCGGAGCATCAAATCTTGTAACGTTAATTTGAATGACTTCCCTTTAATGAAAATTGATGAAATTTGGCAGACATGTGTATTTCCGATGACAATACACGAAAATCATATTTTAAACTAATTTTCATTGTTTATTTGTTGTTAAATTAAAAAAAACGATTTTCAGACTTTAGACGCATAATTCTCTATGTTCTATTTTACGTAGAGACTTGAAATTTTCACAACTTGTAGCTAATTTTATAAACTAAACATTATTGAAATAAAAGCGTTTAAAAAAAAAAAAATTTTTTTCATTTGACTTATTAGTATTTGACTTTGTTATAAGCATCACAATTTCTTCAATCATTTATTTTTGTTTGACACAGAACATTGGCCTAACAGACTTTTGTGGGATAGTTATAATATCTTAAATAATAAAAAAAAACAAGTGCAACTAATTTCATATAAAAACATACTATGTAGTAATTGTATTTAATAAACAATTTCATCCAAATATGAACCCACATTTCAGAGGTAATCCGTCCACAAAGACCTCCAGCACCTCCTACAGATTATTTCCAAATGAACCTCGGAGGATACGACCCATACTCTCTCCACTTGGCTCTCAGAGCCGCCACCTTCCCCCAGGGAGGGTATGTTGGCTGCGTCAGAGGGTTCAAGATAGCTGACCATGTCGTTGATTTACCTCGGAAAGCTGTGCAGAATATTGATCAAGGTAAAGTAACATACCCATATCTTATTAGACTTGCTAGATGAATGATTGCAGATTCAGCACCGTACTGCGGTAATATTTATGGGGAACAATCATCAGTAATTTTTAAGGAGATGGGAAATATGTAGAGTCAAATACGGAATATAAATCTGTTAAAAAAACAAAACCTCGTCAAGTTATTCACAAAATGATAATATTCCCACAACAACCTACCTAGTTAGCTAACATAAATTCAGACTGAAATGTTGACAATTAAAGATCTTGCAGATCAAAATTATTAAATTCTGGATAGTTAACTACGATCTAATCCCTAGCTTTTCTTATTCCCCAGATTTAACTGGGGTTCTACCAGAATGCAATATGAAATGTGACTCAGAGCCTTGCAAGAACGGTGGTGTTTGTACTGAAGACTTCACCAACCAGGAAAGCAGTTGTGACTGTGAACTCACCAGCTACTTTGGAGAGTATTGCATGGAAGAAAAAGGGGCAGACTTTAACGGCGAAAGCATTCTAGAAAGGAAGTTTGTTCTTACTGGATCTGTTACTAATGTAAGTATTGGGTGTTATAGTTTAAATTTGGTTAGTTTTCTAAGTTGGTTCCCTTGTAGTCTAATTCTAGTTAGCTTGACTTATGGTTAGTAGGTACCTTCCGTGAGAAGGACTTTTCTGAGGAAGGAGGAGGTGTATTCTGAAGATGAAAGTGCTCAGTGAGTATCTTACCAGTGTAAATGTTAAAGATACCCTAGTTTATAGTGAATATATTTATACACTACTAGGAAATCGCCCTCGCTTTACTTCGGGAAAAATGGTAAAAAATAAAAAAAATAAAAAAATATATAATATAGCCTATGTCACCCGAAGATAGTGTAGCTTCCTAACAGTGAAAGAATTTTTCAAATCGATTCGGTAGTTTCAGAGCCTATTCAATGCAAACAAACAATCAAATCTCTCCTCTTTATAATATTAGTATAGATATTTATATTTATTTATTTATTATTTTATTTATTTATTTCATTGACAATAAAGTAACATAGTAAACATATGAATTGGGTGTAAACATAAACTCTTTTGAGTTTTACCGTACACCCTGCGCCGTCGAAATACATACATAAACATTAAATTAACATTACGTGCTACATATTTCAATAAAAGAAACAATCTTTACACATTTTATAAACACCATGAGGGTAGATCACAAAAAGAAGTTGCGTAAAAACCTTTTGTGGACGTTCATGTGCAACAACGACTTCATTTCTTGCTCACTTTATTTATGCTACATACAGGATGATTTTAAAATTACAGTTTGAACAGGTAATGTATAATGTGTGTGTTCTTACGTGGTTTATATCTATCCCGGATTGAAGTCTCGGCTACTTGATCTTAGTATGCTCTAAAATTAAAGTAGCTACCTTCATAATACTGAATAGATTATAAAGTGCCTGGCTTCAAGTGTTAAAGTATTCATAGGATTTGCGATTATTATTATTATTAAAAATTATTATTTATTTATTTAAATTAATTGTTGTTTTAGGTAAAGATCAAACTAGCATTCTCAAGCAACGACCTTCGGCAGAAGAATACTGTCCTGCTTTTGGTCCAAACTGAAAACAAGTAATATTTTGACTCTTCTTTTATATTTTTTCAGAGATCCAAATTGTATCAGACAGATGTATCCTCAAATTGTATCCTCATTAGTCTGACAATTTTAAGATCTATTAATCAGTCTCCTTTAAATCTAAAACTTACATCCTGCTTTGCAATTGCCGCGACAAACATCTTTTTGTAAATGTTAATTATATTGCGTTTCAGTAAATTCATTAATTTGCTTGAACCATTGACCTTAAAGTCAAATCACATGAAAATGTGATTTACATTGGAGACTTTACCTAGGTTTAGGGTAGTTCTGGTTGAATGGGTTTATTTCTCAGGCCGTTTTTTCCATATTATCCAGTAAGTAATACGCAAGTCTTGTATGTGTTTCAACAGACGCAGCTATTACCTTCTAGTCGCCATAACTCAAGATGGATACCTTAAATTTGAAGAAGATCGCGAGGAAGAAGCGTATGGAGCTGAAGTGAAGAACAGGAATTTTCTTAACGGTAAAAAATATAACATACATTTCATTCATTTTGATTAGATATTCTAAGAATCCGATCTTAAACGTAAACGGACTTGAAGGAATTATTAGGAAATTAAGTTTAGTAAATTAAAAAAAACTTAAACCCTGAACTTCACGCTCGACTAGCAGTGGATCTTCTACTAATTCAATTGGCAATTTAATTTTTTGGTAACATATATGTCCTATGTTGTTTCTCTTCATGTATACAGTGTACATGAACAATAAAATAAATAAACAATTATTATAATCAATTATCAAGTCACCAATTCTGACAAACATAGTGTTCAAGAAGTCTTTGTAAGGAACCAACATTTACTAACGTTTTATGGACATTGGTCTAAAATAAAGATATTATTATTATATTAATTCAGGTGCCCGTCACACAGTATACTATACGAGGGTAGGCCAAGACGCGATGCTGTTGATAGACCGAATAGAGATACCCCTAGAGAAGTTGCCTCCTCAAGGTCTGTGGGAGGTGTTTGACGTGGGCTCCAACGAAGTCCAGATCGGAGGCTTGAACACCACGGATCCCAGGTTGAAGATCTATAAGGGGTACAATGGATGTCTGTCTAGTAAGTATCAGGGTACTTGTTTATTGAATACTTGTTTTGATAAAGGCTTTTTACTCAAACTTAACAAGAAATTCTTGATTGTTCTGTGTCTGTTCTATTTTTTTTAAACTTCCTGGTAGTATTACAAGAAAAGGTATATATCAATACTTCTAGGCATTAACCTTCTCTAGTAGTTACTCTTAATTAATACGTTAAAAATTTACCCTATTTACTTAGAAACTGGTTTATTTTAAGATTTTTTTTTAACGCTCAACTTGCTTTATATTGTAAAATTGTCACCCAAAACAATTAATATAAAATTCACGTCAATCAATCGAGTGTTGCAACTGCAAAAACGAAGCATAAAAATGTATTATAGAACATTATTGTATAATGTAATGATAGAAAATAAAACACCGTTACGTTTTTCATGTCACGCAGTTATAATAATTTGATAAAACAAACAATCTATTACGCATTAAAAATAGTTGAAACGCATTTTTTTCACTTCCATTATTCCATTACAGATATTCTAGTAGAAATAAACAACTATACGATGAAGCCGTTAGAGGAATACATGCTGTTCACTCGCTCGGACTCTGAGAAGGTGAACGCGGTGAATGCGCAAGGAGTGAGAAGTGCGCAGTGTTCAGCCGACTTCGACGAGGCTTGGCCCGAACATGACCAGTTGGGAGCTACGCATAATGGCAGCTTTCTCATTGTAAGTTGTTTAATATAAAAATAAATCATTGTGAACTCTACCTGAAAGGCATCATTGAACAAAACGAGATTGTGGGTTCAAAAACCATAGAGCATTGCAACTTTTTTTATGAATTACAAACAAATGAACAAGTCAGCTGATGGTAAAGTGGTTGCGCTTGTACGTTAGTAAGAGCTTAGACATCACCCCCGAATCAAACCTGAAGCTTATTATTACTAATTGGGTTCGAATAAAGAAATGGCGAAATAATCATTTAAAATACAGAAAAACTTCTAACGTACGCGTAACTGGATGCGGCGCTAACCAGGCATCGTAATCATTACATTATGATGCTAATTACTCTGTTTTTTTTGACAAAACTAATTTGGTAAACAATCTTAGCACTGCTTTTTATGTTTATGGAAATACTTATTTAAATAAGTTTTAAAAAAATGGTGAAGAGAAATGATTGTTCACCTTTAAATAATTCTCATTTTGCGTCTGCCTTATTTTTTACAAATAATGATAAAAAGACATCTAAAAATGGACTAGAAGTAACCATAACTCGTCTTTCAGAGTGTAGACAAGACCTGGGTGGAAGACCCGCCGTCGCGGCTCTCGTACGACACCAGCTACCAGCAGCCCGATGCTGAGGAAGAGGGCACGGACAAAGTGTTCATCACTCTCATTGTCATGTTCCTCTCCGGACTTTGTTACTGCGGGTATCATGTGAGTTGTGGTGGTGCTAAGTTGACCGAAGCAAAACTATCGTCAATTTTAGTTTAACGAGACTTGAAGAATATTCCAGTATAGATTTGAATAATTTTTATCTATCGCTAGGAGCTGTCAAATCGCAAAACTAAATACTCTGATGGCAGTATTAAACGTACCAAACAGACTGAGATATTATGATCACATAATATTGTGTATTTTCCTATATATGTATAAAGAAAGTTTATTAGGCATAGTACGGAACTACAGAATATCGATACACAAGTTATTGTTTTCTACCACATTTGCTGCATCAATCCGTAACTAGATTAAAAGTGAAATATTCAATAACCTTCATTTTTTATTCGTAGATGTGGAGAACACAAAAAGCGTATAAACTTCGCATAGAGAAAGAGACAGATGAAAATATAATGAGAAGCAAGGAAAAGGCTACCAAACTGCAGGAACCATCTGTTTCATTTCTACAGGTAGGTGATAGAACCAATTAGGGAAAATTGTAGTTGGATTATCTACAGGTTTATAATATTATATAGGACGAGTCAAAAAAATTTTCGGAAATACTTAATATAACTAAACAACAATACTTTTCATTTCATTCATATACATAATTATTTAATGAACTTTAAATCTTTTGCTTTGAAAATGCTTTTTTTTTTCTTTTGAACCCCCGCGAAATGTTTTAGTTATGTTTTGCTTTATTTTTAAAATAGACATCTCTACTTATTCCGAAACTTTCAGTTGAATAAAGATGATGATGGCAAAGAAGTAGAAAAGAAATCTAACGGAGTTCTAATCGACGTGGTGCCGACTATCATAGTGGAGCCGAATGAAGATAAACCGCCAAGCAGACGGGGTTCTTTGAGATTTAGAGGTACTTTCATTAAAATCGCAACTTTAAATGAACCACTAATCACTGCCGGCGTTAGAGCTACTGACGCCCCAGGCAAGAATATTATGGCGCCCATATAAGAAAATCAAAATCGAGCTTTTTTTGCTCGAAAAATTTTTTGCTGAACCAATGGGAACGTTTATAAAGAATTTTATTTTTCTTTTTTTTCTCCTCATCCCAAATGTGGCACCCCTCCAAATTTGACGCCCTAGGCCGTCGCTCCACCTTGCCCCCTCCTCTAACGCCGGCTCTGCCACTAATATCCTACTATGTAAATCCTACTGAAGAGGATAGTGGTGAATTGAAAACTGTAGAGTATGATAAAAATTACATTTTAATTACAGATATAGTAGAAAAATCATGGGAGCCTCTTGAAGAGAAAGACGAGACGTTGGAAAATGAAGAAGAAAGTGATAAAATTTCATCCATCGAAGAAATGGATGAAGATACCGATGAATTAGAAAATGAACAGGAAGAAAATGAAAGGGTAAGAATATTAGGGTAGCGATGCATACAGTATGCAATCATCAATCAATTATGAAATGGTGTTATACAAAGATATAAATATTTTATGCATGTCGTATAAATAACCGACAAATAAGCAGACGAGTAAGTTGAAGTTGATTGTAAGTGGGCCACTAGTGTAGACTTCAGCAACACCAAAGGCTTATTAGGTATCTGATGTGTATGTTATTAACAAATTATGCCTATTATTACCAATGAATACCTCTTTTTTAGCTACGTATACGAGTATATTGTAGTATCATTGAATGAATCTAATTTTATTCACAGGGAGAATCCACCAAGAACATATCACAAGGATCGATAGTTCCATCATCAATCCCGTATAAAGTGGAAGAAGATGCTTCAGTAGAATTAACGTCAACCGCATGAACGTTACACGTTACATAAGAATTATAAATTTGTACAACAATCATTTATTTTATTATACTTTCTATTTTTTATTCCTATAATTTTAGTCTTATCTATGGTGCTTTAACTAAAGAAGTAGCATGGAGGATAAAGATAAAGGAGAAAATGACTCTACTTTGATAAAGACTAATGTCCGTCAACACCACGTCACCACCACGGACTGTCACCGTCTAAATTCAATCCGGAAATAACAGTTAAATTCATACGAGCGCCAATTTACTGCTTATAGCTTGTTATCATAAGATAACCAGTCGTTAAGCCATGTCTCCATGAGAATTAGTTAAGGGTGGGTTGTTCAACTTTTAACCACCCTAAGTTAATTGGTTGACAAAAGTCAGTTGGTGCACATTTAAGACTTTCATTGTCTTGAACTAAAAGCCATAATCAAAAAACTAAAAATTAGAGCACCTCGCATGTTTTTCTTAAAATCCTATATTGCTCGATGCCCGAATTAAATTGTGTTAGCTCTCGCGCTCACGTAGATTGAACGGATGTTGATCCTTTCTTTTTAGCGACCGTTTCTTTTTACTTCTCTTTAAATCCCAACTAAGACACGTAACCGGTATTTTTCTTATAGTTAGTCATGGTAACCTACCGGTATTTCATGGTACTCATTCTTTACTCTACTCAAATCAATGACACTCTATGGTATCTACCTTTGACATTTTATCTTATCTATGGTTATTTTATTTTTTGTGAATGAATGTCAGTTTTGATTTCAGAAGGAAGTTGTTCGCTTCTATCCCGATTATCATAATATGGACGAAATTGAAAAACAGAAAACAGCGGCTTTGCCATCACAATTACTCGTGACAACAATATGCCACCCAATGGAGTATGCCAAAGTTTTGATCCAGCTCGGATACGAGCCGCTTGCTCCGCGCCGGTCTACCACACTCTTCGGACGCCCTGCTATGATATTACCTAACGTGTTTCAATACATCAAGTATATTAAAAAATCCGACGGCTTCTTCGGGTGCTACAAAGGACTTTCGGCGAGAGTACTTGGACTCATCGCCTCTAGCCAACTCACATCAAAGGTAATCTATGCCTGTGGATTGGACCTCGCAGAGATTAGTGACCCACCCAACATAGTCACAGATGAGGAGCCTAAAATTGAAGATTACTATAAACTAGGACGCCGAGACATGATCATGCACACGGCGTCCGTCATCGTGTCATATCCCTTCCATGTTGTTTCCATCAGAATGATGGCGTCGTTCATCGGCAAGGAGGAAGAATACAGTTCATTATTGGGTGCTATTGTGTCGATCTACAAAGATGATGGAATCTTAGGATTCTTCCATGGTATAGTGCCTAAGCTGCTTGGAGATTTGACCTGTCTGGCAGCCACGGGTGTGCTTGCTTACTATGTCAACAAGTATCTAGTTAAAACTAAAGATTTGCGGTTTTACACTGTGCCTTTGCTCACGTTTATAACGAGCACTCTGACATACCCCCTCGTTGTTGTTTCTACTTGTATGGCAGTGGCTGGCAGCAGTCTCAAGGCAGGCAATCCTCCTGAGATGCCCTACTATCCTTCGTGGCAAGCGTGCTGGAGAGAACTTGTCAGGACTAAGCAACACAAACGCGGTTCCTCCCTAATCTTTAGGTACTACATTGCACCAGTAGCAGCAATGCAATAAATACCTTACATTTAAATCCTGTTGCATTTAACTTTGTCTTTATCTGCTAAGTGTTATTCCACAATCACCAAAGTAGAAATTTTACTTGTAGTATTGGTTGTGTATAAACAATCTTATATGTAAATAATAGAATAAATGGTGGATTATGTGGATATTCGTTTTGCTAGATTGTTCAGTAAAAGATGTGGTTATTATATAAAAATAAAGATATTTTGTTTGTCAATTGAATTATAATTTTTTAATATAAATCACAAGTTATAATTTTAATCTTGCTAATGCTTGAGCTCTGATGAATTCATCAACAATATCCTTCTTCAAAGTAGCTACTGCTCTCCTGTAGATTGAGGGGGTTGTTTGAGCATGACCATTCTCAATTTCAAAGTTCATATAATCCGTCCATATCTCAGTATTATCTTGCCCGTGTTGTTGGACAAGACCTTCATAACATTTCCTTATATTCTTAATACTCAGTTGTTCCTGGGACTTTTCTATGGCAATCATCGTCTTGTGTACCAACACTTGAGTTGGAGGCACTCTTATAAAACTTTCATACATTTCTCGTGCAGCTTTTATACCATTATTCTCATAAATTTTTTGAAGAAGCTTTGGCTTAAGAGATAATAGAATCCTATTTTCACACCTTTGAAACTGTTGTTGACACTTATTTAACTGCAAAAAAAAATTATAAGTTTATTTTAAATAAAATTTAAATTGCTTTTGTAAACCAACACTATTAATACTATGAATTTTAAAGTAAACATAACAAAATACTTAGTAAACTTACAACATCACTGGACTGAATATTATCCAACATAATGTTCCACAGATGCAATGATTCATCTTCCTTTAACACTTTGCTGGCCTCTTGCAAAATGGACATCAATTTGTTCTCATTAGAGATATTTAGTAGTAATTTTTCTTCCCATACATTTAATGCTTGTGGATTTTTACCCAATGCCGAGTCAAGAATCTGAAACAATTTTATTTTCAATAACAAATAATAATAAAAATTGTGAATAAGTAACTGCATTCATTTGAACTATCAATAAATACCTCTTCAAATTCTTCCTTGGATAATTCATCTTGCAACTTGATCAATGAAATGCCAAAACCATACATTTCATTAGTCAATAGATTATTCTCATGTCCAAAGTCCCAAGCATGTTTCACTGCAAAAATCTTCTGCTGTTCGGTACATAAGCTGGTATTCACATTCAGCAAATGGTGAATATATTTTGTACACATTTTTTCATCTGGAAACTGATAAAACATTTATTAAACATAATCCTAGGCAAATAAATAATAGTCAAAAACCAAATAAAAATATAACAACCTGTGTTAAAGCTTCTTCATAGACACCAATGTAATTATTAATTTCTTTTGGCAAATTGTTTTCAGAATTGACAAATTCTTCTACCTCAGTCCAATGGCAACCCTGTAACAATTATTTAAATATGTATTATGATAAAATTACAAAACACGATGATTAAAAAACTTATGGTTCAACGTGACAAAGCCAAACGTAGGTATAAACGCCGTCCTTCTGAGTACAACTTAGAACGTTTTAAAGCATTGCGTAACCGCTGCAGTCGCCTGTGTCGTGATGCTAAAAGACGCTACTACCACGACTCCCTTAATAATCGAAATTCTGCTGAGGTATGGAAGTTCTTGCGCTCTGTTGGCGTCGGCAAATCGACAACGCCTGATTCCCAGATCTCCTCTTTAAATGATCTGAACAAATATTTTGCTTCACTTTCCTCTAATCTAGATCCTTCTGTGAAAGCTCATACTTTATCTGAACTATCCAATTTGCCGACTCCGAGTTTCTCTCCTTTTGTTCTCTCGACGGTGACTGAAGAACAAGTTAGGAAATCGGTGTCAGCTATCTCCTCATCTTCAGTTGGCCATGACAATGTTTGCTCGAGAATGATTCTTCCTATTCTTCCTCACGTTCTCCCGGTACTTACCCATATTTTTAATCATTCTATAACTTCTTCTTCCTTTCCTACGATCTGGAAATTAGCCTATATCACGCCGCTTCCTAAGACTTCCAATCCCTCACTACCTAATCATTATCGTCCAATATCTGTTTTACCTTACCTCTCTAAGATTCTCGAGCACTTAGTTCAAAAACAACTTTCTTCGTATCTGTTTTCCAATTCTCTCCTCTCCTCCCAGCAGTCAGGATTTCGCCCCGGACATAGTACTGTCACCACCCTACTGAAAGTTACTGATGACATCCGGTGGGCAATGGAACAGAAATCGCTAACTCTTTTAGTGTTATTAGACTTTAGCAGTGCTTTTACCTCAGTAGATTTCGATATTTTTCTCGGTATTCTTAAGTCTATTAATATTTCTTCCTCTTCTATTTCATGGTTTGATTCATATCTTCGGGGTCGTTCGCAGTGCA
The DNA here is from genome assembly GCA_963932265.1 of Thymelicus lineola. NCBI lineage: Eukaryota > Metazoa > Arthropoda > Insecta > Lepidoptera > Hesperiidae > Thymelicus > Thymelicus lineola. Next base: position 12,208,793 of record OZ010694.1, read on the forward strand.
TACGTTATCAACAAACCCTTTCAGATTGGTGTGAGCTCACTGCGGGCGTTCCTCAGGGTGGCGTCTTATCTCCATTACTTTTTTCTATCTTCATTAACTCGATTGTGAGTGTAATCTCTTCAAATTTCCATCTATATGCAGACGACTTGCAGTTATATCGCCACTTTCCCTTAGATATGGCAAACGAGGCAATTGCATCTATGAATCAGGACTTGTCTCGGATTTGTGAATGGTCAAATTCTTTTGGTCTAATGATAAATCCTACAAAGTCAACGGCCATGGTCATAGGTAGCAAGCATGTATATTCCGGCCTAGATGTTAATTTACTACCAACATTATACCTCGATGGCACTCCTATCAACTATGCTGATACAGCTAAAAACCTTGGTGTTATATTTGACCGACATCTGGCGTGGGGTGCACATGTCAGTTATATCAGCAAGAAAATCCACTACTCAATGCACTCGTTGAAATGTCTACAAAATTTCCTGCCCTTGAATACTAAGATTTCACTTGCCCAGACGATAATTTTACCCATACTCGATTACGCAGATGCATGCTACTTGGATGCTAATGTGGAGCTCCTAAACAAACTTGAGCGCTTGCAGAATTTGGCAATCCGTTTCATCTTTGGCTTAAAGAAATTTGACCGAATATCTCAATTTCGCAAGGATCTCAAGTGGCTCCCAATTCGGCTTCGACGAAACACCAGAATGCTATGTCTCCTTTTTAATATCCTTAATTCCCCTACTTCCCCAACATACTTACGCGAGAGATTTTCCTTTTTTCGTCCTACAGATATCCCTTGCAGGTCAATCGTTAAAACCCTACTTAAATGTCCTTCACACAGAACCAGCTACTATTCCCATTCTTTTACCGTCCAGGCTGTAAAATTATGGAATTCCCTTCCGCCTAACATAAGAGAATCAAAAACTATCCACATGTTTAAAGAACGTTTAAAATTTTTTTATCTTAATTCCTGTGAATGACAACTATTTTTATGCCTTGTATTATGTGATATTATCTATTTAATATTATTTATTTGTATATGAAATATTTATTTATGTACTAGTTATGTATTATTTATTTATATAATATATTTATTATTATAATATATATATATATATATAAATTACACTTAATAATAATACTTTTGTCTTTTTACATTACTTAATATTTACAAAGTGCACACTGAGTTTGCCTGACTTATGCAATTCTCCTCTTTATGGGTCTGCTGGAAGAGATTCCTCTATGGAATAAGCAGTGCCCTAGTACTAAATTTACTTTTGTAATTATTCTTTTAATTATTTGTGTGTACTGAATAAATAAATAAATAAATAAAAATAAACATTGACTATTGTTCGCTTTCCATAAATATAGGCAAAAAGGATAAAGAATTATACCTCTAACTCCTTTTTAGCAATATAGCACCAAACATCCTTTTCTTCACGTCTTGCCCATATCTCTGTTTTAATGTCATTAGTAATGGGTTCTTCAAATGCTAATGACATGGATAAATCGCAAATTTTAAACAGGAAGGATAATTTAGGAATATTTTTCATGCCATTCTTCCATACAACTTCTGCCCTTTTCATGAATTTTTCCTACAAATAAGTAAAAGTTTATAAGCATTAATAACATACATGTATGGCTAAATACAAAAGAAAGAAGAATAAGTAATTCTTATACTAAAGTCTAAAATTCTAAATCATAGTACTTCAATACCAAGTAATTAATTATCTATTGTTTCAATATATCTTATAACATATCATATCACACCGTTGAACCTAATCATCTTTAAAACAAGAAGCAGGTAAATAATCGAATTTGTAAGTACTTGGCGAAAATATCATAATATTGATACAAATAGATTACTAAATCAGTTAAAGCACATTGGCCGGAATCTAAATAATTATTATAAAAAATATAATTAAAAATTAGAAAGTCTGCTACCTTTTCCTCTTCATCTTCTTCCTTAGAAGCTAATAAGAGCTCTATTTCAAATAACTCAATGTAAAGGGTTTCAGACTCAAGATGTCGGTGGATGCCTTTCAGTAGAAAAGATCTTGCATTCTCCAAATTGTTTTGCTCCTTACTCTCCCACTTGCTGGCTAACTGCCATACTTTGGGCTTGTCACCATGAAGCTATGCAAACAGAAAATGTATTTAGCAAAATTGGAGTTAAAGTAAGTATACAGCATCCGCTGGATTCAAAAGGCTCAGGATTGGTCAGAGTGGCGCTTGTTAGGAGAGGCCTATGTCCAGCAGTGGACTTCCAAAAGCTGATGGATAGATGGATGATGATGAATACTTCATCATATATACATAGTATATAAATATATAGTATGTAACAGATTTAAGATGGTAACTATCCACAAAATTGATTAGTTATTGGTTAGTAACATTATGTCATAATTATGAATATGTATAATAAGAATAATGACATTATAGTGGATTGTTTGGTTGTGTAGAAATTAATTAACTAGCTGATAAACAAGTGAGAATCCACCTCATAGTAAGCAGCCACTCCTGCTCTGTATTTTATCATTTATTGAGCTATACAAACATTTAACTGACATTTTTACACAAATAAATTACAATAAGTTAATGCTTGACCATAATCCCACCTGATGGTAAGTGGAGATGTGGTCCAAGGTGGTGAGCACATTAACATAGTAAAAACCTATTCACTCTTTTCTTGAAGACATGGCAGGCATGTTATTCAAATAATACATTCAATTTTAGTAGGTAATGTCAGTCAAAAGAATAACTATACCTGTATCATTTGACTAATGATATTGGACACTGCATGGTCAAATCCAACGCTCATACAAAACTTAATGTACTCAAAATAAATTTCAATGTCATTCTGAAACCGCATAATAAACTGTTTGAATACTTTATTCAATCGTTTGGCGATCGAATATTCAATGTCGTGTTTCTTTTCTGTCAATTTAGCTTGCTTCCTTCTTAAGGCTATATCTTCGAGTAAAGCCAGTTCATATGCTATGTAGTGTACAAAGTCATCCTTTGCTTTTAATCTTCTCTGAATTCTGTATTCAAACTCTTTACGCTTGCGTGATATTTCCCTGCAATATTTGAAAATTTAACTATGAGAGTTCTCCAAATCAACTGAATGGACTTTAACAATTATGTAAAGAAACATCAATTAACGCATCGGCACACATGTAAACATAAAACATAACATAAAGAAAGAAATTTAAGTTAATTTAACTTTGAAACTTTGGCATTAGTCAGACTGATTACATGGAGACTTAACGATAGTTATTGTACAAGTTAAATAAGTACATAGTTTATTTTAATAAATTAACTTTAATAACCTTATTTCCTCATCTTCAAACAAATTAGTTCTTCGCATTTGCTCCAACTCATTTATCATATTCTCAATACGTTGATGTACCTGTTCTGCCATTTTGGATGTTGTTTAAATTCACTCCCAAAAAATTATACAAATTCAGTTACTTCAGTAAAATTTTCATTCAAAACTTCTATTTCTTTTCCTACAAGTCAATTCAATACACCACAAGTCACAAGTTTTACTTTTTGAGGTTATATTGGGATTTGTCAGACATGAGCAATGACAATGACATTGATGACAAGAGTAAATTAATGTTGTGTGGATGACATTTGCGTTACGTTCAATAATTTGTATCAACTAAAGAATTGTAATTATTTCGTATCACGTCACGTCACGATTTTTTCCGATATTTTCCGAGCACGTTTTTCGTAAACCTACCCTCTACCCCGGCTTATACCCGGCTATGTTGTTAACAATGGTATTATACGAGTATATACTTATAGATTCAGCCACGGCGTGGCCGCACATGAGACAGAAAATTTACGATTTTTTTAAGGTTTTTTTACAAAAATTGTAACAAAATTTAACAAGCAGCCATACTGCTACCCATCATCGTACTTGAACTTATATACTCAAACTTACTACGATTATTGCTTAAAAAACCAAAGAACTTTAAATCTCCAAATAGTCAATTCACTCTTCATTGTTTGTCACAACTCGCACATTGTTTGCACCTGTGACAAATATATTGTATTATATAATATAATCGGCCACGGTGGCGGAGACAAAAAATTTTATTTTTGTCTCTGTCTTTCACGTAGATTTTGTAACTGACACGTAGTTATTAAGTACTCTGTGTAACAGACGATCTCGCTGTCTGTTTTTTTTGGTTAAAATAAGTTAATTCTTGACCATAATCCCACCTGATGGTAAGTGGAGATATGGTCCAGGATGTATGTATGGGAGAATCTACTGGTTCCATAGATAATGAGTACTATATCTATGACTGGTTCTAAATCTATGCTGGGGTAGCACTAACAAAACCAAAAAAATCTGTTGATCCTTGACATGACCACCCGTCGGAAAAACAAGTGTATGAAGGTGTGCGTGTACTGTTCATAACTTTATACTGAACTACATAATTATTGTGTAGTAAATAGTAATAAGGCTTGAGAAAATAAAAATAAATTCAAATATTAAGAATAACATTTCTCGAATTAAGAATATAATACTTTATTTACAAAAAAGAACAGATAGCAAAACATATTCAGCCTTATGATATACTGGGCATGTAAATTACAATCACTTTATATTTCATCATCTAGCAGTAAATTTAGTTACTTTTTCGTCACAATGTTCAATTAGGCCTCTGCCTTTAAAACAAGTGAGCCATGTCTTAGAAAATAGTTTAAAACTCTCTCTTTCTTCATCAGTTTTAAACACAGGAGTGACATTAATCTCAGGTACACATCTACCAAAGTCTATAGCTGGTAGCCACACTTGGAAATCCGAGTCTGGGGAATATTTAAATATATCCTGACAACCCTCAAGATTAATTTGAGGCACTGGGGGTTGACGTTGTAGCAGTTTCTTCAGGGTGATAAACGTAATTTGATTATCCCTCAGAGTTATCGATTGAAGATGTTTAGCGCGTCCGAGACACCTGAAAATAAAATAACACATAATAAATACCACACAATACTTTAAAATCATTAAAAATTGCGTGCGTTATTTACGTCTACAAACCTGAATATCCGCATAAATTGACCATCCACTAATTTACAATTTGACAAGCTGAATCTTCGTATCTTCAAATCTTTGGAAGCATCTAAGAAACTCCCAATACAACCCACTATATTGGGTTCTACACCAATGTGATCCAGTTCTAAATCTACTAAAATATTAGGATTTAGTGCAGCCATTAGACAACTGACCAACGTATTGGACATTTCATTATAACTCAAGTCAATTGTCTCTAAATTGTCAAACTTGAGGGAATTCGATTCAATTGTAATATCACTGGTAATCCCACACTGATTTAATCTCAGCACTTTTAACTTCACGTACAAACTCAGTTTCATAATGGCCTTAAATCCTTCATTACTGATGTTATTGCCACTTAAATCCAAGTCTTCTAAAGCTTGGCATATAGGTCGGGTTGCTTTTTCGAATGCATTTGTAAGAATTTTAATTCCTTCACTTGTGATATTGTTCTTGCTTAAATCTAGTTGCGTTATATGTTTCATAGTAATTATGCAGTCTGTGAGGTACTTCATAGCATCGTCTCCAATGTTGTTTTGCGATATTAGAATAGCTGTGATGTGAGTTTGGTGGGTGAGCGCTCTGAAGAGGGGTCGAACTTGTGATGGTGATAATGTTTGCAGTCCTAATGCTAGTCTGTGAGTCGTATGGCTCCTTCCTACTGCTTGCTGGATCTCTTCCGAAGGAGCTGAAAAAAGAATATAAATTACTTTTTTATTTTTCATTTTTCGAATGTCTAAATGTATGTATAAACAAATCAAACATACAGTTTTGCTACTATTTTGGTTGATTCAGTTTAGCAGTTTTTTGGTAAGATTTATTATCAGATGAAACACAAATTCAAGTTTATAATATAATATTTTCGTATTGAAAAGAATCTGTTTATTTACGTAAGTAAGCAAAGTAATAGTCATTTCAATAGCCTTTTCAAAATGAATTCAATCCTAACTTCATATACATCCTGACTATACGAGTATATACTGTATACAAATAAGACCCCGCGCCCATTGTCAGCGCAATAACTAGCGAATTTGCTTTCAGTGTGCGCTTGCAAGCAGTGATTCGAGCGTCGATACGAAATATCTACACATACCCGTTACTATCAATTTTCTTCAATATATAGCATCATTATTTGTCAAAGTGGTCCATCGAATTATGGATTCGACTATAGGCATGCCGTGCCGTCAGTGGGCCCAATCCAAGCCCTAAATAATATTTTGTACATTACACTCATGCCCTTTCTGTATATATAAAAGGCAAAAGTGATTGACTGATGTATCAACGCACAGGCCAAACCCTTAGGGCTAGAAACTTACAATTTCGCAAACGTATTCCTCTCATGATGTAGACATCCACTAAGGAAGAATTTCTTAAAATTCAACCCCAAAGGAGGTGAAACTGGGGTTAAATATGATAAGCATAATTTCCGCTTGCGAAATGGTGGGCAACAGCTAGTTTTAAATATGACAAATTATATATTAAATTGAGAAATTATTACTCACGTATGCCTAAAGCTTCACAGCACTCCAAGTAACGTTCTTCAGCGGGAGAGGCCTTCCAGTTGCTGATACAAGTTTTGAGTTCAGGCGATGAGAGCACCAGACTCAGTGGATCATCCTCGGACAGTATGGCGCCGTCTGACGTCATCAGACTGAACACCGGTCTGACACCAGTTAATCTGAAATTAATTAAAGTTGCTATAAATATTTACTTTGCATTAGCAAGTATCAAGAATTTCAGCAAAGAAAATGGATGTAGTGCCTAAAAGATTGATTGAAAAGTTTTCAATATGCGCAAATTACCAATAACTTTTGCAAATGTTATGAGTGTGGGAAGTAGTAAAATAGAGTATTGCGCCTAAATTACAGAAAGAGCAACACTAGAAAAGGATTGTTAAATTTGCTGAACCAGCACTGAAGGCCTATTCTCTAAAATGAAGATAGACAATCATCAAAAAACAATCAAAGAAAATTGCTGAATAACAACTGACTATACTAGAAAAAAATATGAATAGAATGTTGGTTTGTTGAGAAATCAGAAAATGCATAGATCACTGACTGGAAAAACTTTCAGCATCAAGAAATAGATTGAATAAATAAATCCATTTAAGTAATAATTGACTTACTTGTAATATCTCGACTTCACTTCTTCGACAAGCCAGCTGATTGTTAATTTGTTAATTGTGTCTAGTTTCAATGATATCAATAACACTTTGTCCTGAACTTGTACTTTAACTGCCGCCGGCGGTACGATTTGTGTTTGCATTGGCCTGCCGTTTTTCGACGATTGAACAATGTTTATTGGTTGTATCATATTCATTGGCTGTACTATATTAGGATTCATATTCTGCATAATGTTAAAACCGTCATTGGAATTACAATTGAAATTCTCATTTGAAGTTTTCCTTGAGAATCCTGTCGGTGTTCTAGAATCTCTTCTCGTAATAACTTCAGTATCGCTACCGCTGTTACTAGATTGGTCCATATCATCCTTCTTTCTATGGAATCCTGCTCTCAATAACGTGGTTTGTTGTTTCCAACGACGCTTCATATTCTTCCTAGTGTCTCGTGAATTTGAATCATTAAGATTTCTAGTAATTTCTCTCATTGACTCGAAATTATTTTGAGGACATACATTCTCATTTCTAAAGTTGTCTGAATCTGAACTGTTTTCACTCAAATCAATCACATTTTCTCTAGTTTTCCTTTTTGAGGTAGAATTACTATTGCTATCGTGAAGTGGTCCAGTGATCCTGTTAATATTTTCAACACTTTCCTTGACCATATCATTTGCAGTTTTCTTGGTGACTACAGTTGTAAGTGGATCATTTAGCTTGCGTTTTTTACTCTTATTCATGATTCCCAGATCATCGTCTAACCAATCATCGTCAACTTCACTTGGGTCTAATAACGCTGGCTTTTGTTTAGATTTCTTAACTTCCACGTCAGGTAAATCTAAATCATCTCCAACCCTATTTCTCAGAGCTGATATAGCATTTCTATATTCTTTCACACTCGATAATTTGCTTTTATTTTGTTTTGAGTTATTATCACAATCATAGTCAACGGAATTTTCTGAGTCATCAGATGGAAATGCTGTCTGGTTTTTATTAACGTTTTGCGATAAATTAATCTCATCATCGCTGTCATCATCAATAATATTTCTTCTTTTAAATCCAGGTGATGCTAGCTCTCTAATTCTACTGGTCATTTTTGAAGTACTTGGAGGAGTTTTGTCTTTAATTGGTTTTACTGGAGTTTTTGATTTGGATCTATTAAGATTGTCAGATGCACCAGTTTTGTCAATCAAAGCATGTATTTTGTTACATATATTAGTGTATAAGATCTCTTCGTCTTTAGTCAGTATTGTGCCACTTCGCCATTTCTGTAGAACTTGTAATGGAGTCTCACCAAAGTCAGTTTTCAAAGATGGTATCGCTCCCTTCTCTAATAAGAGCTCCACTACTTCTAAATGACCATTACTTGCAGCATCATACAATGGTGTTATACCTGTGTAGAGAATAGAAAGTCCATGGAAACATTATATAATTTTTTATTTATATTTATATCACCTCTTAAAAGAAGTAACAAAGGGTAAAACTTAAAGCCTAATGGATGTGGAAAGAGCTGATAGTAGGTGTAGGTCGTAGTAATGATCTTTTAAAATCATTGTCTTATAGCCACAGAGTACTTAAACCACAGACATGTATATCAAAATACATATCTATGACTTAAACACTACATTAATTAAAGAACAATGCCCAACTGCCATACATCGTTTTATTTCATTTTCAACTTTAGCGTCTTAAAATAAAAAAAAAATAAAAAAAATCGCCGCTTTAATTTTTGAGCTTAGATATACATATAAGAATTTTCAGCAGACACACCCCAGAACCAAAGTATTTTGAGATTGAATTCTTATAACCATTGAGTCATAGAGTAGGGGAGACTTACGGCTGCCTGTAATTTTTACCATAATTTTATTCTGACTTTTTTTTTATTGACAACCGGAAATGGAAATTTGACATCATTAAATTTGTCATACCAACATTTATAACGAAATTCTGTCTGTAATATTGGCCAGAAGTCTCCCTATATCTTGCTTGATACAAGCTATGTATCGAAGTGAGTGCCCGAATGAAAATGGACATTGTTGACATCATTGTTATTATAGTCAATTCATCACTTATTAATAAAATAATTTTACACTGGGTAATACGGGTACAGGTATTAATTTTAAAATACGTAAAAAAATAATTGAATTGCTTCGGTATAACTGACGTTTTAAGACGCTAACAAAAATAAAAAATAATTTTTGGGCATTGTTCTTTGTAGTACCCTCCAAAAACCTTCAAAACTAATTTTAATACATATACATAATTATGAATACATAATATATGAATACTAAACTATGTTCACTCACCTACATACTTAATTATGAATACATACTGTATTAATACAAAACTATATTTACTCACCATCACAGTTAGATCCTCCCCTATCGTTGATATGTGCTCCGTTATCAATCAGCATACAAGCCACTTCAGTATGTCCGTGGATACATGCTTCGTGTAAAGGTAACCAGCCCGCATTGTCTCTTATGTTGACCGGATGACCCTTGGCTAGCAGACGCTCTACGAGTAGTTTATTACCTGATATGCTTGCCTGAGGAAATAAATAATATATTTTATTCTAGTTTTGTTTTATTATAATATATTTGTTATATGTTACAATTCTGATGTTACAAAAATATTGATTAAAGCTGTGAAAAAAAAAGAAGTTGAGGTTATCTTTAATACATCTAATACATTTATACATTCATACATTTAATACATTCTTAAATTTAATTTCCTATATTTATACAACTTAAGACTTAAGGCTTATCTTAAAAGTAAGAGTTAAGTAATTTGTCACATGTAAAACTTACAACATGCAACTGTGTCTCTCCTTTCATATTTTTCTTGACAGCAAAGCCTTTGCCTCGTCGTCTTGTCTCCCTTTTTTTCTCAACATCTTCTTCATTTGTGTCTGACAAGTCTGAAAATTACATCTAATTAGTATAGTTAATCTACATTCAATTAGCATAATATTTATTTGAAAGTAGTCAAAGGCTTAATGTTTCTCAGACACCACAGGCTCAAACAAATTGTTAATGATTCTAGGATGTTATTACAACCAAATCAAAGTTTCTTGAAGGTCAACCCACTACCCCACTTAATCTGGATAGTACTAAGAAGCACAAAATAAAACCGATTACTTATAGAAAAATATCCTTACCAGTCAAATCATCAAGGCATATATCATCACCAATATGGGTGGTATCCTCATCACCACCACCAGCCGAGCTTTGTTCATCTTCCGAGTGGTCTAGGTCATAGGTGCTGCATCCCAAACCCTTGAGTTCTTCTTTAGTTTTCTGCAATTTCTCCTGTTCACAGTACTCCTCTTGATATTTCAGCAAATTCTTCAGTATCCGAATTTCATACTTTTTCTTATTCCATTCTTTAGCCTGTGTATAAACACAAATTTTTATTAGAAATATGTACATCGCTTGTTAATAGTTGTATTGCCTGCAAGCAATGGGTGCCAGATTCCATTCTGGGCCAGATATTTAATTGTCAGATAGATGTCCTTCAAGAAGCGGGTATATCGTCATCTTCTTGGCCAGCAACGCGTTGATGACGCCCCCGGTGTTGCTAATGTCCATGGGCGGCGGTGATCACTTACCATCAGGTGACCCGTCTGCTCGTTTGCCTGCTCTAAGCATAAAAAAAAATAAAAAAAATGTATGTTCTTGGATCTTCCTTGTGTTGTGTTAAATGTCCATGATACCCTGATGATTAGGGAATCTGTGTCAATTATTCAATTATCAATGGGTACGTTACCCGCCCACTATGATTAGGGAACATTTATTTATGGCCACATTCAATATTCTTCTTGATATAGTCACATGAATTGATCTAAGGGCAAGGAAGTTTCCCTACAAAGACGTATGACACTACCTACTTTTTCATGAAGTTTTTCGTCGTATTTTTAGGCCCTCATTACTTCGGCCTTAACCTACTCACTTTACCAGAGGTTTATTTATTTGTTTATTTTTTGTCGGCTCGTTTGTCTGCTCTAGGCATAAAAAAATATAATAATAATATTGGAATTGTCATTGAATGATCTACTCACAGCATTCCTCGCGTCATAACAAGCTTTCTCCACCTGTTCATATGGTTTCTTAGCCAGGAAACATACTTCGGCTATGTTAGCGAGTGTTGTATATGCTTCCTTCGGAATGTCCTTTATCAGTTCATACTCCTTGTAGTAATAGTGAAGAGCGTCGTAGTACGAGCCCATGTCCTTGTAGGTTTGGTACAAGCTAGAAAATAAAATAAATAGTTTAGTGTAAAAAAATGCTGAACTGATTTTGATGCAGTTTTGACAGAACACTTTTGAAAACATAAAAATAAAAGAAATAAGCAGTTCCTTTGTGTGTTCAAATTGTGTCTATCATTGTTGTTTTGTGTAAAATTTCCGTTGTATACAAAAATAAATAAATAAATAAAATAAATGATGAGAATTGGCGTACAACAGTAGCATTATATAAAAAAGTTAAAAATTATAATGTATTAGGAAAATTCCTAACAAAAAGGATCAAGAATTATTTGAGATACAGATTCTATTTGAAAAGTTATTTCTAAACACATCTAAAACATGAAATATCTAAAATAAAACACTATTGTGCAACAACAGCCATGGTAAGCTGGTAAGGAAGGTAAAATGGTAAGCTTAGGACAAAATATGTTTCTTGTCCCTCTTGTTAAGTCATGCGATAATCACATAGAACATATTGCAATATAAACAACAATATACAAACTCAATTATTATATTACCTGACATAAATAGGAATAAGTGTCTTGCCACAATCACCAGCCAACTCCGCATGGTCTAGCATCTTGAGATAGTACTCCACTGCACCTGAATAGTTCTTCAAATGGCAAGCACCATCTCCCAGCTTCTCATATAACTTCTTGAACTTGGCGTGGTTTGAGGGGTCAGTAGATATCAGCTGGTCTTCTGTGTAGCACATTGCTGCAACTGAAGATAGGATAAGTTTAGAATCTACTACTTCAGGCAGCCGAATTTTGATGTCAGAGGTGGTTTTATGATTCATCAGCCGGTCTATTATGAACTCTTAATTCCAGCCAAGTTCCAGTGTAAACGTCAAATTCGTGTTACGAAAGCGGTCACGTGACACTTTTTAGCCAATCATACGTCGTTTAAAGCCCAAGAAATGAATTGCCTGGAACTTGAATGCTTTTATAAAAGTTCATAATAGGCCTGCAGGTGGGATTACAGTCAAGAGTTAAATTATCACATGTAAAAAATATTGTATGTATGTAAATGGTGATGAAACATGACTTTTCTGAAATATGCTTTCAGAATTTGATCCTAGAATCCTTCTGGTATTCAAATTGAATGGGTGACTGTCCCAAGACTTATCAGAAGCGCATATCAAACATGCTTAATATCAGTGGCGGTACAGCCATACAAGCCAAAAAGCCCAGCTTACTATCATTGCTTTACTATCACTCTGCAGCTGTTAAAACTCATATTATTCATTGGTAAATATTATACGTATGGAATGGAGTGTTCTGTGTTGTCGGGCTAATCGTGCTAAAGATCCCGAGATCCTGGGTTGCATGACACAACTGGGCTTGCCTAGTTCTGACGGCCTGGCACACCACTGCTTAATATCACCTCAAGAATTGTGAACTTACCAACTCTCAGATTAGATTCAATACTCTCTCTTTCCTCTTCATCAGGAGTCTTCAACTTCCATGCTTTGAGTAGCACTTGCTTAGCACTTTGGTAGTCCGACATTTTACACAAAATGTCTGCTTTTGATGATAGAGTCTCACATGTTCTAAGTACCTGAAATATTACATTAAGATTATTTAAAAAGTGGGTAAGCCCTAATTTTCTATTTATCTGCCTAAATGAATTCTCACTTTCTTTGGTGACGAAAAATTGTGAGGAAACCTACACACCTAAGAGTTCTTCATAATGTTCTCAAAGGTTTATGAAGTCTACCAATCTTTACTTGTAGCCATGGTAGATGATTGCTTGCGGGCCTATTATGAACTTTTATATAACCATTCATGTTCCAGGCAATTCATTTTTCGGGCTTCAAACGACGTATGATTGGCTAAAAAGTGTCACGTGACCGCTTTCGTAACACGAATTTGACGTTTACACTGGAACTTGACTGGAACTAAGAGTTCATAATAGACCCGCTGTACCCATCAGACTGTGAGAGGAGTTTCAAACTATGCAGTGGGACAGTTACTAAACATTAATTCACTATTTATTTATTTATTAAAGGCATACCAACTAAGTACATAACTTAAATTATACAATGAAAAAAAAATTATAATCTAACCTTACATATTATGCACTTAAATTAAAGGTTTGCACAACATTTCTGCATGACATTGTAATCAGAAGGCACGATACAAATAACAATAATAGATTTCAAGTTTGTAATAAAAAAAAGAGAGAGTAATTCAAATTGCTGTCATTGCCTTATGTATTTTTTTCTTAAATAGACCTAATGATTCTGCAAAGATATCTATATCGCTACTTACCTTATCTTCCAACCTACTTGCAACCTCCAAAGCTTTGTTCAGGCAGCTAAGAGCTTTAGCATTATCTTTTCTTTTATTACTGTGCAGGAGTGCTTCAGTCATGTAGCACTTATGTAGAACCTCATATAGATCCTGATTGGAGCATATAGTTATGGCTTTTGTTATACAATCTATTGCCTTGTCGTAGTAACCAAGGTGTTCTTGAACCACACCTATGTTAAGAAGTAGCCGAGCTCTCATATCCATTAACTCTGTTTTGTTAATTTTTCCATTTAATCTGTAAACAGAAACAATCTAAATATATTCTTTTGCTGAGAGTTCATAGCTACAGTATACCACTATTTAGAAAAGTAGACAAATAATGAGAAAAAAAGAAAATTTGGGAAAAAAACGATTGTGCTTTAGACCACATGACTGAAGTAAAACTTCTTTATTATGGGTTTTCATTGATAAATTAATATTTTTGAATAGATTTTTTATTTAATTATTCACTTTAAACGTAGAATGTTTAATGTATTGAACAAAATATTAATTTATAAAATTGTTCAAGAACAAAATGAAATTACGAAATAATCAAGAAATCACTGTTCGCGTAACACTGGCAAACTCGCAAGCGAACTGCCGTTCGCCTCGCCCGATCACGCTTTACGAAACACTCTCATCACACATTCACCAGCTTACTCCCCAAGTCAAGTGTACGTAAAGAAGGTTTTACATCAATAAGTCCAGCTCAAACATTTTTATAAACTTTTGAATTGACATAAGTACTTAATTTCTTTACCCATATTAAAATTTAATTTCAAGCTTATTATTATTTTTCAACAAAGACAAAGAAGATTTTCTGTAACATACTTTTCACATAAGACAAGGCTTTTCATGAAGGCTTTCTCGCCAGCTATAAGAGACGTCTTAGCTTCCCTATCATCATTAGAACTCTGTCCTTGTAGTAGATATATTCTTCCAAGTGTAGCCATAGCCCGTTGTTCTTCAACTAAGTTATTCAACTCTTTAGCTACAGCTGAAACAATTACAATAACATAATAAAATTACATTACAATTGACATCACATGCGGCACTTTTTTTTCTTCTTTCTTGGCCAGCAAGGTTTCAGTGTTTACGTTATTGCTAATGTTAATAAGCAATTTTATCATGACCACTTACCATCAGAATGAAATATGGTGTTCACTTATCCGCTTGTTTTAAGTAGTAAATTTAAACATATTTAAATTGATTACATTTAAAAGCGTGCCTGAAGTTAACTTGACTGAAAAACTTCCACTTACGAAACACGATTACACTTACCTAAATGGCGCTCTTCATACTTAAGAGCTTTTTCAAACTCCGCTAACAACATGTGCATCTCGCCCATCATTCGGTTACAAGTGCCCCACTCCATACGAAGGCCAAGTTCCTTACATATTGATGCCTCGTTCTTGTATTCCTCTAGAGCGTCACAATAACGGGCATGTTTGTAATAGTAAGTTGCCAAGTTGTTACAAGCCTCCGCCAAGGCGCGCCTGTTACTGCCATTCAACAAAGCTTTTTTCTTCTTTCGAAGCAACTCTGAAATATTGACAAACTTTACTTCCTAATGCACAAGCAAGGAAAAATGAATTAAAGTTCAGCTGTTGTCTGATAGCTTCTCGATATCTTCACGACTAATTATACTAACTTTCTTCTTCCATTTTTGTCAACTATTTGCACAATTATATTAATGATACAATTCATGGAATAGTAAATTGGTATTTGTTGATTTAATTTTATTAAGAAATCAAGAATTTACCGCGATATACTATTTTTTTATCAAGTCCAAATCAGACATTGATCACTTGTCAAGTCAATGTCATTGTCAATTTGTCAGTATGACCAGTGTTGCCAACTCTGTATCAGGTTTTCGGGCTAAACAGAGTTTGAAAAGGGTTAGATTCGTCCAATAATTGAAAATAGGGGCTATAGCTTAATCTATAAAGGTGAGTGCGAAAAAAAGATCGTTCTACAAGTATGATAGTGGTCGTTTTTTCGATATCTTTCACTACCTAAATTGGTTTTTTCGATTAATTGCATGAAAAAGCGGAAAATGGATCGAAAAAATGGCAGAAAATGGTTTTGGGGCTAGAAATTGGGCTAGGTGCTAAATAATTATTTGAAGGGTTGAAAAACCGTCAAAAGAGCTAGATCTAGCCCCCAAAGGACTAAATTGGCAACACTAAGAATGACTGAAATGAAGTATGTATACAAATGTATGAAAAATGTTGATAGCACGCAATAGGCCTTAATGCATAAGTGCGAATTTTTTTTTATGTTAAAATTTAAGGCAGGTACTTTGGAAAATAAATTTAGAAAATACGAGTTTTAAGCGGTTTTTGGCAAAAAATTTTGAAATTTACTTTAATTAATTTAGATATTACATAAAATATGCTGTGTCATGCTATTTAATGTTATAACGGACTCGCGATAAATGCGAGTTGGCTATAATCATGGATATATTACTCTCTATCTGGATCACTGACTTTGTAGAGGTACTCATATTATTATTAGGTATTAGGCACTCATTTAAAGCGACGGTTGTATTGTATTTTTGAAGACTAAAAATTCAAAAATGCATATATTTTACCGACTTCAAAAAAAGGAGGAGGTTCTCAATTCGACTGTAATTTTTTTATGTTTGTTACCTCAGAACTTTGGACTGGGTGAACCGATTTGGATGATTTTTGTTTTAATCGAAAGCTGGTGCTTGTCGTGTGGTCCCATATAAATTTGAACGAGATCTGACAATGGCATCCATGTCAAAATCATATAAGTCTTTTTGCATTAAGTATGTGTGTGATAAATGGACGAATAACTCAATATCGCGCCAACCGATTTTAATGATTCTTTTTTTTAAATTGAAAGCTGGTGCTTGTCGTGTAGTCCCACATAAATTTGAGCGAGATCTGACAATGGTATTCCAAAGGTCACATAATACGGCCTACGGCCACGGCAAGGCGCGGCCGAGCGACCTACGGCTGCCTTAGCAAATTCTACAGCTTTTCGCAAATTCTATGGTCTTTCTTTTTATTTATTTTTTGCAGATATTTAATGAATGTTAAAAATCTTAAAACAGCGCCATTAGGCTAATGTTAAAAAGTATTTCCTTTTTTTTGTGGACATCAAATTCATTGCCAATGACTTTTTTTTAATCGGAGCGCTGAACCAATAGTAATTATATTAGCAGCACTGGACACAGCCCAAAGTTGACCTTTTTCTAGGGATGTTCGATCCAGGTGGCTTGAATTAATATTCCGGATCAAATTGAACTGTATTGATCCAGATCGATCCAAATGCTTTAATACGATTAATTGGATCGATCTGGACTAAATAAATCAAATATTTGAAAAAACGATTTTATTTAAATCGAACATCCCTTTTTTATCTAATGTACAGAGCTGTCTAAAATTTGCCTTTGCATTTGGCAACACTGCCTGTGCTGGCTGTATGAATGAAATGAAAGTGAAAAAGTACTCTGTGGTGATTGTGGTGAAGTGGATCTCATCTCAGTCGTAGTCGTATCGTAGTGATTAAGTACTCTGTGACTGAAAGTCAAATCTCGCAAGTACTCTGTGAAATCTCGATTATTGTTAGATATGAAAATTGAAATCAATTTATTTTTAGTAAAATAAAGTGAATTTCTGAGTGCTTGCTTAGTTTTTTTAAATATAATTAAGTAATTTTTTATTGTACCTTGAATTTGAAGCATACTTTTCTTATAAAAGAGCTATAATAACACAATATAGAATCACAATACGCGTTCAGCTGTTAACTTTACCGACACCTTGCCTTGCTTGCTTACCGGCCCAGCAAGGGAGCTGATTGATTAGCGAGTGAGTACCATAATAAACATTTTTTTAATTTTATTACGTGTATTTTCGTATACTTTCGAGATGATTATTATTTGTGTATAATGAATATTTACCTAAAAACGCCTACCTATTAGGATTGTGTATTTTTTGACGATTAAGTATTTTTTATTTTTACCCGTTTTTTTATAGCCATGAAATAAATTTAACGTAAAACAGTTTTTTAAATAGTAGGTAGGCAAAAATGTAAGTGAGCATAGAGTCTGCAAAATCAAAGATATTTATTTTAAATCGTTTTGTTAATTAAGAGTAGCCGACATTTTATAATCTAAAATTCTAACAAAAAAAAACGACTTCAAATGAAGTACAGTACATCCTTTCCAATAACAATAAAAAAAGAATCATCAAAATCGGTTGACGTGATATTGAGTTATTCGTCCATTTGTCGCCCACATACTTAATGCAAATATAAGACTTATATGGTTTTATTTCTCATGGATGCCATCGTCAGATCTCGCTTTAATTTAAGTGGCAGTTACATGACAAGCACCACCTTTCGATTAAAAAAGAATCATCAAAATCGGTTCACCCAGTTGAAACTTCTGAGGTAACAAACATAAAAAAATACAGTTGAATTGAGAACCTCCTCTTTTGTTTGAAGTCAATTAAAAAACAATTTAATATGTTAATCATATTTTATTCTTTATCACAATGAACTGCCATTAACTTTTTCTCCTCAAGTTACAAAATTCTGTTGTATGAAAAATGAGTTGAAGATATCTCTAATTCAATAAATTACATTTAGTTTAAAAAATACACATGCAATTTGCAATACAAATTAACACAATAATACCTACTTTATACATACCATGTACAAATTTTACACTGATAACATTCAGACACTTCTAAGTTAACTATGAAATTGTCCTAATAGCTGACAAAGAAACAGACGAACAACCTGATGGTAAGTGGATCCCGTTGCGGGTTGCCCATGGACATCAAACAACTTCAATGCGTTGAGGTAATTTAATGTCAAAAATATAATCAAAATATATTATTATACATAGTCTGCAATGTGGTTTCGATATTGGTCTCTGTCTCTGGAATAGTGAGATCTAGGTTTTGAATCCGGTATGCATGCTAATTTATTCAAAAGTGATGTTTTATTGTCTACCAATATACCTATTACTAGTAGCAGTCATGAAACTACACATGTGTAAGTTTGTAGAAATATTTTTAAAAACAGTGGAAGTCAATGGCCCAGTGCCCTGTTTAATAAACTTTACAAATTGTAAATTGTAATTGTAAATTACAAGTTACAAATCTACAAGTTTCTGTTTAATAAAGAATACAACTTACAAGTTTACCATGGTAGAAAATTGACAAAATTGTAAAATTGTACCCACAATTTTACATATTTCTGTTTAATAAACATTTTCTCTCTACAGGTGACAATTGACATATTTGTAGTGAAAACTGTTTTATTGAACAATACTTGTAATTTACAAGTTTACACATTTTGTAAATTGTAGAACAATTCCGACAGGTGGACTCGTCTTGTGTCAGAAATTTACAATTTAGTGTCTCAAGTAACGAAATTTGTTATACCTACACAAAAAAAATGTTTCTAACAACTAGTAGTGGAAGTAGTGACAGTAGTGACGATGAATATATGTATAAGGGCGGCGGCGGCGAGTTTTTCGTAAAAGTAGGTATTAACTTTACTTTTGATGTGACAGATTTTACATTCAACGAAAAAATTCGGGTCAGCAAAACTACATTCGAATATTTGGTAACAAAAATAGGAAATGATCTTAAATACGATTCTAACACGTCACTGTCAAATTAAAGGTATATTATAAATGATATTATAAGTAAAAAAGAGGTAGATATGTCACTAGCGCGCCTAAGATGAAGATCGTAAGAGAGGTCAATTGACCTCTATTTGTTCGTAGTCGTTCTGTCAATACAAGACGATATGGACGCTTTTGTTGTCAGAAGTGCTTGAGATTTGACAAACAACGTTAAAATGCCTTCGTGTATTATTGTAGTGTGATTGGTGTAGTGAAACAAAAGATGTTGTAGCTCTTTTCGGAACAGATTTTTTGGTTGATTTGTAAGGGCATTACGTATCTACATTTTTTTAAACATTATTGTATATTATAGACAAAAACGTAATTTTGTTATTGTGTTTCACAAGTTTCGTTGAAAATCAAACAAATAGGAAAGCACTCTGTAAGCTAATTGGTAAAACCAAATTCTAAATATTTTAAAAATTTTGAAAACAAAAATTTACATTTTATGTAATTTGTAACTTACAACTCAGACTTACAATTACAAATTTGTAGATACAATATTTCATCGAAATCTACAGGCGTTTTCTACATATGTAAACGTTTATTAAACAGCATTTACAATTCTAATATTTGTAGGATTTTTATATGTAAAATTCTTACATAATTGTAAGGTTTATTAAACAGCACTTGTCATAAAATTTAACAAATATGTCACTTATTTACAAAATTGTCGAATTGTAACGTTTATTAAACAGGACACAGGTATCAGTAATTATTGTAAATTCTCAATACTTCAAATTATGATGTATTACAATGGATGTTATTTGTAGGAACACACTTTGCTATTATGTTGGTAGCATTTTGCTACTGCTATAATGTTGGAAACTCTTACTTCAAGTGCAGACTTATGTGAAACACACTATAGCCTGGGTTCCTACAAATGACATCCATCATAATTCATAATCAATCATAATTTGAAGTATTGAAATATTACAGTATTTTTATTGTATGTGTAACCTGGACCATAAGCATCATTAAGGTCTGATTCAGAGGCGGATTATCCTTAAGGCAAACTAGGCACATGCCTAGGGGCGCTTCATTAGAAAGGGGCGCGCACGGACTGAATTTTTTGACGAGAAAATTAACTAAGTACCTACTTCAAAAAAATTATGCTTACTTTTTCTAAAACCTTTGGACCACGCTCGTCGACTAGATTACACCTACCTACATCGTTCGATTCTTGACAACATCATTATAATTATGGACACCATTACATACACTATTGTTAATTGCTCTACTATCTAACTGTATCATCCCAGACGCCTGGAAAGAAGCAGAAGTGATAGGCATTCATAAGCCCGGCAAAATCAAGAATCAGCCTTCGAGCTATCGTCCTATCAGTTTCCTTAACATGTTCGGAAAAATCTACGAATAGATACTTCTCAGCCGTATCAAGGCGGTCGCCCTATGCAAGATTCTCCTAATAAAGGATCACTTCAGCTTCAGAGTCAATCACTATTGTGTACAACAGGTGCACCGCATAACGGAGCACATCCCAACCAGCCTCAGTTACAAAAGGCCTACCAGAGGCACCGGTGCCCTCTTCTTTGGCGTAACCAAAGCGTTCGACTGTCTGGTAGGTACAGCTGCTTAATATATAAGCTTTACCAAATGGGAGTGCCAGATTGCTGCAAATCATACGAGGCTTTTTAACGAATCACAAGTTCCGATACAGAGGTGAGGACTCACGTTTTTCTACCCACACAATAACGGCCGTAGATCCTCATGGATCTGTCCTTTCCCCTTTACTCTATACTTTATAAACTAGAGACATTACTAGACATCCAAATACACCTGCCAGCCAATCTCACCCTATACCTGCCAGCATCACTTCAACCCTCCAAGCCGCAACCACCGCCATAGGTGAGCAGTTTAAGAAATGAAGAATAGAGTTTAATCCCGAAAAAGATCAGTTCAACTTTAACAGATCCACCCATAGATAAATGATCCGCCCTGTTTCATTATTTAACCATATCTTGGGCGAAATCTGTCAAATATCTCGGCGTCACCCTATACTCAAGAGCTGTCGCGGCACCAGACCCGCGACTGTCATTCAGAGAGCACATCAAAAAGGCAAGAAACCGGGCTGCTTTCTAAGGTGACTCTATCCATAAGCAAGAAGCCTCTATAAGCATATAGAATATATAAGCTCTATAGTAGTCTCTATAAGCAAGAAGAGTAAAATATTGTTCCGTAGCAAGACGAAAATTTTCAAAATTAAAAGTTTAAGGAGGTGCCCTTAGGTCGTTCTCATCCCCTATTTTTGGTAGAGGGAGAGCTAGTCTTCCCTTCTCGCTTTGTCTTCTTGGCTGAGCCTTTCCAAGCTCGCCCATCTGTTCGCTTGAAGCTGTAAAGACCGCTAGGGTCAACAGCAACAGTGCATTCGAAAAAAAAACAACTCCATAACAAAGAGCAAGGGGCGCCGATGAACTGCTTGCCTAGGGCGCCGTCGACATTTAATCCGCCACTGGTCTGATTAAGTTATTATCATCTTCAGTACATAAAAAAAAATGATGACTACAGACAATGATTTCCCATCATTCACTTATCCCAACCTTTTACTAATAATAGTAAATTTTTAACTGAATTTATGAGGCAAATACCCAGCTGAGGACAGAAGCTTCTACCAATATTTCCTTTGAAAATAATATGTATAATAAGTACATAGACACTTATAGTTCTAGAGCTTTATAAATCCTTAATGAATTTCTATTACATAAAAATAAGGCAACAAAATAAATATTATTTTATTATCTATCGGTACAGGGCTAAAAAAAATCGTGCGTTAAGAGGACGCCTGGAAGCGGATTCACACTTAAAATGGGCGTGGCCACTATCTTTTGTTCTTGATGATCAGCTTTCTGTCACGTCACTCATGTCACAAACACATCATAGAAAAACTACGGAGTAGTTGTATTATATTTTTCATATTTTATTATTTGTATTAGAAACTAGCTGACAAAATTTTATTGTCTGCAAAATGTTTTAAATATATATAACATTATTTATTATTTAATTAAAACATCACTAATCATCATCAAATATAGTTACAAAACTCAAAAATAATGCAGTTTTCTACTGGTGAAAGTTTTTTGAAATCGGTCCAGTAGTTTTTAAGTTTATTCATCACAAACATACAAAAATACAAATCTTTCCTCTTTCTAATATTAGTTTATGTAGGTAAAAATGTTTGATGATGTTGAAGAGAATAAAGATTGCGTCACACTTATTGAATGTATTTATCTCGATGATCCGTCAAAAGCCTCTAAGATATTACTACACTACAATATTATAATAAACACAAGAGCCTTACTATTTTATCATTAAATATCCGCAGCATCAATAAAAATATTGACCTATTTATTGCCTTTTTGAGTAGCTTTGATATACCTATTGACGTAATTGTATTGACTGAATGTTGGTCTAGTAAATATAACCCGCCTCCGATTTACAACTATGATATGTACTATACCAAAAATAGTCTTAATCAGAACGACGGGGTAGTTACCTACGTACGAAAACATATTTCAGTTAATTCCATTGAACCCCAATAACTGAAGGCAATTGCTTAATTTTAGAAATTGATGATACAAATTCAATAATTTGTTCATATCGCCCGCCTTCCTACAATAATCCAATAGATTATCTTAATTCCTTAGACGGTATTTTTCATAACCTTAGATTAAAATCAAATGTCATTTTCACAGGTGATATTAATATAAATACCTTACATGACTCTAACTCCTCCGGTGTTTTATCCGAATACTTGAATCTAATCGCTTCTCATGGCTTCGTTCAAGGAATAAACTACCTGCCGACTAGAATAACATCTTGCCTTGACCATTTTATGGTAAAAACTAATTACTCGTGGAAAACTCTTGTATTTAATGAATTAACCAATCATGCTCCAATTTTACTACACATCGACACAAAATTAAAATGTAACATACACAACGCAAACCACAGGCAAAGAAAATCAACAAACATTAACGCAGTTAGGGAAATACTGGCTCAGCACTCCTGGAAAGAGTATCTTACATTAAAAGACCCAAACCAAGCTACTAGTTACCTCATATCAACAATCCAAAACGTAGTAAAAGACAATACAATAGTTAAACCCTTGTCGAATAAATATAAACCTATAAAGCCTTGGATGACTCCTAGTATTATTAAATGCATTCGTCATAGAAATCAATTACAGAAACAGCTAAAAATGTCCCCCGATGACAATGACATCAAAAATAATTTTATTAAATACAGGAATACATGTAACCGCATTATAAAATCACTAAAAGAAACATATTATAGAATGCAGCTTGAAAAGTGGAAAGGTAACATTAAAGAGACCTGGAACACAATTAAGGAACTTTGTTACTATAATAATACTAGCAAAACGGGGCCCAAGCCTTTATTTAAAATCAAAGGAACACCATAAGACTCCTTAAATCAGGTAAATGATTTTTTCACGTCAATAGGTAAAGATCTAGTGGCCGTCACTTTGAATAAATTAAACAAAAGCGATATCGAACTTGCGACTGCTGCTTATTCGCCCAACTGTTTTCTACCAAAATCTTTATCACTATTTCTGACAGATCGTCACGAGGTGTCTCATATCATATCTAACTTTCGAAATAACTGCGCTCCAGGATGGGACAACATAACAACCTCATTACTAAAGTCATGTAACCAATTGCTAGCGGAGCCAATAGCTCATTTGTAGGATAGGTTCCCCAAAGCTCTTAAAAAGGCAATGATCACGCCTATCTACAAAGAAGGGGACAAACAAATACCTTCCAACTATAGACCTATTTCCCTATTGCCGACTCTCTCCAAAGTTATAGAGAAAATAGCAAATAAGAGGCTGATCTCCTACCTTGAAAAAAATAATATTATTGCAAGTAACCAGTATGGATTTCGAGTGGGAAAGTCAACGGAAGATGCTGTGCTCAATTTAACATCGCTTACTACCAAATACGTTGACAAAGGAGAGAAATGTGTTGGTGTATTTTTGGATCTACGTAAAGCATTTGACACGGTATCAATTCCTATTCTTCTGACACGATTAGAGAATGCGGGTATAAGGGGAATCGTACACGACTGGCTACCTGATTATCTGATCGAACGTAGTCAACAAGTGCGAGTTAGTCCATTTGAAAGTGAAGTGGCCGTATGTAGTTATGGTGTACCACAGGGCAGTACGCTTGATCCTACGCTATTTCTGCTCTACGTTAATGAACTATGTAAATTACAGCTAAAAAATGCTGATATTATCATGTTTGCAGACGATACAGTCCTGCTGTTCCATGGTTCTACCTGGCTACAAGCACAAAAGTTCGCAAAAGATGGGTTGGCCACAATTATAACATGGCTAGAAGACAATCTCTTGACGCTAAATGCAGCAAAGACCAAATTTATTTGTTTTCAGAAATATATTGCTTCTAGCCAACCAATTAACTTTAAAATCACAGCACATTGCCATCCCTGTAATCGTTACCTAACTGGCAATAAAAGCTGCAACTGTCCTGTACTGGATAGAGTGGATACCATAAAATATTTAGGTGTTACAATACAATACAATACAATATTCTTTATTGTGCACACTAGAAGTACATAAAATATTACAATTTTAGTATTATTTAGACACAATAGGCGGTCTTATCGCTGTAATAGCGATTTCTACCACAAACGGTGGTATCACACCGGTCGGTTTCGGTGTTATTATTGACCACAAACTAACGTGGAAACCACACATTCAGACAGTTGCTAAGCGAATTAGAAAATTAATTTACATGTTCAAGACTCTTCGCACAGTAGCAGATCATAAATGAATACTACAAACTTACAGAGCTCTGGGCGAAAGTATTATTAGTTACTGCATATGCTCCTGGGGAGGAGCTGCTAAGTCTCATATAATTGAGGTAGAACGCGCACAGCGAGCACGTCTTAAAGTTGCCATGACCCTACCTTTTAAGCACCCTACTAACGATCTTTATAGAAAATGCAATGTATTATCGGTTAGGAAACTATTTATTCTTAATTGCATCAAACGGTATCACATAGAGACAGCATCAGACGTGCCAATCACCAACAAAAGGCTTCATAGGTTCCCAGTTCCCAGGTTCAACTGTGCTCTTGCACATAGGCATTACTTGTATCTAGCTCCTAAATTTTATAATGCTTTTACCAAAGGTTTAAATTTTTATAAAATAAAACGTCTAGCTGTTGAATGGCTGCAAGGCCACGATTATGAGCGAGCGGAAAGTCTGCTGAGTACTTTGGTTTAAACGAACACTGATACACATACACTCTTTCACACACACACACACACACACACACACACACACGTACGCACGCACGCACACGCACACACACACACACACACATTCACACACCGACACGTGTATACGTAAGAAGAAATTTAAAAAAAGCTCAAAAATGATGAAGTGTCGTACAAACTTACAACCCGTTAGTTTGACACCTTATGAAGATGACTTTAATGAAAATAATGAAACCGTGATACAGTTATTTTTGTTTCCAACTATAAGCTTTTAACTTCAAAATGACGAGTTTCCATACTAACTTGCACCTCCTAAATTAACTCTTTAAGGGATGACTTTCTAAAATTCACGAAGTTGGTTTGTATGACTTCCAACCCCTATTTTTATCCCTTAATTAAAGAACGAAATTCCAAAAATACGTTCTAAACTGACGTCTCCTTGGCATAAACTATGTTCTTGCCAAATTTTATTTTATTCGGTTCGGTAGTTTCTTATATTTTTTGTTTAGTCAGCGGTGAGTCTCCTTTCGCTTTTATATAATATATATAGATAATGATTTATGGGATTGAACAGTAACTTAATTATTATTTAATCTCTTAAACATCATCAAACATTTTAATTAATGATAAGTACAAATAATAAAATATAAATAATAAAACAAACTACTCCATTTCTCTGTGCTGTTTAGTTTTCTCCATTTAACGTTTTGACAAGCATAAACAAAAGATAAAAACTTTTTACGCTAGTACAATTTCATACAAATTGTTAAATAAAAAATTGCGCAGAGCGACACACGTCCGGCGTCGATGAAGACCGTAGTCGACTGAATGCAGATCATAATGACAGTGATGGAATGACTTTTTGTATGAAAATTGTGAGATAGTTATACTGAGCTTGCGCTCGGAAATGAACGACATAAGCGCCAAACAACGTTTTTATTTATTTTAAAAAAACTACTTCATGGATATTCACAAAAAGATACATGGATTTAGATGTGATAATTTACTATGTTTTAAAAAGAATTCCGTGCACAAATGGGTTAAAATATCGCGGTGGTAAGATATAATGTAAATAATTAGAGCCAAGTTTATGATTTTTTTCTATCGAGAAAATTTCACGCAATCGTGTTTTCATTTTCGAGCAGATTTAAAGTATATAGTCAAGAAACATATACCTAAGTATTACGTTGATAGCGTATAAACTTTACGAAATATGGGGAAAAGAATATCAATCAAATTCCCGCGGTAGCGCCTTAACGTTACGCATTTACGCGTTCCTCTGTCACCGTGTGTATCATTGATCGTGCGTCTCGTGCGTAGTACAGTCTTTACCAGTATTTATTTATGTACGAGTATATCTCCCTGCATTTGCTAAGTCGACATTCCTATTCGAACGAACGACGTTTCGGCGCCACTTCTGGCGCCAGCGCTTCGACCTTCCTATTTTAATCCATGCAAGAATAATGTGGATTATGGACCTGAATTTTTATCATTACTACGAATTTCTGGAGATTGAGCCCATATAAGTACCTATCTACATACGCATCGCACATATTAATGGGAATATTTTTTGTTATCGTAGCTTTTGTAATGCAATTTAAAAATATTGATAACAATCATTGGTTACCTACACAGAGATTTAATAATGAAGCACCTCCGCTCCTTTTTCACCGGCCACCGCTCATCGGTGAAACCTTTGGTGTTACCGATGTGCATAGATGCTCGGTGAATATTGCCATCATCCCATCAGGTAGCTCCTTTGTCGTTTATTAACAAAAGTCTTGTAGGAATGTTGCGTATAGCATTCATTCACTCCTAAAATAGTATTCTGAATTCACCAAAGTATAAACGGTGCCAGTGTTGAAGGAAGAGTAGCTTTGAGGAAGAACTCAGCCAAGAGTTATTGATAAAAACGAATTAAATTTGGGTTGGTCTTTGGGGTAAGTTTTAGTGGTTTAACATACCTACCACCTTTTAACTTAATAGGATTTAATATCTATTGATATCATGAATGTTATTTATTTGTTTCTCGAATTTCGAAATGAATTTATTCCTCAATACTTACGTGCGTTTCCATTTACCCAACCTGTAATGTGGGCTTAACTATTTCATCTACCGTTCAAAATTAGCATTCTTAATTAACTTTCACGACTCCATTGCAATATCATAAATTAACAGCATGAAATTATCGGTCCGATAGTTAACATTAATAACATTAACACCAAAATTGAACTGGTTTCTAGATACCTAGTTAAAACATGCAACAAACGCATCATCGTATCTAGGTTCTATATAAATAATACGTAACCTACATAGATGTATATAATAAGCTGCA
Organism: Thymelicus lineola; assembly: GCA_963932265.1. Classification (NCBI taxonomy): domain Eukaryota; kingdom Metazoa; phylum Arthropoda; class Insecta; order Lepidoptera; family Hesperiidae; genus Thymelicus; species Thymelicus lineola. Next base: position 12,236,812 of record OZ010694.1, read on the forward strand.
AATAAAAAAATAGGTGGGTATGGGTACACTATTGAAATAAAATATTTTAAAGTCGATTTTTTATGGATCGAAGATCACACTCGAGCAGAAAATCCACCTGATGTAAGTGGCTATCGTCGCCTATGGATGGACATCAGTGACACCAAACAAAGGCATCACTGATGCGTCGCCGGCCAAGAAAGAGAGAAGAAACAAAAGAACGAATTAACAACACGTTCTAGCAGTACCAGTAGCGGCACTAGGTCACAAATGTATTTGAATCGAAATGGAAAGAAAATAAAATCGCAATATCCCCTTTTAAATCTGAGAACGTTGCCGGAAACGATATTCAACATCAGCGGTTAATATCCGTGGAATGAGTCGATTCGAGTATTCCGATGTCGCAAAATCCAGATATCCCTTTTCTAAAAATACAAATTCCGCTAGAAACGTCGGTTTAAGGCTCACCACACCTGTCACGGGTGACGCTTACCGTACACGAAATGAAAAATGTCCGTTCAATCGGCAAAACTAGGGCAAGAAACTACGCCAGAACATTTTACCCAGATATTTCACGATTTCCAATTTATACTAGAATCCAGCTGGACAAGTTTTATCAGATTTAACGTAACGTGTATTACAATAACGGTTTGGAAATAGCTCGATGACGCTGTTATTCGAGGTGTGAAATGTTTAACTAGTGATAAGTGACCTATCTATTCATATGTTAATGCCCATAACCGTTTTAAGAGGTTTTAAGTATTAGAAATAAGACTAATTTAATGTCAACCGCTCATTGTCATTTAGGTACTTACTAATGGCTTTACTTAAAGATGATTGAAATTAGCAAGCAGACTAATCGTATAGTGTAAAGGCATGCACAAATTTTGGTCGTCGAATGCAATAAAATTTAATAGGTGAATTGAATTTAATTAATTTGATTGCATGGAATTTTTCATAACTATGCATCGAAAGTGTGCTAATATGATGCTGAAATTCTGAGTGGTCATACTTTAATTGACAGCTCTTAACGGTAGGTAAATCGTTTTGCGGTAAGATTTAGTAATTTTTGTAATTATGTACGGCAGTTGACTCTTGTTAATCTAGAGAAATCCCAATGTCTTGAGTAAGACATTGGACGTTACAACGATTAACATGCCCTTGAGGACTAATTTAATGTGAACGACATTGCTGTAATTGTCACTCTAACGAGGATAATTAAGTACCAAATTTTTGTTAGTCATCTTGGGTAGTCTTTGGGTATTCTTACCCAAATTAATTAATTATCTATTACTTTCCAAAGACTTACATTTGCCAATTGAAATTATGAGATGTAATTGAGATTTCGTAGACAGCTGCTGGACAAAATTCAATAAAAGAATTGATGAAAATTGTAATAAGCATTGTAAAACACATCCAAATTATTTGTTCTGTGAGCAATGTTTTTACACTTGTTATACTTGCTGTTTTAGTATGTTTTAATCCACTTATCTCAATATATCGTGTAATCAGTATGGGTGGTCATTGCACGGCGTTGACCGGACTTATTAGATCGGTTCATTCAGTGTTCTCGGAAGTGGGCGCATTTGGTTACACGCACATGCATTTAGAAGGTGTTCAAACGGAATCGCGAGTCTAATTAAAGCAATGTGACTCACCGCACAGTATCATCTCGCATAAACCCATTCATTATGATTTCTCGGTTGTCGTTCGTTTTAACAACTAGCTCTTGTTATCTAGTGAAATGATAATAAAAAAGTTTTTAAAATAGATAAGTAAGCACACTAAATTAATAATATGCAAGAAAACTTAAAAATTGTGTGAATAAGCGAAATCTCGTTTCTTCTATTCTTCTATCTGAATTGAACTATACAAAACTATTATTGTAGTTATGATAACATAAGGAAAGTTACATGTTAATGGTTATTTGTGAAAATAATTTTAACGGTATTACGACAGTGTGTGGATTATATTATTATGTTTTAACAAGCTAAGCTATGTGACAGTATAATTATATATAAATTATAAAGACCTACTTAAGGGTACGAGTTCAATAAACATTTTAACCCTTTTAGGTATAAACAAAACGTCAGGAAAAAAATGAATTACAACCAACAAATTTTTAGTTACGAAATTCAGTGCGCACTTAAAAACCAAATTTATAGCTGTGTAGCGGGGGTTATCTTCCTCAGCCCCGCTACGGTGACCTATTTCCTTCTATCGTAATGGCCGCTTCTTTGGACGAGACGACTATGACACAGGGACGACATAGGAACGACACGACAACGACACAGGAATGATACGACAACGACACAGGAACGACACAAAAATGACACAGGAATGACACGATAACGACACAGGAATGACATGACAATACATGATTTTAAACTCAACTCATCGCGGACTGTAAACATTTTTAGTATAATACGGGTACTCACTATATATATTTTATACGCCGATATTTTGACCCAGTTACAGGGATCGTGGTCACGGCTAGACTGCGGTGGCGCGGAGAAACTCTTGACAGGTTGACAAACGACGTTAATATTAGTCTTTGACGGATGACGGATGTCAAAAACCGGATGTTGGATGTCGGATGACGTTTGACACTAATACATCAGTCTGTCTACCTTACGTCTCGATCGTTTTTGAGCTTTGTGACACGACATACCGATCGATATCGCAGCGCATAAAAGAACACATCACAGCAGTCAAAAAGAACGACGGGAATAAATCCATTGAATCGAGCTTCACAATCCTCAGGTGATTGCCACGGAACGCCACCACATACCACGGCTAGTGCGTGAAGCCATAGAAATTAACAAAAAACACCCCAAAAATTTTAATAGGGAGGACGGTTTTAAGTTGGCACCGACGTGGAATCCAGTGGTCAGTTTATGTAAATCTCGAAAAGTGTCGAGTGTTGTGCGGCAAGATGTGGTTAGTGTAGTATGTCGTGATATGGAATGAAATGAAATGAAATGAAATATGAAATGAAATAAGTTTTATTCGAAGTAGGTTTGTTACAAACACTTTTCGAAAGTCACTCAACGCCATCGCTTCAACAAATCCCTACCGTGAGTGGTCCCGGGAGAAGAAGCGGCAAGAAACTCCCGGAATTATTTTTTTCCTACTCACAGTTACAGACAGCACTTAATACTACTTATTGCAAAATTTGATATAAAAAAAAACTCATGTCCAAGCAGTCTTGTCATTTAAATACTCATCAACTTTGTAATATGCTTTCTTCATGAGAATACCTTTTACACGAGTTTTAAATATGTATTTTATGGTTCACAAAGCTCAAAAACGATCGAGACGTAAGGTAGACAGACTGATGTATTAGTGTCAAACGTCATCCGACATCCAACATCCGGTTTTTGACATCCGTCATCCGTCAAAGACTAATATTAACGTCGTTTGTCAACCTGTCAAGAGTTTCTCCGCGCCACCGCAGTCTAGCCGTGACCACGATCCCTGTCTGTAACTGGGTCGAAATATCGGCGTATAAAATATGTATCGTGAGTACCCGTATTATACTAAAAATGACACGACAATGACACAACAACGACACAGGAATGACACGATAACGACACAGGAATGACACGTCTTGGTAACTCAAGTGCTACCACACTGCAGATCCTATTTCCATCCTACTGGTAGGTATCTACTATCCTACCTAGCTTCCTACTTATTATCCTACTAATATTATAAACGTTAAAGTTTTTGAGGATGCTTGGATGTTTGTTATTCTTTCACGCAATAACTACTGAACGGATTTTCATGAAATTTAGCACACAGGTAGACCATGATCTGGAAAAGGTTTTCCGCTATAATAAGGACACTTATGGTGGCAATACATGATCAAGTGTACTTGTCAAGTTAGCAGTTTTACTTGATGCGGCATCCAGTGTGCATGAGATAGCTACTCGTATAGGGCCAGATAGCTATACCGTTGCTATATACCGCTGCACCGTCAAGTTTACTGGATTCCGCGTCAAGTCCGCTGCAAACTTGACAAGTATACTTGATCGTGTAAGGCCAGCACTAATTATACCGGAAAATGTTCTAGTGATGTGCTATGTAAAGGTATATCAGCAATGTGGCAACACCACTTGAACTATACAACCGTTTCGATGTCGTGTCGTTCAATGCAGAAGCGGCTAATATCTGAAAATAAATGATCCTAGCACGATCGTTTGCTGTGGCACAATGTTTGTTCAATACTGTTGAAAAAACGATATCACTGTTATTAATTACACTCGTATTAAGATGGGATTATTTGTGGTAGGGAAAATATGTTTTAGTGAACGAATACCTTAGGGCTAATATTGTTCTCTGAAATCCTACTATTATCCTTCTACTATGCGAAAGTTGGTTGGATGTTTGAGTTTGAAGGTTTTGATGTCCATCACGCGCTAACTGCCAGACAGACCATGGTCTATTGACATAGGATAGAATTGATAGGATAGATTTTAATCCGATTATATTCCTCTAGGATGACTTGGACGACACGCGACGTTTATAATAGTTGTGATTTTGTCTTAAGAAACCACGATTCCGCGAGCCGAAACGAAAGTATTATAATTATGGATAGTTACTTAATGAAAGTATTAAGCTTAAGTGTAATTTACACAATACCTGAAACATTACACATTACAGTACATGTGATTCAAATTATATTTTTTCTAAAACATACAAGTTTTTTAACTGTCAGTAATTAATGTCCTATAGGAATAGGACAATAATAGTTAGTAGATCTCAATCTATTAATCCCTTGTCTGTGTCTAAGGCAGAGAAAATACACTTTCTCACGTGTAATGGCCCTTCGACAGAATTAGCCGACGTTTACTCAGTAACGACGCTAAGTTTCGTTCACACTTGCAACATTTTTCTGTCCAATTATGCGACTTCTGCGACAAACGCGAGTAAAGGTATATATGTAAATATAAAACGTGTCTGCGTTAATGTCATTGTCACTTCGTGTTCATCCTTTTGGGGTTGCGACAACGCTGCGACTTAATGTCGCAGCGTCACTGTCGTGTCTTTATGCCGTCCTTGTCGTAGGTGTGAACAGACACTAAGACTAGACGTATGGTGCGACGGTGTAGTCTCTTAGGCAATTTATAAAGCTCCTTAAGGCTTGGTACTGCTTTTATTTCCAGTCGACAAATATAGATTCCTTAATGCTCAAAATTACTGTACCCCACAATTTATTACTTCAAAAGAAACTGTTAACAAGTTTGAGAAATGTTTATGTTGCTTCTATTTTTGATGAGTGATTTGAAATTGTTATCCTTTTTGAGCTTGGAAGCAAAGTCTGGGTTTATGGATTCAGTAATTTGTGGCAGGGAAAATTGGAAGCTTTGCTGTTCAAATGTTTGTGGTTACAAAATAGAGAGAACACTACATCCTTCCTCATACAATTGATTGAGGACTCATATACCTCAATCAATTTTTTTCACTTATATCGTACTACCTTCGTCATCAGTTCATCCTGTTTTTTAAACGCCCAAGTGACAACGTTCACAAAACATATCCTCAATGCAAAGAAAAACTTTGTCCACTTTCTAACACAAAACTTTACAAAAGACCTTTTAATCGGTCTATTTATAAGTCAGCAGTCACAGCTACTTATGACCTGTAAGTTCCTAAAATATCGTTATGGAGCAACGGTCGAGAAGTCGAACGGTAAGGTATACGTCCTCATCTATTATGCATTCGGAGGGCTCCAATAGCAGGCCAGGAGAGAACGAAAATCGTTACCTTCTGTTGGAAGTGGAACAGGAGGATAATTTTAGATGAGCGGAGCGTGAAACAAGTTTGATTAAAAATCAATCAAAGACCCCAGAATATCACAGCGGTTAACGGCCGCGGGTATTGCTAACTTGGTGCGAAGATAGACTTTTTAGTTCTCTATATAAGTATGAGTAATATTAGGAAAGGTATTAATAATTTAAGTATATTACTGATATCTTACATATCACAATTTATAGAGTGGTTTAGTCAAAGTGACATAATGGTGCTCTACCAATCGCGGTGACGTTTGAAGAAGGTGTAAATGGAAAGCATTTCATTGTCACTATCCTAGGAGCCAATCTTAATAATATTATAGGTTTTATTTAACGTTTGTAAGCTGAACACAATATTCACAAAGTTCGATGTCAATAGGTTTACGAGTTGCCAAGTTACGCGTTCGTTTACACACAATATTAGATTGTCATCAGAATTGGATACTGAATTGAAAATCGATACTATAAAGATAAAGATGTGGGTGGAAACGGTCTTGGTAGAAAAGTATACGAGTTAGGTACCTACTTAGTTGTTGCACACATGTTAAATTGATATTTATAAATGAGCCTGGCTATATGACTTGTTATTATGTGAACTCGAAACGAGTGAAACATTTTCTCGCTGTCTGAGTGTAACCTGCCAATTACAATCTTAATCGTCTACCTAGGGCACGATTTTATTGTTTCTCAATTTATGGGATTCCAAACGAAGTGAAAAAGATTAAAATCATTGTATCGTAAAATGGTCTTTGCAGACACGTATTATTGAAAAACATTTTCAACGATGACTAACCAAGGTTTTAACAATTTTCATAATTTTTCATTCATTCTTAAATGTTTTATATATCCTTCAAAATTTTCCTAATGCTATAAAAAGGAGACATTACTCAATCACTTAAACAAAATGCGATATAAGTAACGTTCATGGCTGATTAAATCTTAGGAGAATCGTCAACATCATAAGAAAGGCATAGACCGGCGCAGTCCACAATGCCTCAACGCCAACGGCTTGCGTGGGTAGACTCGCCGAACAAGTCATTTTAATATCTAATGACGAAGCTTGCTTCCTTGGGAATAGATCTGGCATGACTCTATTTGGTATTTTTGGTTAAGTTGCCTCATAAAAACGTGTATGCCATTGATGGCAATAGATTACTTACGACGAATTAATTAATTACTTTCAATTCCTGTATTATGTTTTCAACAAAATAGTAACTGTCATCAACCACATATAGAATTTCTAATCGGTTAACTTATACTTCGCTGGTTCGCATTCATTAGCCAGAAATGGATCGTCGACGTCTGAAGCCATATTGGGCATCCTGAGAACTCGGATCTTACGCGATAAACTGGAGTCTGCATTGTTCTGCGATTTATGCTCCTGAATTTCATTGATCAGATTATCAAGCCACTGAATGATGCAGACAAAAATTCTGATGCCTTATTTATTTTTCAGAGCAGTTTCAAAGCAAACGGACTTGAATCAGGAAAATTCGTATCCCTAAGGTGTTACAAAATTATTGCGAGTGTGAAGGATGAAACAGGGATGTCTATTTATGGCTGTCCCTTGAGATGATCTGCCACGAAATAAAATCAATGTTGTCATTTCGTTATTCTAGTATTATACACGTCAGCTGGTATTTTACTTCGAAAACATTAGAGTTGAGGTCTTCTTTTTTTAACAACTTGCAGTGGAGTATTAAAATATAATAATACTGTTAATGTTACATGACATAAAGATTAATGTGTATATTACCTCTGTCCTCAGAAACCCTCTGTCGTCCCATTTTACTCTACACTACATAAGGCAAATAGCTCCATAGCCCCAATTTCGCAGTAACGCCTGAAGTTCCGATTGTTTCCAGCGTTCCGGTTATATGTATCTGTATCTTATTTCCGAAACTTACGGCGAGTTCCACATTCTGCTCTGAACGCATTTGGAACAAAAGTACACAAAATTACATACATATTATGATATTACACTCTAGTATGGTTCGGAGTCTCCAAACCAAACATTAGTCTCTTGTTAAAAATAAATATTATCAAGATAATATTATATGAGCGCTTTTTAGGACGAATAAAAATCAAATGCTTTATATGTAAATAATTTTAAAGTTGTCAAGGATTGTGTACATAAGATTGATGCAATTTTGGTGATTCTGATAGATATACAGTTAGAAAAATTGCATTTAATTAAAAAATGATAAACAAGGATATATTTTGTATTAGAAAATTTGCCACAAATTTGCTTCACTTTAAGCATGATTCTTGATTTAGGAACCAACGTACCTAACTGTTTAGGAAAACGTAACTTTAAGAATACTGTTAGCTTTTGCAAGAATACTGTATAATCAACTTAGCAACACTGGATAGAATGATCAAAACGTGAAGAAATGTAGGTACTCTTTAGGGGTGACCGACTCCGAATGTAGGCTCCCATTGTTCTTGCTTGGCGGCAGTGTGGCGGTCGAACGGAACTTCCAAGATAAATTGAACGGGTCATTTACATCAAATATTTAGTCGAATTATAGACCGTTTCTCGTCCGTGATCCAATTACTCGCGTATCTCAATAGTGACTAATGGATTTTATACACCAATTTAATTAGTTACTGGTGTTTGGCGATATCTTTCTAGGATTTAGATCACACGGATTTGGCTAAGATAGTATTATTGCTGTCCATGAACATCAAACTGTGCTATATAAAGTCTAAAGGAAGTGTCTGCTCGCGTAAGATACGCAATAAGATGAATGATGATGGCGATGTGTCGTCTAAAGTTAAAGTCTAAAATGGACAGTGTTATTTAGTGTGATGATGTTTCTAAACTGTAAAATATTTTTGTAATGTTTTGCTAACAAAAGGAGTTCCGAGGTGTTGTACTAGAGGCTGGTTCTTGTTATTCAAAACGGGAAGCTTTCAATTCTGTACTGCTCTCATACGATGAAGGCGTAAAGTGGAACACACTCGTAATAGTGACGTCATTGGTACAGCTTCAAAAATGTTTTCGCAAATTGAGAGGGAAGTTTGTTGAGTTTTTCATGTTAAGTTTTTGTAGGTTATTCAGTAGATACAAAAATAGCCTTTATCTTGTATTTTCGCGCTATATAGGTCAGTTGAATTCTCTCCTGGTAGCTTATATTGAAGTTTATTAGAACTGGATTAAATGAAAACGAAAAGGAGTTGAAACACACTGTCCGTTCGCCTCCATATTGCTCCAGTATTCCGCTTTAATTGGAATTGGCCCATTTAGCAGACATAAAAGTTAGAGCGTTTAATAGTTTTTAGACAAAATCATAATTACCTAATACCAATTTTAATTGTCATGACAAGCTGAAATCGTCGGTGAATTTTAATTTATTTAACCATTACTAATCATAGTCCCTTTTAACTGTGGTGCCAGGTGGTATCGTTGTACTACGGTGCCAGTAACCTTGTTATGCTGCGCTACGAAATTTCCATACAGTGAATTGTTGGAAATGCGTTTTCATTGCCGTTAAATTCTATGCAAATTGGGAATTGTTCCGCATCAGTGCAGAATCGGAGGGTTTGGAAGTTTGGTCATTTAGGTCATTTACTGATGTAGAAAGATAAATTATATCAACGTATAGTATGTTTTATGTTGAAATATTTTAGGCGGTTTTATTGCTGGCATTATTAGTATTTTATTGGTTAGTTCGATTTTTCGAAATTACTATTTTGAAATTTTATACTCTCAAATTTGTACCTCATGAAACCTAAAGATTGAAGGATTGATTGATTCAAGTGTTCAGAATTTTCCTAATTATTTATATTTTGACTATCTTACATTTATATTGTAAGCAATCTGTTAAGTAATTTCCCTGCAATATTAATTCACAATGAGATCGATAAATTAGCTCTATATGATCTTATTTGTTGTCACAAATAGTGCAGAACTGTGTTTAGCCGAGCATTTCTTAATCCACGACATTACTCATAGAAGCAAGTTTGCGATGCGTAATACAAAACAAGCGTTGGACTAACGCGTTTTATTCCTTTATTATTAAGGCCCATGTAAATAATAAATTAATAACCAATCTTAAGATCTTTGCGATCTCAAGATTTTTGAATCTTGATTATTAGACGCTGAAGTAGGTATGTGAAATCTTATGTAAAAATGACATTTTTAAGATTGATACAGGCATGATTAAGTATTCTATTAACTAAAACAAAAGTGATAAGAACAGTGGATTAAAAAAATTTAAAACTGGAATTGAATTCTCTCCTTCCGTAATAGTCTGAAACTAGCCAACCGTTTGTATACATAACTCAGATCATGTATCCTATGTTTCAGGAAAGAGAATATCCATAAGTTGATTTAAATAAGTACATTACGTAGTTTAACCAAGACTATTTATCATCGCACTTTCACCTTGTTTATAGCATCGGGTGTCAATACTTGAAGTGCGATGTAAATCAAACACGTAACCGGTTTAAATGTATCCGTAGTCGGATTACTACGGTATTTATTAAATGTAACCGGTATACAGTTTATCATAGTCGGTACTTTGGACGATTTGGACGTGAATTGTCGTCGTTGTGATTATTATCTTGCCCTTGTGCAATGTTTAGAAACGTTGCTACATTTTTAAACTCTAACTCTGTATGATAAAATGTGATATCTGCGTATATTCCCTCATGTCATCACCATATTTTCATATTCATTTCATTATTTAATTACGTTCCGTATTCCCTTGTAGCTCCAAGCTATTTTCTAAATTATATATCATGTTAACATTACATATTATGTTAGGTTCCTCAGGATTTCTGAGTAATAGCTCCACATAGAGCTTAAGGGCTTCACTTATTATTTTTGCAATGGGACATAGAGGGTGTCCAATCATATCAAAGGATCAGCGGGTTGTATGTGATACTGATACAGGAGCATTCCTGCATAAGAATCACCTTATTCACTAAATCGTCCTAAGCCAATTTGTGATAAGCGAGTCGTAAAACTTAAATATCAGATAGGACAATTTTATGTGGTTTTATTAATTAAATTATTTTAATGCAAATAATACCTAATTTAATATTTTTTCTGGAACTGCAATATTTTATTTCACTATTATTGTCAAGTAAGTCAGGTCTTGAGTAGGAACCAAAAAGAGATTTTAGTCTTCAACAATCAAAATAGGTATCTGCATATTTTTGTATTTTATTGAAAATAATTGCCATGTATCATATTATATTGATTGATCATTGTACCTTAAACCAGTACTATCAGTTTTAAAAATAACCAAATTATCAAAGTAACATGTATTTTCACGCTTCAGCGTATATTGTTAAAAGACAAAAGGAGTTTGACCTACTTCTCCCCTTTTAAGGATCCAATTTCGTGAAACTTCATCAGCAGTTGCCACGTCACAAAACACAATAGCCACCAACCAGTTCTTCATTATATGGCTTCTATTGTACCATTTTTGTATTATTAGTGGAACGAATAAAAATAAATCACAGTTCACAGATGTACAGACTACCCGTTTTTGTAATAAAACTAAAGCGGGCGTTAAGTATGAGTTCTATTTTAAAAGGAGCCATATGGATTCATATAAAGCGATCTTCAAGTTAGTTTTCCGTTACCTATATTTGGATAGGTATGTGTCGCTCATGTTTTTCAGGTGTCACTTTTAGTTCTCATTTAGTCATAATATCCAGCCAACAATGTTACAAACGAATTCCAGCCAAAACCAAAGCTATGACTTTGATTTTACCAACACTTAGCTGAAATGATCACTTTAAAGCCGAATATTTCGCAAACGGACTCCTGAATCGAAAAATAATCTTTGGGGATCCATAATAGTTTTGAAAGACCTTTTTAAAGGCACCACTTATTATGACGTACATAGACGAGAAAAAATCTTTATCATCAATCATCCCCATTCCTAAAAATAAATTTTAAAGATTTTATTCTACGTACATTGCAGTTTTAATAAATATGTATAATTGAATATCCTTGCCAAATTACAGCTTTCTAGTACGAAGGGTCTGCACTATGCTGCGGACGGACGGACGGGCATATAAGTGTTACGTTTTGACTACGGAACATAAAAGCATTTAAGTGCAGTTTTTACACTTTTACGACGGTTTTAAACTTCCAATATAAATTGTCGCAAATTGTTTCTTTTGTTTACGTTTATGATGAAGTTTTTATAATTGAAAGACTCTATTTAAGAGGAAAGTGCTGGTCTTCCACAACACAGGGAATCCTAGTGTGTCACCAACAATAGGCTTATTTCCACTAAGAATAAATCGAATGGCTTAGAGTTTCTAATGATTAACCATGATAATTAGTAAACAAAAATGCAGCTTTTCTATTAAAATAATAAAAGATTAATAATATTTTTGGAAAATAAAATCGACAAATTGAGGCGTTTAATCACGTGACATTAAACATCAATCAGTGAAGCGCATGGAAGCGTGACGTCACACCTCGCGAAACACTACGTTGTAGCTGTCATTTTCGTATAAAATGAACAGGTTATTTGGAGTTTTCAGCAATTCTCGTTAAATTAATACAGTTAGTTTTTAGTTTAATCTTGAAAGACAGATATAATTTGCTATGGAATCAGGATTTAACAAAGCAAACAGCAGTAATTTGCCCAAAATTGACGCCGTTATGCTTGGCAAATTTTTTGCAATAAACACCGACTTTTGTTCATCGGAATTCCGCAATGTTAAAACTTCTGTGTAAGTATAATGTGAAGAACAAACAAAGTCTCATTTAATTAGCAGTTACCAGTCAGAGAGTCGCATTTACCTACTATGGAATGTAAATACATAACTGATTTGGAGGTTAGCATATACAAAGTTTTAATAACTTTATCTTAATTAATGAATTAATAAGAAGAGTATGAATTATTACATTTTATAAAGTGAATATAATATTTTAACTCAAATAAATCATAAAACCCTACTCAAGTCATAACATTTTATAGGTTATGTGTGGTGTATTATGGTAGATTTTGCAAAATTCATTTCTTTTACTATACATTTATAAATAGATACATCAAGTTGTGTTTATTACTTTCATCAAAATGATCTTCACAGAAATAAATTGTGGAATCAGTTGATAAAGTAAGAGCATCTTGCCTCCTTGCCATATTTAACCACTTTCTACGTATTTGTTTATTGTTTGGAACGTATATGAATAATTTGTTTGGCGTTTTTATCGTTGTACTTTTACATTGGGGCACTATACAGTATTTATAATACGAGGAATTCATTATTTATTAAAAAACACAATTGACTGTCATACACAAACACGGCTGTTTCGCGAGGTGTGACGTCATTCAAAACGCCATGACAGTCTTGGCCTTTTTCGCGGTCAATTTCAAGTTCATTTCTAAAAACTCAAAATACTAATGTAAAAGACTTATTTTTCTTAGAATAATATATTTTTGGGGTGAAATAGATGCTAAGCTATAGTTTTAAACTAATTTCCAAATTTTGTCAACTAGCCTATCCTCAACCCCATGCCTTTGTATAATTTTGTTTCAATAAAGTTTATTATAAAGTTTATTATTTAGTTCACCATCTTATGGTTGAAAATGGAAAACTCCTTTGAATACTGTATCATCTTAAGCATGTCTACTGTTCTGTGTTAGTTAATGTGGTAAGTTAGTTTATTCACAATTCATATTCATATTTCAATCAGTCGATTTTTTACTACATTCTGAGTTACTCGTGCGAGTGAGCTCTCTTCTAGAACTGGGTCAACGAGTTCATACTACTTGTATGTATACGTTTCATAAAGTTTGAGCACAAACTGTTACCTTTATTTCTGAAAAATGTTCAGATTAATTATGCTGAAGCAGTGAAAGTGTAACGGTTTGAACGTTGGTTTCTCAAACGCAAGGGCCCGAGTTCAAATCCTGGCATGCTCCTCTAATTTCCAAAATTTTATGCGTCAATACGCATAGCATAGCATGAAGTTAATTTTCACTTGTTTCGGTGCAGGAAAACATCGCGAGGAACCTGCACACCTGAGATTTTTCAAAGGTCTGAAGTTTACCAACCCGCACTTGGTCAGCGTGGTAGACTATAGCATGTAACCTTTCACATAGTGACAGGAGACCCGAGCCCAGCAGTAGGACAATTATAGGTTGTTGCTTTGTTTTGCTTTGTAACACATTATTTAGGGTAAGACATAAATTTATGGTAACATCCTTAATTCAGATTACCTAAACTGGATATAAATCTGAATTTGGAAATGATTAATTTTCCATACAACGAGTGTACGCGTCAGATAGTGACTTTTAAAGTTTTAATTATGCTGAGTCGATCACGCTTTGGTTATTGTCAGCGGTTCGTCGAGATCGCCTTCGCATTATCAACTTCACATGAACACTAAGCTGGGCCTGGAACACTACAAGTATTAGGTCAATAAGTTTATTCCTACTGCTCTAATTGACCTACTTTTAATAATCTATGTCAATGTTGCAGGGAATATTATTTATATACGTGATAAGGTGTATTTTCATAACAGTTTATCGACTAGTAGCCTGGTGCAGTCGATACCACATTTATCTAATCCAAAACTAAGATAAATATTGAATTATAGTTCACTTTAATCAGGATTTAATGGGTCGCTTTTGTGAATAGTGGTAGAATGGTAACTTATAATAATATTGTAATAACATGGCATAGCATCTAGGTACTTCTTTGATAATATTGTGGCTATTGGTGTAGTTAGTAATAGTAAAGTATTGTTTTTTTAGAGAAATAGAAGACTAATGAGCTGACCAGAATTAGTATCATATTATGTCCTATTCCAGATTATGGTCTACCTGTATGCAAAATTTCACGAAAATTCGTTCAGTAGTTTTGCGTGAAACATAAGCGTCCTCACAAAATTTTACATTTATTATATTAGTTGGATTTAATAACTTGTTTTCAATTACTTTCTACATTGAATCATTCCACTCGCTCAAATCCAATTACTTTTATATTAGCTCAATTAAATTAAAACTTGAACACTCAAGATTTTATTTCAGAATTTATTCACCGTCAACCAAATGAAATGAATTTCTCACAACGAAGACATATTTAAAAGAAATTTGTAATATAATTTTCGCGAAGTTTAATTTTGTATAGCTTGAAAAACTAAATATTTTATGCTAAGATATAAAACGGATGTAGTTTTGTGAAGCACGAAATAAAGCAAATAAAGCAAAAAAGGAATGATAGATAGTTAAACAGTTAACTTGTTAAGATTAAATTAAAATGTGTCTAAGTATTTGACTATTTAGATAAATTGTTTAAGGGATAAAATTACATTTCTCCTTTGTTATATATAAATATTCAGTCCGTTACAGATGATAAATTCTGTAACTAAAAAATATTCGCGCGGCGTCAAATATTGAAGACAACTTGAGTGATTGATCAAAGAAGACCCCTGGGAATGATAAAATAAACCTGAAATTATGAACCTTTTTCAGTCACGAAGGAAAATAAATCAAATAACTCGAAATCTTACACACCAAATGAAACAGCTTGTTTCTAAGAAACAAAAGCGGTCTTTGATGGAGTTGTGAACTTGCAACATTAATTTGTACCAGTCTAGACAGTGATCATTGGAGTACAGCTTTCAAATTTCCACTACGTGGTCAGTGGGTATTCTGTGTTCCCGTTGATTACTTTGACTAGAGATAAAGTAGAATTCGGTAATAAAGAAAGAAATCGCTAATAAAGCGGCTGCCTGATGTTTTTTAACTGACTTAAAAAAAGGAGGAGGTTCTCAATTCGACTGTATTTATTTTGTTTGTTATCTCAGAACTTTCGACTAGGTGAACCACAGACATGTATACCTAGAGTAGATGCCGCATGTTCATACATTTCACGTGTAACAGAAAGGATTTGAAATCCTATTTGAGCGCCGTGTCATTTAGTTGGCGTTTCATTGCTATTGGCAATAGATGTCAACTGAAATAAAGAAAAATGCCTAATTGTAACGTTTTAAACTGTAGGAATTCTACAAATACAGTTAGCAGAGGTAAAGGAAATATTTCTTTTCATCGTTAAGTAATTTATTTATAAAATTGTGTAGTAATTTATTTTAAAATATATTTTTTCATATTTATTGCATTTCTACCACGTTTTACAACGAAAAGCACTAACTTACTGTGTACTGCATACTACTCAATACATTGCTGATTTTGGTAGCAAAATTTATACGGCTTGTTTACTGGAACCTACTGGAACACGCAATGAAAGTAAAACAATCGTTACTATAAATCGTCGCTTAGCTTCGTAGTACGGTGAATATTGTCGTGTTTCTGTAAAATATAGCATATAGTGTTGTTCATTTACTCGGTGTGGTCTCGATGTTAATCGATTTTGAAAACCAATGAATAATAATATTTACATAGAGACAGTTTTTAACAGGCAAATTATTTTTCATTACAATATTAATGTTTCTGTATAGTGATTTTATTCATGATAACATTATAATTAAAGGTTTTCAAGTGACCCCAATATTAAAGCAAAATGAATTATAGCGACGGGGCATACAGATCGGTTTCCAACAAAACAGAGCCGTATAAGTTCTAGTCATTTCAATGATGACTGTTTTACGGATTCGAAAAAGAAACGAAGGCTGATTTCAAGCGCAATACCGAATATTGATGTACTGTTTTTTTATTTTGAATTTTTAATTAGAAAAAAAATATTCGTTTAATTTTAGGTACCTAAGTTTAAATGTGTCCATATGATGTTTTGATTTTCATAAAAGTAATGTTTATAAATATTTTTTTAATTTTCATTTATTTAATTTCTTGAAAGCAAATAATAAACAATCATAATATTTATGATCTCTTTATTTATCTTTACATTTTTTAAGCTTGTGTTTCTAAACAAATAATCAAGTTAAATAAAACACAAAACTATTTATTCGGTCATATTAAAGCACTATAGGTACTATATTATTATTATGTACAACCAACCAAAGACATTTTTTATGTTTTACATATTCTACGCCTACAAACGATCATACGATTTTCTATATACCTAATTATAATCGGTAATCGATTTTGAGAATCATTAATCGTTGTCGAGAATCGGTAACGAATCAGTTTCGAATTGATATCGCTAGGATGGGGAATTTCAGCACTAAATATTCTTGTGACAGCACAATGTGTCAAAAAAAAGTGACACGCTTGGTTTTCATACAATTCGAGGTACATGCGTCGTCTATTCTTGATATATGTCTGTGAGGTGAACCGATTTCGATGATTTTTACTAGAAAGGAATCTGCATAAGAATCTTCATTTAAAGTCGGTTTTTTTTTGTTAAAGTTTTAGATTATTGTTTAGTAACTTCTGTTGGTTTTCCCTTTAGTTTGTTTTATTGTGTATATTATAGAGTCGATCTATCTTTAAATCTATAAAAAGTTATTATTTGGTTATTTAATAACTTATATGAGACAAAATTGAGTCATATCCCTTAGAATTACAGACGACTGGTTTCAAATTGATTTGACAGTTATTTGTAGATAAACATCACAGGAAAGATTATCACGTCAGGTCACGAATCCTTGCTACTCCTAAGAACTGCCTTGAAACTCCCTTGTGAGTGCATTGACATCTAGACCATTCCAACAGAAAATGTAGCCACTGGATACAGCCTAACGAACTCTCATTCATACTAGTCCTACCTATTAATGGCAAAAATACATTTTGTGGGCATTTCTATAATGTACCCACAGGCCCTTTTTACAATGGAAAATCTCTTTAGTACATCAACAAGTTATGGGTAAAAATCAATTAGTATAGTTTCTTTTAGCTGCATTCGAGAGTTTTGACATGTTTAAACGTTTCATTGCAAACTTGTGAAAAGTTGATTAATTAAACAATTATGTACTATTATTTCTTCTGTGGCTTAGCTTATGTTAATGTACTTTTAACACGTATTGAATGATAAATCAATATACATAGAATCCCAATTCCATTATGTAAACCTATTATGCGTTGATTGGTAAAGCGTTTCGTTGATACATTATACAATATTCAGTTGGAATCGTATTATCTTTCGGTAATTTTGTTTGTAAATTCATACATTATGTATCATGATATTGAATGCAATACAATGCCTGTAAATGCCACATCAAAGCCTTATTTTTGATTTTATATGTTTTGTTCATAAAACATAATGAATGAGTTTGTTTTGTAATAATTAATAGTTTCAAAAACTAAAATGTTGATTCGTGTCTTAACTGAATCAAGATCCCAAAAATAGCTTCTCGTTGCCAAATTATCCTGAATTCTACTTAGAGTTTTTTTTATTGTTTTTATATTTTTATTTAAATTAAACCTACATTCATTTTAAATGCCAGGTTTTGTTTATAAACAATGGCCTTGTACGAACCCCATCACTTATGTACTAGGCGCACATAACGCCAGAGGCGGCAGGTGCAGAGGAACTTCCTAGAGCGCTGCTCACTAGGTCAACAGGTTTACTGGAGTGCTGACTCCGAGACTTAAAGCCTCTTAACCACTTACTTAGAAGTATATGTAATACCTCTATATAGGGCTGCATGAGCAACGCACTTTCAATAAAGTTGAAAATTGTTTTAGAACATAGGTGGTGTGGAGATAGTGTGAAAAATTAAACCAAGCGATCTATTGCTAGCGATTTGTAGAGAAATGAATAATATACGCCTTATGAAGAGTTTGGCTTCAATCTATTAGTGGTCCGCTGCAGCCTGCAATGCACTGGCACGGCGTCTCTTTTGTCATTATGTAAATGTGTATTTTATTATTAGAGTGGTCAGGATCCAACGAATCATTGCTGGCTTCCGATGTGGCTTATTAACTGCTAACTATATGAACAAGAGCCTTAGAAACTGTCCTTCGAAGCAGGTGAAACACTTAAAATTTTGTCACTCTCGGTCCTACATCTAAATAACGACCGCGCCCGCATTTGCTTAAACTCAGTCTATCACTTCTATAGACATAAGCATCAGTCAAGAGCGCTTCGACTCTTATGTACACAATTTAGTTAGTTCAGTGCACTCTTTAGCTTTTGAATGGGCATTAGCACCATTAAACCCAGTGCGAATATAGAAAAAATGATGGTGACGATTGACGTAATTTATTAAATTCCATATTATGACGACACAATTTGAATAAGCATTTTTTGGAAAAATGTAAATACTTTAAGATGCATAGCTTTCTTTTACATCATTGTTTGGATTTTGCGGGCTTGTTATTAAGCTGTTGGTGTCCGTAAACGGATGTCAGACGATCTATTGCCTATTACGAATGCGTCTGTGTGAACGTCTGGGAATTCTGACTTTAAGAATATCATTAAAAAACATTTTATTCAGCCTATACATTAACAAATCACAAATGCCTTATCTAGTTTTTTTGTAATTTTATGGCGAATGTAATTTAAAGATTCTTTTATAATTTGTCATTTTGACTAAACAAATAGTACCTACTTGATGACATTCATTAAAATAATGCCATAGACGAAAACTTATTATTGGAACAGCCCACTTAGGTGCTGTAAATTTACATTAGCTCGTAACATTAGCTCGGTAATGCATAAAAATTTTATGAAATCCCCAAATATTACACATATGGAATCGATTTCAATTTAAAGTGTGCTAAAATTGTGTGGATAGTTAATTTTACAAGTCGAGCGTACTGCATTCGCCGGCCGTATTGATTTTTGTTATTTGCATCCCGTCTGCTACCCTATACATCTCTGGCTATTGTTGGACGGATGTCCAATTATGTGGTCTCTTTCATGCATTTATTGCTTTTTTGGACGATGTTGGGCCACCACAATCAAAATTCATTTCAGCTTCAACTACAACTTGAAGGTTTCTTCGTTCCACGCGCTGGATGATGTTGATTTCATTACCTACCTCCCCTTTGTTTCTTAGCTCATTAAAATGCTCTTTCAAACTGTCTGAATGAGGTTGGTTAAGAAATTGGTGCTGACAGGCGAAATTGGCTCGGTAATTAATTAAAAAGTTACGTGATTTCCGTCAAAATTTCAACGGAATCAAATACTGCAAAATTTATTCTCATATTAATATTTTTTCTGGAAGCTGTGTGGAGTTCGTGTGCTATCAATTTTGTCTATAAATTGTATCGACAAAACTTTTCAGTTCACTCGAAGCATAAATAGATGTTTCCTGAAAAAACATTTGCAACTGCAGCGCGGATAATAAAGTTGCTATTTCGACACTTACCTGACATACCTTCCCGTTGACTGGAAATAGCGTTCACGAACTGTATTTAGGTCGCGTCCGTTTCGTTTATAATTATCTACGGTGATCCGTTGTTTTATCATTTACAAAGACGTGTTATGTTTGGCGTGGTTTAATTTGACACGATTTTGTATCAATATAATCTGGCTCCAAGAATGTGTTGTTTACGATTTTAGGATCCGATCATTTATATGAACTAATATGATCTCTATCGATGAAGTCTTAATGCTTCAGTAACGTTTATGTATAAAGATGAAGTAAATGACTAATGAATACAAACATTAAGATTTATTTAAAACATGAAGGGCTTACGAAAAACTTACGGGAACCTAATTGTGAGGGTTTTCTGTCGCCTATGTCGAACCCTATTTGGTTTTGGCATGATTAACGAAATCGGTTTTACGAGTATAATCAAAACCTTTGGCTTTGGTGATTCAGTATCAAAGGATTTTCATTAAGATTTTCGTATCATGTTTATCACCCTGCCATAATCGCTCTGAAGCCTTATTTTGATAGTCTCGTCTCACGTCTTGGACAAATTGAGTAATTACCGGCTGAATTTACTCAGTAATTTAAGGGGCGGTTGATATCGATTATCTTGTTACCTTCGTCAATCGGATGGTCTCGCCTGGTTAATTAAGATTTAATTACTTTTGGAATCTTAGGATGCGACAAATAAGTTGCTTATTTTAAATGATCAGTATGATGTCTGACAGAAAAGCCATCACAGACACTAACATACGTGTACGTTCTTATTCAATTGCATTGCTGGTTGGAGGTGGTGCCATATTTTTTGTGCGAAAAACACTTTGTGTGCAATAATGTTACATGGAATAATTTTTATGCGAGTCACGGTGCGATGATCGTTATTTCGTTTCATCGGAAAATGATTGTTGGAAAAACGTTTATTAAATAAATTTACTTTATTCGTTAAAGCGTTCCTTCGAATAGCATTTTTTTCAATAGACATTTGTAATGAATTTTTTTACGAGATGATCAAATGGTTTAAATTAACCTAACGTGATAGAAGATCATTCGGTTCAAAGAACTGCTGGAGGTAATATCATATCAAATAACGGCCATTTGATTATACGTGATTCGAAAAACGGATCATACGGTTAAACGTTTTTAGATACAATTTTTCACACCGAATTAACAACCATTCGCTAAAAATGTGATCCGCATTATTCGATGTAGCGATCACAGATTACACAGAATAAATACATAATACTCAGATTAATATTACTTCATGTACGTATGTATGTATATTATGCTTAGAAATGTAACCTTTTTTTAACCGAATGCTTGGTTCTTATTCGCTTACTTGTACTTATTGTTTTTTTTATATTTGTTTTTACCACAGAAATCCGCCGTTTATGAAATGATTTGGAAAATTATTTTTTGAGTTAAAACATTCTTTGACAAAATTATCTCTCTTTCATTGTTTTTTTTTATTAATCATCTGTCTATTTTCAAAGGCTTACTCGCCAGCCAGTAATATTTTGTAAGATTCTCTCCAACTCATAGTTTTGTTTCAATGTTAAAACCACTTGGCTAACGGTGTAAAATATTATTATTACGACTCAGGTTGACCGATTATTCGACGAGTATTAAATATTTATGATCCACTGTCACAATTTTAATTTGATCAAATCAAAAGGGAGTCAAGTGTATGACGTTTCCGGAATCCTCAGTTGACATATCGACAATATTTGACCCACTATTCGATTTCAATTTATATCACATCCAATATCGGAGAGCTTCATTATTTTAAAAATCTAGAACACGAGTCGTATGTCGAGGTCATCTTGCTTGCACTAATGGATTTAAATACATTTTGGAGAATTTTAAAAGAGATGCGATTGGTAAATCAGTCACTACAGATGTTAAAATATAATTAAATTTTAATGATCATGAATTGTGGTTATTGGAACGAAGTTCCTTATCGCGCGTTGTGAAAGGGGGCTAGACGGAAAAATACGACACTTTTTGATTATTACGAATGACGACACTTTTTTTGAAGTGATTCAGAGAGTTTTACAGAGATGGCGCTACTAGCGTGATTCAACAATACTTAAATCGAAAGGAACTTCGTTCCATCCGGGTGTCCCTTAACACCTCTCATGTTTTGTTTATCATTAATTCCCAAAAATACTTAAGTATTATACATAAAGAAAACAGTCTTTTATATTTCCTAAAATCAAATTGCATAATTAACTACATTTTTTTACGTAACTCATTTGAAAAATGCCTACCTACTGGCTAATTAACAGATGAATACGTAAAATGTTGATGACATCAAGGCGTTAATGTACCTACGTATCTTGTAAATATATAGTATACTAGCTGATCGGGCAAACGTTGTTCTGCTATATAAATTATATCTAGATATAGGGAGCCTATTGAATACCCTCTCAATCCAGTCAACAGATATCGCCTTGTGTTATAATCGTTTGGAGCTAACAGATAATTATTGTGACTGTCAAATAGTACACAAATAATTTTCAATAAAATAATATTGCGACAATAAATTGAGATGTAAGCTATCCTATCTTTCAAGTTGGATCAAACTGCACAAGGTGTGCAAAGATTAAAATCGGTTAAGTAGTTTAGGAGTCTATCGCGGACAAACAACGTGACACGTAATTTATTTATGTTAAGATTATGTGTATACTCGTATGAATACATGAAATTCATTACCCGCTTCGGGTCTAACATACCTACCATAAAGTTGTCGGAAAATTATCAGTTGAGATAATATTTACATATATCATGTAAAGCAGCATGTATATCATGTTAAGCAGCTTTATGGATTTTGTAAGTGATAGGTATGCTTTAAAATGCAATTTTCTTTAATCCCTGAGCAGAAATCTAAAGCATGATCAGATTAATTGAGCAATCATGGACTGAAGGATATTAGAAACATTGAGAGATTATGAAAATTCTCAGTTTTTTTTGGTGCTTGAAAGATTTATCATCAATATTGAATGTGATAAATATTTCTTTAAAGTTACATAGTGATATAGAGTGGTATTGAGATTATTGAGCAGTATTGAGTATTAAAGCCGCGTATTGTAGTTAGTACAATTTTTAGTTATTGATTTTATATTCAACTGTTTTAATGCGATGTGAACAAAAAAAACATATGTGCATAAATTCCTAATTATTCACTCGATGCACTTGTTAAAGAAGTCAATCCTAACTAAAAAGTTTAAAATAAAAAAAATATTTAAAAAATCCCGACTGCGTAAAAAAACTAAAAAGAAAAAATAAGCCCAGTAGCTTCGAATGCTAAAAGTAATATTGAACAACTTAACCACAGAAGGATCAACAATCGGCAGCCATTTAAATTTTACAGGGCTGCTTAGGAAAAAACACAAGATTTGATTGATTGAAGAATGGGTCCCAACTGTTAATCCTTCTATGGTACTTTTAACATTCTAAACTACTAGGCTTATGTTTTTCTTTTTAGTTTTTTTACGCAGTTAGGTTATTTTTTTTTATATTTTTATTGCATTTTATTAAAAGCTACACCTCATTTCTGTTCGGGGATTCGTCTAGACGTCTCAGTAATGTTTGTGCTGTGATGAACCTTAATCGATCAGGGCACTGAACTTATTTTGTCAGTAGTATTTTTTTAAATCTTAAAATTCATTAACTGTCAAATGTTTGCGCATGGGTGCTTCTTTTGCTATAAATTGTTGAGAAAAGTTACGTTTTACGCAATTTTGATTAGTTGACGCTCGATTAAAACCATCCCACTGCCATCCAATTTTCTTGGTCTGCCCAACGCCCTCGAAAGGGCTCTGAAGTTCGAAGAGACTGGTCTAGACAGTCTAGTTTCAGCTTGATTAACAACAATGACGTAGTCGTTACTGAGCAGCGGGGGCGCGAACGTCAAGTACCCATTGTTTAGTTACACTGATGATTTTGGTGTCGTTCCAAAAAGAGCAGTATTACACCTACTGCTTATGTTGTCTTTCATTTTATTTGCTACTGTCTGATTGCCATGATTATTCGCGAGGCATTTAGGATTATTTATGTAGGCAGGCCATGTGATGGTAAGTGGCTATCGTAGCCCTTGTACATTAGCGACACCAATGGCATCACTGATGCTTTTCCAGCGAAGAGTGAAATATAAACCATTTCTCAATAATACATTATAATTGCGCAATTTAAGATCTCCAAGGTCTGGGGCATAACTCTTCAACGCGGCGGTTAACCACTGCGTCGCGTCGGCTCGTATCAATAACAATGCGTTGTCTCACATCAGTCACATCGAGCAGATCACTCGAGATTTGGTTATTCATACTTGGAGCTATCTAATTTCTAATTATATTGTTTTAAAACTGCATTCGAAGCCATCACTTCTTGTTTTTAATTTTACTTCCTGTGGCATTATTAAATTTACAAAACCATTTAGCCATTGGAGGTCCACTACTGAACATAGGCTTCCTCCAATTTATGCCATGTCTCCTGTACTGACACGTGTGTTCCGCCTCTCTTTCAAGACTGGGATAGTGCCCAAATCCTGGGAGCTTGCCAACGTGCAGCCCGTGCTCAAAAAAGGCAGTCGTGCTGACCCCACCAACTATCGGCCTATCTCAATTAGCTCCATACTTTGTAAGATTATGGAGCGTATATTTAATACGTGCCTCGTGGCATACCTACTCGTAGAACGGAACGATCTCCTTGGTAAAGTACGGGTTTCGCCGCAATCGATCGACTGGAGGTCTTCTAGCGTATGCCACACACATATGGGGCGAGGCCCTCGAGAAAAATGGGGAGGCACTTGTTGTTTCCCTCAATGTCTCGAAGGCCTTCGATAGGGTCTGGCATGCAAGCCTTTTAAGCAAGCTTTCAGGTTACGGCATATCCCCTGGTCTTATCGGGTGGGTTAAGGACTTTCTGAGTGAACGATTTCTCCGTGTCATCATCGATGTTAGTTCATCGTAATCGATGGCTACGAACGCTGGAGTTCCTCAGGGGCCTATCCTCTCCGCCGCTCTATTCCTGCTGCACATTAATGACCTGCTTATGCCTGGTATTTATGGGTACGCAGATAACAGCATAGTAGTGGAGAGATACCTACCCAGTGCTCGAGCCAGTAGGTTAGAAATACAGTCTAAAAGAGCCATAGCCTATGTTGGATCGTGCGAATCTCGCACTCCAGGCAGTCTCCGACTGGGGCGATACCAATCTTGTGAGATTCAACGCCACTTAAACGCAGACTTGTCTGTTCATCGCAAAACGGAGGCTGTTCATCTTGGCTCCTACTTTCCGGAATGTATCCCTGAAAAGCACCGACCGCCTGGAGTTATTGGGAGTCGAAGTTTCCTCGAACCTCAACTATGGGCGGTTCATCGAATCCAAAGACAAAGCTGAAAAATAGCTTGTCCGCGTGGGTGTTCCCGTCCACCTACAATGTAGGTGTCTTCAAAAGAAGAGTGAATAGGCATTTATTAAGTTGGTGCGTTCGCTATCTTGGACTTCATCGCCACTTACCATCAGGTGGGATTGTTGTCAAGCACAAACTTATTTCATTTAAAAAAATCCGCTCTGACCGGTTGTGAGCTTTCTGAATCCAGTAGATAGATATTTTCGGTCTTCTTTAGGTCGCCAGTTCACATGGGGTCTAACTACGAGTATACTTACTCTGTACACAGTACTCTGTCACAGACATGGTCGCCATTCGTGAATCTTTCTTCATCAACAATTCAGTTCTTCGAACTATGTTTATAGTTTAGCCTCTTGCCACTTCAGCCGGCTAATTTTCAGAGTTATATTGGTCACCCTTGAACGTGTACGGATTTCATAATTTCTACCAAATACCAAGCATAGCCCTCTCCATACAGCCCTCTGCGCGACTTTGAGCTTTCTTCATTAGGCATAAAGCAGAACTTCTCGGAGTCTTATCACGTAATCGACTCACTGTTGAACACCTTCGAATTTACAAAGGCTCACTTATGAAGAATACATTTTTAGGTAAAATTTTCCCAATCCCTATTATGACAATATAACATAAGTTTTCCGTGGCACTTAACGACAGTGTATAAAGACTTCTTATGTAGCCTTTACTTAGTAATATAATAATATGTAAGTACATAGAAAACTTGCAACACCGCGCCGCGAGTACCGCGACGTAGAATAGAATTTGTTTCTATGAGCTAAGGGCGAATAAAAGCTAAGGAAAATGGTGCATGCGTGTGAGTGAAGTAATAAATATTGTAGTGTACTTAGAGCAGACTCGATTTAACAAATCCGTGCAGTACAATACATTCCGTGAAATAGAATCAAGAATTATATTGTGTCGGACAGACCATGAAGTCAATTGAAACAAGTGAAAATGCAGTTGATAACTGCAAAGCGCTTATCCTAAGTGGTGCTATAAATATTCTTACCAGATTTGAGTAATATACATCGGTAGTACTTACGCTTTTACGTTGAATGATAACTTTCGTATCATAATATTCATTCTTAATTTCTGATAATAGTACTTGCCTACTAAAACATACTCGTATACGACAATACCATTTGATATGACACAGAATTTCTAGTCGAATGATTAAAATTATAATACCTTAACTGGGAGTAATTGGGTGAACTAACGGATATGTCATAAAATCTTATGCCGTAAAATAGTGTTTCAAAAGAATAGAGACTACCACGAATAATCCCATATGAGAAAAGTAAACGTCCTAATCCGTTTAGATTTTTCCCACCTGGTTTACGGAATCCTAAAACCGACGTGTTATAAGTATCAGGTAAGGACCGGGCGCCATGCGTGTGTGGGTATAGAGTGCCGTATTGTTAGCTTCGTCGGCGTTGTGACGTGGCTGGGAGACTGACGGAATAGAATCACTCGTCATTTGCATATCAGCGTTATTTTTGTTGGCGACAGTTTCTCTCCCTTTGAATTTTTCTCATTTTATCTTTCTATCTTTCAAGGAAAGTGCAGAATTTCCTCTTTCATTTTTTTAATAGTAGAAAAATGTATAGGTCAAAGGAGTTCTACTGAAGGTGGAAAATACGGAGTTGTGTGATTTTTCAAAAGGTTATTATGTTTTATTTTTATTATAGCTTTTAATTAGGTACGTAGTTACCACAAAACCATGTTTCAATAAGCCCCAAATAGTTCAAATTCAAACATAGAAAACACATCCAAATGAAAGCCAGTAACTGTGGTAAAACATTAATTTATTTTAGTAGTGGTCGCCTAATTCTAAAAGTGGATGAAATCGATATAATTAAAGCACGGCGTCTTTGGAAATAGCCAGATCAAATAGGTTTTATTGCCCTTGCTCTCAAAATACGGAGGCGTTAATTGTCATTAATGCAAAGTTTCGTTGTTTGTTCCTAGCGGCGTGGAATCGCTAATAATACAGCACCATAATCAAATCGTCACGGAGCGTTTAATGCATTGAATACTTCTGATTCCACGCCTTTTGCTCTCAGCCTGAATGAAACATGATGTCATCCGGTAAATTTGGCTCGAATTTTAGGTTAAGGTTTGTACTCGGATTCATTCGTAAATTGCACGTGAACTTAAATGTCCGGAAACGAATTCGCTGAGCATATTTAATGTTGTCTAATGACGTCGAAATAATTTCGGAGCTATGTACCTACGGAAGATTTCAAGGGGTTTGAGTGATCTTCTATTAATAGATAAGTACTCTGGGACAACAAGACCATACAGATAAAGATTAATCAACAAAAGTTTATTATGAAATGAAATGAAATTCCATGTTTTGGAGTATACCAATATAAGTGATACCTATATGAACTTTTACGATCATTGCCATGCAAGGCATTGTACTCGTACTCTGTTGTCGTAAGACCTTATGTTGTCTTGCTTGAATGTTTTTTAAACCTTGTTTAAATTTAAACGCAGAAGTGTGGCTTCTTTTCTAATAACAAAAAACTGAGAAAGCATACGGGCAACAAGCCCGGACGCCATTTCTTCGCCAGTTGCGGTATGCCGTTACATAAATGTCGCTCCTGCTACATCTGCCGAGTTCGCCTCAGAATGCAGCCCCGCATACTTTCCGTGGGGGAGACTTGAGCACGTGCTAACTTAGTAACCATATAACTGTATAAATTGTTATTATTTTCATGAACCACCAAACATAT
Source organism: Thymelicus lineola (assembly GCA_963932265.1). Taxonomy (NCBI): domain Eukaryota; kingdom Metazoa; phylum Arthropoda; class Insecta; order Lepidoptera; family Hesperiidae; genus Thymelicus; species Thymelicus lineola. Next base: position 12,264,946 of record OZ010694.1, read on the forward strand.
TACAAGTTGCATCCGGAATCCATCTGACAGATGAGGATCATTAAAATCCAGCTAATGTGCCTATCCTAAAGAACTATTACTAGTTACTACCAGAAAATGTCTCAAACATGCCCGCGTTGATCTTAGTATTGCCACCATAATAAGACTTAAGTCTTATTAGATTCTTTACAAATGAAAAGAAACGAGCTTCCTCGTTAAATCACAGCCCTTTCCCGCCGGTTTCTTCCATAAAAGACATGCACAATAGCCTCAATTTACAAGTCAAAGTTACGCTTTTATTTCTTCGCGACAATTACAGAGAGCAGAAAATGTTTAACTAGGGTAACATCTTTATGAATTTTTATCATCTTTTTTCGCCCGGGATGGGATTGTATCAGGTTTGAGCTTCACTACAATGATCTCTACGAAAATTTCTAGAACTTTTCTCGTTCTTTAATTCTTCAATATTGAAAGATATTTAGGGCAAGGTGGACGCTTCGTTTTTCGTATGCAAAAAACACTTGCACCTAAAACAATCATTACAAATATCAAGAGACCTGTTAATACAAATGCCTATTGTATAATAATTGTACGTATTAAAAAAACTATGCGTATAAAAGTGTGTTTTCAGTTTGCAATTAACCATGGTTTTGTTTCTTGATATTGGCTGTAGAGTTAGATTATTAGTATTGTTTAATATTTTTTTTAATGGAAATAGCCGGCAAACGAGCTGACGATCCACCTGATGGTAAGTGGCTATCGTTGCCCATGGACAGCAGCAACACCAAAGGCATCACTGATGCGTTGCCGGCCAAGAAAAAGGGAAGAAAAAGAAAGAAAGAACTGGCTCTCAAGCCCCCAGCCGGAACACGACGAGTCGTTTAGCGGCTGACTCATGCTCAAGGGTGGTAGCTATCCAAGCGAACCCCATGCAGAAATAATAATAGTGATAATGGTATTAATTTACAATTAAAATTAATAATACCAATACAATCTCTCGAGGGGCCCTACCACCAGCGGGCCGGATTTAGTCGCCTCTTACGACGCCCATCCGGCGTGGGATTGGGGTCAGTATTCTAAGCCGCTCCAATACGGCAATATGTTCATAAGTTGACAAACACAGACAATCATTTATTACTTTCAGTATTTAATTCAATTGAAACCGTACTTGAAGATCATAATTAATGCCAAAATGAATTGATACTCAGGAATTGATTAATCGGCGCATATTTCAAGAGGTCGAACCATTAATTATGTTTAATAACTTAATCCTTAGCCGTGTAATTTGTTAAAAGACCGGCAATGTAAAGTGATTGTGGCAACGATCAACTTATGTTGATTTAAATTGCTAAATTATAAGCTAAACGGTTAACTTGCCACTTGCCGTTGCGGCACCCGACAAGTTTCTGGTTAATTTAATAAAGTGACTGCATAAATTAACACAATGACTGGACTCTGCTGGTTAAACATCAACGCAATCAATCTCATAATGATTTATCAAACGGGCTCACATGGTTTTGGAAAATACCAAATACCAAATAAATATGAAAATTGGAAAAATACAAATACAGACAGCCATAAATCCCAAGTGATTCACGATTTCAATCCCGTTTTGGGGAATTGAGTTTCTATTAGAAGCTTAGATACATCAATTACATTAATTATATTATAATAATAGTTAAAGTCAGCTCAAACTTTTTGAAAACTAGCGATTAATCATTATCCTTATTCAGCGTAATTGATTTGATTTGACTCGTCATTAAATTCAGATTAAGTGGAGTATCCTCAAGTATTCGTTATCTGTCGTCATTTAACAATTTAGTGTCTCATTTTCTCTTAATCCAATGTATTCTTTTTTCACGAAAAGACAGTTTGTTTATTAACTGTGTGAAATTAAAAATAAAAGGAATTTATCACGAAATTGCCTAAAAGTGCGAAGTTGCTAGAATTTTTCAATGCACCCAAATGTCCCTGATATATTGCATAAGGCGATAATTGCTTGAAGGGGTTGTTTTTAAATAAAAGATGTGCGGCTTGCTCAACGATCTATTGGACACTGGTGTGTGTTGACAAATACAGACGTTATAAGAATGCGTCTAACATACCGCCCACCAAAAAGGGCTTAAGACCTTTTTAAAAGTATACAAGTAAATAGTATGAAAGTAAACTAGTACACAAAGAAATGTTAAGTAACAATTAATCTTACTGAGTTGAAGACTCCTGAAGTTAAATAAGATTCTCGAAAAATTTAACAAACATTTTGCGTAAATAAAGTTGTGAGGTACAATCAGTTACAAATTGAGGCTAATCTTTTGTACAAATAGGTAATGGACATAAATTCGAAATCGATCTTTGAGTAATTTTTCCATTGTAACGCACAGTATAAACTCGCGTATTATTATCGCGTCCAGGATGTTTATTCATAATTCTTGCCAACGCCCATTTGCCAGGAGGCATGTTTTCATCTCTGAGTAATACTATCTCTCCAATTTCAAATTCTGACTTTCTTTTGAGCCACTTGGGACGTTGGTTTAAACGTGACAAATATTCAGTCTGCCAGCGTTTCCAAAACGTTTGAACCAATCTTTGGGTGTGTTGCCATCTGGATAATAGGTTTATATTGGCATTGGAATAGTCACGATCTGGAACTGTTATGAGTGCTTCTCCAATAATAAAGTGTCCAGGAGTAAGTATTTCAATATCCTGTACTAAATCGACATCGGTATTTACTGGTGTAAGAGGACGAGAGTTTAAGCATGCTTCTATTTGCGTCAGTACTGTAGCAAATTCTTCAAATGTTAAATTTGAAGTCAGTATCTTTCGGAGATGCTGTTTGACAGACTTCACTCCGGCCTCCCAAAGACCACCAAAATTTGGACAATATGGCGGGATAAAATGCCATTGGGTGCCATCATTCGCTAGCTGTTCTGCTACATCGTTAGGTATATCAAGTCCAGCTGCCTTCAACATTGTATGAAGTTCCTTATTAGAGGCTACAAAATTTTTGCCATTATCGCTCCACAGTTCGTTACATCTTCCTCTTCTAGAGACGAATCTTTTAAATGCAGCGATAAATGCCTCGGATGTCAGATCGCTTACCAATTCCAGGTGTATGGCCTTGACTGCCATGCAGATGAAAATACAAATATATGCTTTATGTGTTTTGGCACCTCGTCCTTTATTATTTAAAACGTAGACAGGTCCAGCAAAGTCGACTCCACTTCGAGAAAACGGACGAGAGGCCGTTACGCGTGATTCTGGTAAGTCACCCATCAGCTGTTGTTGTCTGGTCGCACGTTGCCGTGCACAGGTAAGACATTTATGTGTGTATTGTTTTACTAAACCCTTACAGCCCAGAATCCAGTATTTACTCATCAGGTAAGTAATCATTAAATTTATTCCACCATGCATTGTTTTCAGGTGTGCGTCAGCTAGTATGAGCCTCACAAGCTCGTTTCTCTTACCCAATATGACAGGGTGCCTTAGATTCTCATCAACTTTAGCGTTTCTTAGTCTTCCGCCCACCCTGAGGATATTTTTGCTGTCAAGGAACGGATTTAGAGTTTTTAAATTACTATTTCTTCTTACTGTTTTATTTTCTTTCAGTCTACGTATATCCTCAAAAAATTCCTTTTCCTAAACTTGTCTTATGCAAATTTCTAAAGCTTCTTCTAATTCTTCAGTTGTAATATATTCTTTTAATCTATCGGGGTGCTTTTTCATATTCAAAAATCTTTTGCAGTGTGCTATTACTCTAACTAGTTCAGTAAGTGATTTGTAATTTTCGATTTTGATACAGCTTTCTTCACATTCTGTAATGCTTACGTAGGATTGTGTCTCCTTTCTTCTTTCTATATTTGTAGATGGTATTGTGGGTCTAGTAAACTCAATGGTTTCATTGCTAAGCCACGTAGGTCCGTGCCACCAAAGGTCTTGATGTTGCAATTCTGAGATAGATGACCCTCTTGATGCTATGTCTGCAGGATTGGATGTTGATGGTACATGAAACCAATGTGATGTGCTAGTTTGTTCCAGAATTTCGACGACGCGGTTTGCGACATAAGGTTTCCAACGATTCGGTTCTCCGGAAAGCCATGCCAGAACTATTGTAGAATCGGTCCAAGCAAAGACATTTTCTGAAGAAATTCTCATAGCCTGGCTTACCTTGTGCAATAACTTCACTAGTAACGCTGCGCCACACAACTCGAGTCGTGGCAATGAAATTGTTTTTACAGGGGCTACCTTTGTCCTGGCAGCGATGAGGTAAGTTTTAATGCCTTGTAATTTGGAATCCACACGGCAATAGACCACAGCAGCGTATGCTTTCATAGAGGCATCGCAGAACCCATGCAAAGTAATCTTGTCTTTTTCAGTGCTCAATGTATCCAGCCAACGTTTAACTTTTATGTCATTAACATTCTCTAAGTCCTGTCTGATTGATATCCAATCTTCTCTTAATTGTTCGTTTATTTCCTGATCCCACAAGACTCCTTCTAACCACAATTTTTGGACTAGTATTTTAGCCGTGACAATTGCTGGTGCTATCCAACCCAAAGGATCAAACAACCTCTGTAAGTCTGATAGAATTGTTCGTTTTGTTATATTTTGAGAAACTGGTTCTAATTGCAATTGATATCGAAATTCATCTTCCCCCAGATTCCATGACAAGCCAAGTGCCTTGACAGTACCGTCTAATTTAATATCAAAATTTGCCTTAGTAGTAATTTTGTCGGCATCCAAGGATCTTAAAAAATCTGTGTTATTAGAGGCCCATTTTTGAAGTTCGAATCCCCCTCGTTGTAAAATATTTCTCAAATCTCGACTGATCTGAATAGCATGATCTACTGTGTCGCATCCAGAAATAAGGTCATCGACAAAAAAATCTTCGCGTATAATACGAGCAGCTTCGGGATAGTCAGCACCTTCATCAGATGCAAGTTTTATTAACGTCTTGACGGCAAGGTAAGGAGCCGCTGCTGTACCGAAAGTGACTGTTCGTAGTCTATAATCTTTGATTTCTGCAATTGGTGTGCTTTTATCGTTTTCGTCGATTTGTTCTTGTTTCCTTCGCCAAAGCAATCGCTGATAGTCTGTATCTTCCTTTCTCAATAAAATCATTCTATACATCTTTATGATGTCACTCACAAAGCAAACCTTATGCATTCGCCACCTCATAATTATGCTACGTAAGTCTTCTTGCAGTTGTGGTCCGATCAGAAGTTCGTCGTTTAACGAGATACCATTTTCTCCCTTGCTGGAAGCGTCGAATACTACTCTGATTTTTGTTGTTTCTTTATCATCTCGTCGAATTACTGCATGATGTGGTAAGTAGACCGATGGAGTGTTTAATTCGTCCTTAGGTACTTCTTCCATGTGTCCCATTGATAAATATTCTTCTAATACCTTGCCATACTCTTTTCTTAACTCTGGCGATTTTTGAAGTCTTTTTTCTTGTTGATCTAAGCGTTTTTTTGCGATCTCTTTGGTATTTCCATTAGGCGATACTGGGTTGTTGTGTCGAAATGGTAGTTTGACAACGTATCTGCCTTCACTGTTTCTTGTATAATTTTCTTCATATATTGTTTCGCATAATTGTTCCTCTTTAGTGTATTTTCTTTTCGAATCTTGATCTATTTCCCATAATGTTTTCAAAAAATCTTCTTCTATGACTTGATGATGCATTACTACTACAGGATGTTGTTCTTTTATTTGTTCCAGTTTTCCAAATAAAATCCAACCTAGGTTTGTTTTATGAGCGCACGGAGAACCTGGTGGACCTTTAATTAGCTGGTTTTGAATTATTTGTGCATATACGTCGACACCCAGCAGTAAATCTATGTATCCTGGTTTGTGATAGCTTGGATCAGCCAAATCTAGTCCCTCCAAATGAGACCAGTTGCTTGCGTTGATTAGTTGGGATGGGATTTTAGTAGTCAGTTGCCTTGACATGATGTATGTTTTGACGTTTAAGTTGAATGATTCGTATCTTGATGCTATATTAATCTGAACTACGTGCTTGAAGATATCAATATCTTCTCTGGTTGAACCCACACCAACGACTGTGCCCTTGACAGGATATCTCTTGGCTTTGAGTAATTGTGCAGCTCGTTCGGTTATAAAGCTCGCCTGTGAGCCCTGGTCGATCAAAGCTCGAAGAGTAATCGTGTAGTTGTCTTCGCTTCTAACTTGCACGAGTGCTGTCGCTAATAATGCTGTACTTTGTTTTGTAGCAACGTGCAACATAGTTATGTCGGTATTTTCTTGTTGTTTAATCTCCTTCACGTTTGCATGTAGCGACACGTTGGGTTGTTGTATTTTCTCAGTATTGTCCGGTGTGCAATCGCTCTGTTTATTTTCATGAAGAAGAGTGTGGTGACGCCTTTTGCATAATCTACATGATAATGGTACTCGACATTGCCTCACAGAGTGTCCAGATGTAAGACAATTAAAGCACAAGTTGTTTGTTTGAATGTATTCACTTCTCTGAGTAGGTGTATATTTCCCAAACTCTTTACAATGGCTAAGTGTATGGCAGCCTTTACACTTTGGACATGTCTTTGTATTCTCCACGTTAGTTGTGACATGAAAGGATTTTTCACGTATAGAACTTTGATTTGATTTTTGTGCTGCAGGTTCTATGAGCTCCAGGGTGCGATAACGATCTTCCAAAAATTTTCGAAACATATCAAGCGAGGGTAAATCATCTGGTTCATTTAATTTGCTGCTAACATATTCTTCCCAATATTTATGTGTTTCCGAATCCAGTTTCTGAACTATGACGAAAATAATTACTGGGTCCCAGTTCTCAGTCTCCACATTTAAATTCTTAAGATGATGTAAACATTCGAATGTAATATCTAATATCTTTTTGATCTGAACCGATGTGTGCATTGACATTCTTTTTTGCGAAAAAAACTTCTTCATAATAGCATTCACAGTTAATCTTTTGTTACCGTACCTTGTTTTTAATAGGTTCCATGCATGTTCGTAATTAGAATCCACAACTTGAATATGGTTCACAACTGAAGCAGCTTCGCCGCTGAGGCTAGTCTTCAAATAATGTAATTTTTGCACGTCGGATAGCGACTCATTCTTGTGAACTAAACTATTAAATAAATCGTGAAACGATAGCCACTGTTCATATTGACCACTAAAAGTCGGTAACTGTATTTTAGGTAATATAACTTGCTTAAGTTCCGAATTAACCGGTGTTGGCGTCATAGTATAACTTGAACTCGAACCTTGAGAAGAGGGTAACATATCCTTGACATCAGTTACTAAAGAGATGTATATTTCTTCATGTTCAAAAAATTCTTCGTTTATAAAAAAGGGTAACTTGTCTCGCTTGTCCTTCGGCGTGTTGCGTAATATGTCACTATAAGTTTGCTTGTAATCCTTCCAATGGTTGTCGATAATTTTTAACCGAGCTTCGAGGTAATTTCTTCTTAATCTAGCCTTTGGGCACTTTTTCAAGTTGACGTGTGTCTTCTTCAATATATTCACGATGCATTCTAACAAATCTAATGACTTTTGCACTTCTTCAGCCATTGTAAACACGAAATAATTGCGATCAAAATAACGTAATTGAATAGCAAAACTTCTTGTAACTCAGTAAAGAACTCGCTCGGTTCGTCCTTATCAGTAGCTGCATGCGATTCTTTTGTTCTCGGCCGGCCGGTTCACAATTACGTTGATCACTGCGTTCACTTCTATGCGGCTCGAATCTGGACCATATGATATATTGCATAAGGCGATAATTGCTTGAAGGGGTTGTTTTTAAATAAAAGATGTGCGGCTTGCTCGACGATCTATTGGACACTGGTGTGTGTTGACAAATACAGACGTTATAAGAATGCGTCTAACAGTCCCATTATCCCCTATAAGCAATGGTATAACACATTTTAATCAATACAACACATGTCGGAGCGGCAAAAGTTAAAGGGAACTGCCGCACACGCCGATCGGCTATAAATCTCCTTTATGTTTGCTTACGAAGTGTCGCCTGGAAACACAATTAACCAAATTCGGACACACCTTTTTTCAAAGAGTATTATGTACTTCTTTCGTTCTAGTGATGCACCACTGCTATGTATTACTTATGGTTCGATGAATGATGTGACAAATATGAATAACGTTTAAGATGTAAGTTATGTTCTATGATATCATAATTGGGTTGCCTAATCACATAGTACTATGCTTTTCCAACTAACAAATATATTGTCATCAAACTATCAACTATCGCAACTACCCTTAGTAACTCATCAAAACTAAGAAAGTGAGGTCTACGTTTTGGTTTTTTTTTTCACATTCATTCATGGGTACGTTTCCGCGTACGGGTGTGGCCCTTTATTTAACAGAGACCTTGTTTACTTTATTATTCAACGCTTTATATAGATTGTTACTTATTGGTCAACTTAATCTATTACATTGATTTGTCTATATCTATCTATTTATCTATTGTCTATTTATTATCTATTTATTTAACACCCTTTATTTTTCGCAACTTCCTCTCTTTTACTTATTTCTACTAACATTTTCTAATTCAATGGGGATTCAATCAATGGCGTATAGCATCGCATCGTGGCATGCCATTTATGCTAGTTAAGTGTTATAAATTTAATGTCGTTCTCTCATTTTTGCGTGATTCGCGGTACCTCTACATGATGCAAAGTCGGTTATTAACAGGGAAGGCATTTAAAAAAATGACACATCATTAATCTACTCAAAGGTTGTAGATAATAAGTTTCCAGTTTTGTTGAAGTGTCGGTTTGTATCATCAACGGTAAATTCTTACATAAACATTTCATTTATCCTATGCAACTTTACTCCTTTCATTTCTAAATTAAACCTGTCCGACGTGATCGGATTCTGAATTTCATAAGTATTTAACTCAGAGATACGATATTACCCTTCTTTTCACAAAATGATAGCCGAGTACGTGCTACGAGTATATCTTCCACGACATAAGACGAAACTCAGACTTTAACTAATTTATTGCTGTTTTGGTTCCATTCCATCTGCGTCAGTTGCTGTAACTAACGACTTAATGGCCGTGACTCAATATCGTTGAATGATTTACGCCCTATGTTTATGCCTTTTCTCTTTTTTAATTTTTGTCTATTTGCGTCCACATCATTAATGATGTTCTTGCGATTGTTCAATGCTGTGATTCAGTGCAAGAAGACCAATGAAAAAAGTTTATGAAGAAAATTTGCAAAGCCAGCGTCTTTAACGGTTGGGATAGTCTTGTTGTTGAACCTCTAGAAAGATGCACTCGACATCTTGCGATTTAATTCTCGCATTGTCTGAGAACTTTGTCTTACGTATGTCTTACTTACGAAGGATCGATGACCCATCTACATTAATCAATCCTTCAATGTGCTTGGTCATTGATGAAATCAAATACTTTAGTATATTAGTTCATTCCATTTAGTCAATTCAAATGTTGTATTCCGAATATTAAATTAGCTAAAAATTATACAAGAAAAGCATATTCAGAGTTTTGATTGTGGTTTAGAAATCTTCTTAAAATTTAGTTTATTATTTTTACCCTACTGCCAAGGAAGGGTTATGTTTTTCGCGCGTATCTTGCATGTTTGTATGCATATAATATTCTTTATTACCTCGTATCTTCCAAACCTCTGAAAGGATTTATATAATTAAAATATCGTTAGATTCGTCTTAATAACCGAAGTTTTTATGTAAGTGAAATTAAAAAAAAACATATATGTTGGCTGTGAGATGCCATTGTTTGAAATATCAAAAAATAAAAATAAATCGAATATCGCAATATAGGTATCAAATTAAAGAGCTCACGTCATAAGGATTTCAAAAAGGTATATCAAGATAGCTTTTTGATAGCAAGCGGGTTTTTTTTAATTTTTAAATTTTAGTGTTCGAGTGTTTGTATGTGAGTGTATGTATGACTGACGACCTGAAGAAGACAGTGGGTATCCGCTGGATTCAGAAGGCTCAGTACTGGTCAGAGAAGCGCAAGTTAGAGGAGGCCTATGTCTAGCAGTGGACCTCCAAGGGCTGATAGATGGATGGATATATAGATTTTGTATTTTTAGCATAATTATGAAAATTATATCATGTGAACGTTATTACAATTCATATTATACTACATAGTATGTACATATATGTTATTATATTAACTATTACACACCCATATAAATCATAATTTAATATCGTATTATTTGTCGTCTTAAGGACTTAAAACGATTTGTTCTATTTCAGTCTGCTAGCTTACAGTACGAAACGCACGATTTAAGTAAGAAGCATGAAGTAAAATTAGATTATAAATATAAATTGCATACGTCGCTCCTTGTACGTGAAATAAATGGTAAATGAGAGGGTGAAGCATTTAATGTTTCCAGATATATTTAGCGTTCCATTCCAACAAAACATTTGCAGGGGAGAAATCTGATTTATTTTAATAACGTGGCTTAAATGGTTCAGGATTTGTAGTCTTATTATGTGAATACTTTTTGGATTAATAACTAAATTCTTTGAATTTGCTTTAAATACCAATAATAATTATACCTATTTCGTAATTATTGTGTTAAGTGTAGTGTAGTTATAATTTTAAACAATGAATTGTATCAATGCGACCTTTGTTTTGTTATCTGTCTGTAAACATCTATTTGATCTTCTGTGTTATTGTTTCGATATTTTATTACCACTCAGCTATTTCAAACGCTGCGGTAACGCGTAACAGTTGACTTTTGTTTTTGTTTACTTTGGCACAAGTTACTGGATATAAGGGACTACTAGTTAAATAGTATTTTCTACATTCTTCAACATTATACATTAATTAATTCTTAAGAATTAATGATGATGGTGTAAAATAACTTCCTATAATTAAATGTACTTAATTGAATATTATTTTTCACACGTTTGTGTTATGGTAGTTCTTTCAATATAAGTCCAGTTTTGCTTATTAAATTACATTTTGGGAATATAGAGAATAATAACTATTTTTGCCTATGTTACGAAGATTGGATGTTACACAATAAACACTAACACGTGCATAATTCATACTATCACTGGAGTTTATCAAAATATTTAGAATCCACCACGATTTAACAAGGCAGTAACATAACAACAACCGTAACTAACAATGCAATTATAATATATTTATGCTCAACCCAAACGGCACTTGAATGTTTTTTACTGTATTACTGTATAGAGCGGTCTAAACATTACGCATAATGTTATCTGACCGCTCCGCTAGAACTATCTTTATCGACCCTCTCCCTTGTCATGTTTCGAAGATTTTTGTTTCTCGTTCATGTTGATCCCTTTCCTCGTTGTTTATTGTTATTAGCGTTATTATAACACACATGCTGTGTTTGTTTTTCAGACGGTCCCGTTTTAATCACTACTCGTGTTTTCGTCGAGTTTCAAAGCATTCGATGATTGTAACTCAATATTTGCCACTTTGTTATTGACTTCTTTCTGCTCATATTTAGGTTGTTCTTAATTTAAGTTCGAAATTAACGTCAGTGGATTTCATCAGCACAAGCGTTAATTGTACATTGGTTATCATATCAGAGTGTGACACGCGGCTGGTTCGACGCCTCCGAGCATTCGACGCGCGCCCCCTACTGCGCTCCCCCCGCTCCGACCCTCAAGCGACAAGCCCAGACCGATGCAGTCTCCATTCAGACGTCAAGGAAACCGCACGTCACTCATCTAGAAAAAAGCTTCTCGAGCTCGAGCTTTGTCTATGATTTATAATGAAGTGTTATTTGTTTACCAATTCTAAAATACAATACGGCCGAGTTTAAATCAGTGCTTGTGTTTATGTGTTTTACATTGTGTCTTATCGTTAAACGGTCAATGTAAACGGTATTATAAGTGTCAGTACGATCCTTTATTTAGCTAAGTTCGTGGTAGTGTTTACATTATTTCCTGGGATGTCTCTGAGGTTCTAGGATCTGTTTAAATAAAAAAGGTATGTTTTATTATGTTATGATTCTTCACTAACTTAAATCTGGCTTATTATTTCGCCAATGTTTGCCTAAGATTTTCTATATTGTTTTACACGATGCGAATTCAATATTAGATTTTTGCTTAATATGGTTGTAATAATTTTTCAACGCATTTAATTTTATTACAGCAATTTATACTGTGAACAATGTAGTTGCTTAATTCTTAATTAGTTGATGTATATCTATAATGTTTCCAGCCATCTTTGATGACATAAATATTTAATTATCCCACGATGGCATGGGGTGGGATAGCGAGTGAGAAAGAGATGGCAATACCTATGACCCATACAATTCGAGGGGCTGCCATCCAGTCCGTGGTCGTGGATACAATAGAGGGATTTCCGTGAGAATATTGTGTTTTGGTACCAATTCACCAGGCAAGGGATAGCCATTGAATTAGGCCCTTATGGAAATGTTTTATTCCTTTTAGCTTCTCGGCACTTAATTCACCTCCAAGTCCTTAACCAAAGCATTGTTCTATGCCCTAATATCATCAAGATCCCCGTAGGATAGACCCATGTCATTCAAGTTTTAACGTTCTCTTACAAGCATGGAATGGACATGTTCAAAATGTTTACTACCGCTTAAGTTTGGTTTACTGTTTGTTGTATCTGTACCGTTGTGTTATCTTAGTTAGTACTTACTATAATAGTAAATGTCCCGGCTGTGTTCAATGCAAATGGTCAATGCAAAAAATAAGCTGGATTTTTTTGTGAATGTTCTTCGTAAAATTACTTATATATTATTTTTATTGTAATATTATTCTTGGTGTCTATGGTAGTATAATTTAAAAATCGTCGTCATTGTGATAACACTACAAAGGCTCTATTCATAGAAGTATTTTGATTAAAGAAGCTCCTAGATTTTTAACAATATTGGCAACCGACGCTTTCTCTCCAAACAATACTTCCAACTGAAACTAATATTCACCGAATCTAGAGAGCGTGAGCTGTTATATATTGCACTTTCTTTAATTTTTTTCTAGAAATCATGCTTTGTATGGTCTTTAGTCTTTACAGATTTATGTAAGAATCACTTTACGTAACGTAAGATAATAACAATTTTTACTGCATATTCTACATAGGATTGTAATACATCATACATCACCATATTCACCATGTATTCCTACATAGGAACTGTTAAAATTCAGTTATAAAATAAGGTTTACATACAATGTTTTGTTTTTAAATGAATCTAAAGACGATCATGTCCGATAGAATGATTGTAAGGGAACTTAATTTGAGATATAGTCTAACAAGTAATTGTTTCATTTTATTGTAGATATTTAACTGTAACTTTATCAATTACAGTTAAAAATATTTTCCGTGTAGCCATTACAGTTATCATGATCGCAATCACTGACGTAATCGTTAAGAGTGCTTAATTTTTATACGAAACAAGCCGGCCAATACATAATGCATTATGTACAGTTCCTTATCGCTCGCCTCGTGTATGTTTTCCCATGTATTTTTATAGTCAATCTAAAACTCTACCTAAGTGAGTCATATCAGTACAAGTAAAACACTTTATGGCCCTTGAATGATCAGATTTGATAATAAAATTTGTTTTCATTGATAATCTTATCAACTTAACGAAGTTATAATATCTTTGTCTGTGCAATAAGCTTGTATATTTTAGGAAAGGAATATACTTCTAGTTGTCTTACATAGGTTGTTACTTCTGAGGACGACTTAGAAGGCCTGGTTTGGAAGGCAATTCGTGACAATGATTCTGCACGAAAGTTAAGTTTTACAACAGATGCATGACCATATGGTGATGCTTTTCACCTACTTCTCACCGCAACAGAATCGCCATCTTGTTAATTTAAATCATCATTTTAAACACTTAAGGTACCAGGAATTGATTTTGGTGAGTGAGCTTAGTAAGAAGTTTCCTTCCTTAACTTCAAATTTGTTTATTTCTATAGATATAATTAAACGGTTAGATCAGCTTCCATTTCGAAGAGTGCTTGTGAAAAGAAAATTGGAATAATAACATATTTATCATTTCATTTAATTAACATTATCTTATTATTACGTTATTACACAGTTTCTTATAACCCCACCCATAGGAATTCAAGACGGCTGCGTCCGGTGACATCGACACTCAAACAGTGATCATGTTATTAATTCTTATGGTCGTGGTGGCGAGAACATTCTGAGCTTGTATTATGAAGAGTGACTCGTGCCAATAAACTTAATGTTTTATTCAGCTAGCTTTTTATGAATGGTATTGGAAAGCAAAGAAAGTTAAGATCTGAGTTTAGCGTGCGGTGGTAATGAGATCCAAAACGTCTATATAAATTAAAAAGGGACATCTGTTGGAAATAAGATTGTCTATTTTTTCTCAAATTCATTAATTCCTTAAGAAGATCCGAGCCTAGCAGAATATTGTAATGTTAAGTGTAGATGAAACTGATAAAAGCACTAATAAACTACTACAAACATGCATACTCGAAATGAGTTTTGTCAAGCTGAATCATTCTAGTGTTAAAGACAAGTATCTAAGCTTTATGTTTGTCTTGAAACTGCTTAGGAGATTCTAATCATTTCTTATGACAATGTAAAAAAGTATATTACAGTATTAAAAGAAACACACAACAAAATGATAATACGAGAATTTAATAAACTAATTTTAAACCAATAAATCAACATTAGTTAAACGAATCGCTTTAATACTTATTATCTTGAAATCCGTTAATCATCTGTAATGACATTAATTTTCTTTATTGTCGCGAGAACAATTTCTTGGCTATTGATACCATGATTTCTGGTATTGTAGGTTATTCCATTTTCAAATTAAATTGATGCATACTTGCTTTTGGCTTAATAAGCGAGTATATTGTGAGAATTCAAAACTTGTGCATCTTATTTCATTCATCTTTTCTTATCTATCGATCTGGCTTCTTTTGAGGATAGCGATCATGTAGGCAATGTAAGTTTAGAAAACTGCTCGTAATCAGTATCTGATTTTGTTCTGCTACTAACAAAAAACTTCATAATACTCGTATTATGTTTTCGAAACGTCCTGCTTGCATCTTTTTCTAGTAGATAAAATACCATCTTTAGTAGAGCTGACCAGCAGGTCTTTATCAACTGCAAGGTAAGCCATATTGGTGCTGAATAATTGAAGTAATTATTGGTAGCTTGCCAATAAACCTTCAGAAACAAACGGTCTATCGGCTTGCACATATTAAACATTGTTTACCATCCGTTATTCAGTAATTGCATCATGGCGACTGTATTCTCAACCAATGTAGAGGACGCTGACCCACTCAGTCTCGCAGTTCCGATTTACGATCCGCGCTGACATCACTTATCAACAACACTATGTGAATGTATTCATGCAGTGCTATGACTACCTACTGCTACTGCTTAACTTGGAGTTAGTAATTTTCATGACAGCAAAAGTTGAAAATCTATTTTCGGGTTCGTCAAATTCCACGATTTTGACATGGGTCATGGTCATGATGAGACTGGGTGGAAATAGTGGTAAATAAGTAAATATTCAGTTAAAAAATCTCATAAATTTGTCTATAATTATAAGAAAATTTAGTAAATATTCTCAGAACCCTGGTTATAGTTAATATGTAAATTATATAGCCCCTTATTGTCGGTACAGTGTACCGTTCATGATTTGGTAAAATTTTCGAAAACTTAGGTTTCGTCTATACTTAATGCTTGTCGTTTGTTTTTTTGTGCTATAATTATGCGGTAGTTTCGAAGGCATTAAATTATCTTATTCAACTTATTCTGACAAGCTAGAAACAGAAAACTGTTTAATCAACTCATACAATCTTATTCAAATAATAGAGATATAAGTATTATATAAGTATGTCCACGTTAAGAAAGCTGACCTCATTATATGGACAATAATACTCGTTAATTCTTATCATAGGCTTATGAGAAGAATCTCCTATTGGAAATCTTCTGTCCTTATTGCCCTTAAGACATTAAACGACCCGTCTCGTTTTTCATCATCAGATAACCAGTTGATATTGTTGGAAGCCTTCTTGAAGGAACTGTCATCAGGGTTATGATATTGTTTCAACTGTAATTTAACAATGCATGCATGATATTGTTTGGTTTGTGATATTTAAATACCCTGACGTCACTCACCACAGTCACTACTTATCAGCTGTAAATATTTGTATTGTGTTACAAATCACAATGCTGATTACTTTGATAACTGTTAAATATTTTGATTGTCTATGACGTGAAAAAATCGCAGCTATATATGTTACAAATCGTAGCCTGTAGAGGCTGACAGTACTTCTCATGAGACTAGTGAGACAAAATAGTGTCAGTTGTTTCATCATGTGACATTGATTCATTCAGTGGGATTAATGGGCTTGACCCCATCAGGTTTTAGTGAATAAAAATCCTATACATATAATCCTGAGTCTTATCTTTTAACCCCTCCTAAAATATCCATTTTTTGTCACCTGCTTCGCTTTGTGTGTCTCTCCTCTTCTTTCCTCTCAAAAGGCCTTTGAAGTATAATTTAGCATAGTTTGTGACTGTATCATGAGATAGTATCGTTTTTCCGTATTCACTAAGATGGCGTGAACCCGACAGTCCATTTCCCGAGACTACATGACGTCATCGTCTCTGAGTGGATTTCTTTCTACTCACTCCATTAACTAACCGTTTGCATACAGCTACGAAAATAGGGTAACGAAAAGAAAATGAAATTGTAATGCAAACCAACTTGAAACGGGTGTTTGCCGACAATTTCTGCAATTATTTGTTCTTCTCATTTTCATTTACTAATTGTATCCGCAAACGCTCCGTTATCTTTTAAGGGGCCATTTTCCCTTTAGCTAGATATGATTTAGGTTCAAGCCTTTATAAATTAAACAAAATGAATACAAACACTAACTTCGTCCTGAGGACCTGGTGTCATTGCTTGACTTGTTGTTCCAGAGAATGCACTAAGAGCGGGTGAACGTTGCTTAGGAATAAAAGATACAGGGAACCTCTTGCCCCATCTCTAACAAATTATATCTATCTATAATTATATATATCCATATAATATCTATCTCAGTCCTTAGTCCTATTCGTAGTAATATCACATTTATTGTTGTAGTAGTACATCTACGATAGGCCTCTACATTGATCACATTTGGTCGCATTGACCTCAAGTCACATTTATTTCTGATTTCTTGTTTAATAAAAAATATTGTGATAAAGTTATATATTCACGCACAATCTTGTAATAATTTTAACCCCGCCTAACCTCATCTCATCACTTACTGCTCCTTTTATTTTGTTTATTTTTACATTATGCAATAGCTTCTTTACAATATAGTAATACGTTATAATGTTAATTATCTTTACACTAAATCAGAATGTTAAGTACATGCCTAATTTATTTCCTCTTCAAAATTGATTTAATAAGGAACGCGACGGAATGCATTCGAATGCAATGATTTTATCAATGTTATTTATTTGACACACAAACTTTGTAATGAACTAAACGATTCCATACGTTGAATTTAGATCGAGTATCTGTTGAATTTATTGCTCACATGGCCCCGATGTTTTTAATTGTTTTTATTGCGATGTAACACTATTGTAGCTGTTACTTTTACTTCTATTTCAATTACGAGTTTGGCTATTGAGTTGGCTATAAATGTGCATTTTGAATTGTACATGCAGTTTAAAGAAATTGTTATTAAATTTATTATTGTAAATGATGGAGTAAATAAACGCTCCCATAACTATTGGCCATATTTTATGTATAAGTTACTCTATGACCATATTTGCCGAGCTAAAAGTCTAGGGTTCGGTTCTCAGAAATTTGTATTGTCTTCAATGTGTGTCCATACTTTCTGAGATTCGGTATATGAGAAAATATCACAATGATGATAATTACGATCACGTATACTGACGTAATAGTAAATTAAAGTTACCACAAATTAATTACTTTCATTGAAAATCGCAGTCAAGCAATGCCGGAAATATTGAACAATTCAATTCCATGCTTACCTACACATGTTAACCTGGCTGAGTATTCACAATGAAAGGCAAAGGGAACCAGGAATATTCGACATAACAGTAACATTCAGAATTTCAATTCACATACCTTAATTAGCACGGATCCATTCACATATTACATTCCAACTCTCTTGGGCTTGGTATTCTTAATTAATGTTGGTAAATAACCGTCGAAGCCTTCGTACAATCGGATCAAAGGCCGATGACCCGTCTGTATAGTTGTTGTCATTAATATTTATGGCCCGCACACGCTTCCGCACACGCTTCGGGGAAGTAGGCACTTGAATGTTTGTCCATTGCACCTAGCCCTTTCCTTCCCATTTGCCCCAACTTCGTGTTAATTAACAAAGAGATAACATTGTTTTTCGTCTGTATACCTACTCTTACAGCATAAGCTAATATATTGTTTCGGATATGCTGCTGAGTGACGCATTAGAAATAAACTTTATTGTAGAGGCAGCTGTAAATAGAACAGTGGTTTAAAATTCGACCTAATATAACGATTTCCCGGGTTTGAATCTAGAAAACGCTTTCCTGGTTATTAAAAAAAAATGGGTTCTAAAAATTAACGTCAGGATGACTTTATGTAGTAAATTTTAAAATGATCATCAAGAAGTGAAATGTCTGTTATGGGCATCTAGTATTTCAAGTAAACATGATTTATAACTTCCCTTCAAAAAACAATAAGAACTGTATTTCAATCTTCTTTCGGTCAATAATTCCACCAACAATATTTACTAACTGCAAGTTGTCTGGTTTCATACAGTAACGGAGAACTCATGCAATTCAAAAGTAATAAATTAAAGCTCTAAAAGCAATAAAATTAAAAATCATGCAATCCCTAGCGTCTCGCACGCTGGTCATACTAACAGTGTTGCACAATCAAGTTCGAAAACCTTTGATAAAGACGTAACTGTCAACAAACAAGCCTAAACAAGTAATCTCGTGTTGTGTGACGAAACGCAGACGGTGCCTGATGAATGCGCTCCATGACAAGATTACACTGTATCACGTCGCAGTCGCCACTTCCTGTCCATGGCTCACACGAAAATCAGTCTTGTATGGAGATAAAATGATTCCAAGCAAATGGTCTGTGGGTTAATACTAAACCCAGAAACATCTATAAAAGGACCGTGGCTAATTTTATGCAATAGATAAATGATGAGACACACGATACGAGAAACACTATTTTTATGAAAGGTTTTAAATAAATGCCACCACATTCATTAGGATAAATTATACTTAGAAGACACGCAGTTCCATATAAACAATTTAAAAATAATATAATATAATATAATAAAATAATAATTTTTCAAATAAGTACGCACGTCACAATCATTTACAATAATGTACCATCATTGACAAGCGGACGTAGGCCGCAGGTATCTTGTTGCGAAACCAACGAGCTTCCACGAACACTCCTGACCCTTCGTACGCTGGCAGCATATTTAATTTTGACACTACTACATGCACTGTACAGTACATAAAGTATAAACGCTACACCCACTTCGTAATCGGCTAAGTTGTCGCGCAAGAGATGGAAGATTTCTCTGAGAAAGTCAACGGTATATTTGGCCATCCGAGACGCGAGTTTCAACAAGATTCCTATTATGAGATACGGTTGAAATATCTTTGGGTGCGTTTGATTTCTTTATGACAGGGCCGACTTGGACGGCCCAATGCATGTCAATCAGCAAGACGAAGTCAAAGTTCGCTGTTATTGATGTTCTGTCAGTAAATTTGGCATACATCATTAACTGTGGCGATCGATATTAATTTGGAGTCACTGGTCCGTTTATATTGGAAGAAGAATCGTGATTATGAACATGTAGATGATAGTTTGAAAATTTAAATTCAAATGTTTGTGATAAAGTGTTGATAGTCGAGTAAACATGTTCGTGCCAAATAGTCCAAAGTCACGTATGTTGTATCTACTTGAAAATGTTGTCGCTAGAATGACGCATACATTTCTTTGATTTAATATGCTTCAATTTTGTCTTTAGTTATATGCTTGATTATTTCTTTGTACTTGGTTAAAACTCGTGGTTTCTGGCGTGTCATTGTTGTTAATTACGTTGTTTTCTTAATAATGGGTAAGGGTAATTACGATTCTTTTGTAATGTTGCTGTAAAATCCATGACTATGGTTAAGTGGTTTTAAAATTGGAAGCACTTTAGTGTCGGAAACTCCGCCAATTTCGATGTCATTATTATTTATCAGCTACTGTCAGAAATTCACATTGAAGCTAAATTGACGGATAGCCCGTCGAATTGACATGCAATTCAAGATAGTTGTCGCGTTTTGACATTTATTACCTCAACATGTAAATAATTCATTAGGAAATTTTCGACTTTTTGAAAATTCATATCTCGTAAACTATGAATTTGCGTAAGTTTAAACTTTTTAAGTTTAAAAAAAATATTTGAACCATCTTTCGACTTTTCCGATACTAAAGCTGAGCCTTAAAATTAATTAATGAGTTTCCCCAAAATTACGTTCATCAACGTTGTAATTGAAGATATGGCGTTACGGAATCCAACAATAAAAAACATAATGTACAACTTCTGCTCTGCAGGCACTCATTAATGGATAAACGTGACGCACACACAGCACCGGCTAATGATTTACTTCATAAGCATGAAGATATGAAACGGAAGTGTTGCTTCCTATAGGTAATGCACGAATAATGATATTACTAAACTGATGACTGTTGCTTATCATGAACCACGGCGTGATTATGAAATTAAGACTTAAGTATAATGTTATGAAGGCTCCACCACATTATTGAAACATAACATCCAATTAGGTGACTGGTCAAGGCCGATGATTGACGGTAATTGTACTTACTGATTGATATCTAACTTTTATCAAGATACGCTTACATTGCTTTAAGTAACCTCTTGAATCTGTTTTGTCTTGATCTTTATAGTGATTGATGGCAGAAAAGATCGCGAGGCAAGAAAAGATAACAAAGGTTATGAAGTATTTTTCCACGACCCTGTGAATTTACTCCTTTATTAAGCTTTACAGAGATTATGTCTAAAGCAGAACCTTAGTAAATGATTTTTATAGCGCAGCAAAAGTTAATGCTTTTAAGATATTGTTTTAATTTCCAAGTAAGATATTAATTGACGCACTATTATTCAGCACTCAAATATTAAACATTTAAAAAAATAGTACAAACCAAACCACTTCATCTCGAAATCGTCTCAAAAGAAATGTCTTATCGTTTAAAGTAAAAAACTTAAGTACTTAATAAATAATTATTCATCTGTCTCAAGACGTCTTTTAAAGTGGCTTCGCAAAAATTGTCCACCAAATTAACGTCGCACAAATTTTAAACAATCACATCAGAATTATTTTCACACAGCTACCATTAAGGATTCGTTGAATTTTATTTCTACGTATTTTTTATCTTTTGCGTTTTAGTTTGAACAATTTATATGCACAGGACGTGCAAGATGAATATTTTGCTTGATTGACATCATCATAATTATTATCATCATCATCAAAACTCTTAAACTATGTCTGTATATGGAAAAAGTTTTAAACTTTTTACTAAGGCAATAAATTTCATTACAATGAGTTTCAGAATTTGTCTGTTTGTGCGTTTGTTTCGGCAAATCTCACAAACGGCTTAATCGATTTGCATGCGATTTTACACAGATGTATTGTGGTAAACTTGGGTTAACATTTAGTGTTTGTTTTTCAATCGGTACACAAATAAAAAAACTGTGTTAATTTTAAGAATCCCGTCAATACAATAGCTAGGGCATTGTTAATTTATATATCTGGTTGACCCAAAGGTTTGCAGTTTTGTTTGATGTAACTACCTATTTTCATATCTGAAGTCACATTATAAAATTAGCTATATTTTATTAACAAATAACAGTTACCTTCCTTTATTTATTCCAAACGTTCTCACGTGCTAAAATCTCTGATTGGAGATAAAACCGCTGCTAAAAGTATTTACGTATTCCTGACCCTAAACAAACAGGTTAGGTCAGTTGCTTTCTTCGGAATTTATAAAGAGGTTATTGGCTGATTCATGCGTCACCCCCTGTTTATCGATATGAGCATTTAATTCTTATGAATCCACAGTCATTTTAAAGTTGCTTATTCTTTTTATGATGGAGTTAGAAATACTGTTTATTTCGAGGGCAAGTTACAAGTACTAGTATAAAATGCAACGTAAAATTCTCAGTTACTGGTATAAAATTTCAAAATGAGAACGATATTTATATAATTCTAAGTTAATATTAAAACTGTTTTATCTTCTTGATATATTTTATTTAAATGCAAAAATTATATCATACTTAATAGGATATAGCTTGTTAGCGGTCAGTGAGTTCAAACATCTAACGACTCTTCTGATAATCCATACCGGCTCGATAGTCTCTACGACCTGTAAAGTCTTTATTTAGAGAAGCTTTGTTATTTTGGACAGCAAAGTCACGCAGTAAATAATCCAAAGCTACCTTATCTTTCGCTAGGTTAGGGATTCTTTACTTTTTTCTTTGAGCAAAAACATGGGATAATCTGCTGCGAACTTTTTTATCTTTTAGGGATTAAACACAAGTAGGTTTGTAGTCGGCGGATTTTGTCCCAGTTTTTTCCCGGCTTAAAACATAAAACAAAGAGGAGATTCTCAGTTTCATACAGAATATTATTTTAATATGTGTACGAGTATGTTACAATATTCCATTTAGTAAAATGAGAATTCGCAGGTTGACAATGTTAGTCAAATGTTGACTGCGAAACTTGTTGTGAAAACTCATTTGCTAATACATATAACTGTAATATGTATTAGCAAATGAGTTTTCACAACAAGTTAATATAACACAACAACAATATAACAACAATTTAATACAGTTAATATAAATTATTACAAATTAACATCAAAAACCATAAGGCCGACTGCAATGGCTCCGATAACTCTGAACAAGGAAAGTTTATCGCATTTTATCACTATTTACTTTAGTTTATTTATTTTTATCGTATCGATGTTTATCAGCCATGTTAGAAGTAATTTATTTATTTATTATTGTTTATTTATTTATTTATGTACACACAGTGGATATACAATGAGGACACAACATATAGGTAATTATGTACAAAGGCACTGCTTATTTCTTAAGAAATTTCTTCCAGCAGACCTACGACTGGAGAAATAATGTCGAGAGGTAGGTTCAGCGCGCACACAAATATAAAAGCAAAATATAAGAATAAATAATATTGTATTGTTGTGTAATAAATAAATAAATAACTTTGATATGTTATAAATTAGGTAATAATAATACAAATATCTATGCAATACTACTAAATACATACATATAATTTATATATACACATACATATATTACAAAATATAAATATATACCTACATAAATAATATCTAATATTTACATTGTCAAGGATAAGTAATATTCTCTGACTCTTTTCTTGAAAATTGAAACTGTTTTCGAGTCTCGTATGTTGGGCGGAAGCGAGTATTTATTATATTTTACTTCACCATTCAAGTCTTCTACACTTTCCTAGTTTGTGTGAATATTAATTAATGATATTGCTAAGTACACATTTATTTGTTTAGAACAAACAAACAGTATTCATAAAATATCAAACTTTCTTTAAAACAAGATATTTTATAAATACTTGCAATTTGATTTATTAAATGAGTTTTAATTAGACACCAACAAGGTTGCTCCAGAACTTCGAAAAACGAAAATAAAGTTGATGCATAATGTATTATAATTAGTAGTTGGTTCACATTTATTAAATTTTTGAACACTATTTAAGATGTTCCACTATACGAGAATCGAGCCACCTTAAATTTTTAAGTTTGTTCTAAAGTTTAAATATAAGAATCGTAAAGAAGTGAATGAATGGGGCATGGGATTTTACTGAGTGCACTCACAATCTTTGGCTTTATTGCTTCTTATCTACGATTGGAAACGTTTTGAAACATTAGCTTATCACATGTGAAAAAACAAAGCCCCAAAATTCTTATTTCGAATAATCACCATCTCACTCATTAATCTCTAATACATATTTCTGTTCTCAGTCTTTGTGTGTTGTACATGGCATCTACGACACAGCAATGTGAGGCTCTGAGGTTGAAGCGTTATTATTAGTTTTCATTTTTCTTATATCTACTAGTAATATAATTTCTTGAGTTGATAAATTTTGTATCATTCATAACATATTATGATGTCATAAAACCTACATTTAGATGTGAAGTATCAAATTTCATCGTCCGTTGTTCACAGAACATAAAGTTGACGGTGCGTGACTTAAATGCTTGGTATTAAGACTATTAAGACCTTTCTCATGAAATTGTTATAGCGTTAGACGAAGCATATTATCATGAGACTTGATTAGTAAATTGACTGTTAAGAAATCAGATTATAATGAAATTAAAGATTAATGTTTAAGTTTGTGTTGTATTTGTTATTCATTTTCTTCTAATTCTTTGCAATTCTCTTTTTTCCATACGCGATAATGTTTCTCACTAATTTTCTATTCTGTTAATGCATTTAAATCCTAATTAGTACTTTCCACGTAACCGTTTCATAGTGATTCGTGAATGTTGAGTGCTAAACATTTTTTATTATTTGAATGTAATGAAATGAAATTAATGGTCATTTATACTAAGATTTGTTTTTATTTAAGTCAACTTAAGTCAGTCTAAAATAAAGTGCTGTAATGCTTCAGTTAAGGATTTTAAAAATATATTTTTTTGCTGAACAAAAGTTATACAAAAAAATCACTGAAATCAATACAGATAGGAGGAGCTTGGTGAAATAAGCTTTAGATTTCAGTAGTAAATAAAGCCCAAGCTCAGAAGAGCTTCAAAATTTAAAATGCTTACTTGAAATTTGAACTCAAAAGATTATGCCAATAAAACAGTAGGCATTAAACCGTTCCCCAGGACGACAGTAGTTGAAAATAGACTATTATGTCTCCAAAGATTTAACTACCGGATCTCGGTAACGTAAAACCGTTGTTCGTCACAATGTAATCTCACGCTTTCGTCGAGTTTAAAATAAAATTAGCTGCCTAAATAGTCTGAACGCTGAAGTGCTTACCTTCATATATCATCTTCGTGCGAGATCAAAGGATTTAGAACTATCCACCCGTTTTAAGAGAGTACAAAATTCATTAATTAAGTGTGTTATGATTGAAATGTGAAACTTCGCTTTTGAAGTTCTATCCATGGGGTTAAATTTTTAAAATAGAGCTAAGAAAAATGTGAAGACTTATATACTGAGGTATCAAGATGTTATCATGATGCATAGCTGTTATTGTGTTTTAATTAATCCGTACTGGAACAGTGTGGCAGAGTGCACACTCTACCACTTACTTAGGCCAAGAGAAGAAAGCCGAGAAACTTGTACTTAGCCGTATGCCGTTAATACTCATTAACGTTAACAGCCAAAGTAAGCTGAAGTTTGAAACACTGTTTAGCTGTGACTGAAATTACTCTATTTATTAATTCTTCTAATTAAGGATTCTAGCTTTTACTTTACCGTACAAGTAGCTGAGATTTTTGAGTTTAATTATCATTGAAACGGAAATGACGGTTATAATTTGTAATAAAACTGACGTCTGAACGGTACCTCGATAAAACACTATAAAGTCGAAATGGCAGCATCCGACGTTAGTGGTGCGCTGACCCCGCCGAGTGGCCGTTAAATGAAACGAACGCTCATATTCCAACCATTTCTTTCCCTTTATTCACACTTTACTTCGATTTGAATTGTTTGCTTTTTTACTACGCTAACAGTTCTCTGATAATTCGGAGAAAAGGTGCTCAGAATTACAAACATCGTAGCGATTCAAACGAATTATTTATTTTATTGACTTGAATAGATACAAAGTTAATGTTAGTTTCTGATGTTTTTATGGATTTATCCATTTTAACTAGCATTAGATCGGAAATAGTCGTTATCTCTTGGGATATAGCGTTTCAAACGAATTATTTATTTTATTGACTTAAATAGATATAAAGTTAACATTGATTTCTGATGTTTCTGAATTGATCCATTTTATTAAATAGCAATGGAATGGATCATAAATATTCTTTATCTCTTGGGATATTTTAGTATATCAAATAATTGAAGAAATCCCATAAATAATTCCAAACAAATTTACAGGGGATTTCCTAGCGAAAATAAAATTAGTGCGAATTCGCTTTTCGTTACTTTCACTTTTAGGGCAATTTTTCAACGTCGGGTCAACTCACGCCCATTACTTTTGGTTTTATTTTAAAGAAGAGCATGAACAACTCAGCGGAATTATGCCATTCTGCACCGTCGACTTTCAACAGATCTTAACCCAGTAACCTATAAAGCCTGAAAAATTTAAAAGGCCTCAACAACCTACTAACAGTACGGAAAACTGCGGTTGCCATTCCACTATAGTTTTCAGTTTCATTTCCAGTGTCTTTGAGGATCATTATTTTAAATGATTTAACATCATAAATTACGAAGTGATTATAAGCCATTTGGTTTCGCCTCGCAATATTTTATTTTAAATTTTAAGTCTTTCCTGTAAAATTCGTTTTGTTTTTCGGTGTTCTACGTTATACGGTGCTCAACGTCGATCTACTTTTGTGACAATGTTGAGTATTCTTAAACTTGCTCAGAACTTCTTTATAAATAAAGGAAAGTAAAAATTTTGATGAGGCACATAACTTTTTGCAATCAATAGATACATCTAGTGCGCTATTAACATCAATAAATGCTTTCTGTTAAGAAAGAAAGTTAGAAACAAAGTTAATAGAAAAAGACATCGTAATGCACTTATCACACTTCCATTCCGTAATGATTTAAAAGTTATGAAAATTAATAGCAAAATGATATATTTCACGAAATGAAGTCACGTACTGTACTGTACAGCAGTCATGTGAATTGTCTGACATCAATTGAAGTGAAAATGTTTGCGTCTGGCAGAAAATGCAAGCTGCTATTAAATTAGTCGTCACTGTTGTTGAAACGTACGATATAGTCTGGTTGTTGAAGTACTATTACAAAGTAATTATAAGTAGATTAGCTATTTAATTAATTGGTTAAATTATCACTAATTTGTCTGGGTACTAGAGTGAGGTATGTAATACTTTTACTTTTCTTATCTGTAACAGATACGTTGCTTCTTTTAAACTATTATTTATCTTAATTGTTAGCGTTAAGCTGCTATTGCCATGTTATATATTTCTGTATGCTTTTGTATTGGCAAACCCAACACGCAAATATTCCGGATCAATGGTTAGTGTAATTACTGACTCGTCGAGTCCTGTGGGTGCCATCCAGTCTCGCCTGACTCGTTGACGCTACTTATAGAACAGCATCATTTACCACATTACTGACGATAAGTGGACACTGAACCTGTTCTTTATCTACCGACGGGTTTAAATAGATGGCCTTTGCTATTGTGGTGTGGGTTGAGTCGTAAATCATTTTAGTTATTCTTGGTGGTCTTTGTCTGCTTCTATTGAATGAGATTACGGGAATTTTCGTAAATGCTAATTGTTTTTAGAAACAAATTAGCAACAATTTTTCCAGCTTTAGTGGTGGAATTAATAATGACTCAACAAAGTGTTACTATATTTCAAATCCTCACACAAATATATTATGTTTGGAGATAATATATTTATCTGTTAAAGAAACTTATTCGGAATTGGATTGAAAAGAATAATAAAAGGAAAAGTGTTCATATGAGAAAACATGGTAGTAATTTATGACGAAACTCCTTAATATTGCGACTCTTATTACAAACTCTCATAAAATTGTTCGAGTTTCTCGAACATTACCTACACAGGAGCCCAAACTTAATTTGGGTTTCCTATATCATCAAATAAAAGGTTTACATATAAAGTTTGGTATGAATATTCTTGAAGTTTTGTGAACGAATCAGAGTAATAAAGAAAATAAAAAATAAACCTACGATCGTAAAATTTTTTATGATGTAGTAGGAGTATACCGACAATTGTTTAACGTTGCTTTCAATTGAGCTCTGTTGTCCTACAACCCATAAACAAAGGGACCTTAAAGCTGATATGGCCCTGCAATACTAATTGTTTTAGCACTTGTAACTTATGAGTTTTAATGAGTTTTTACACCAGAATCATCTATCTAGCGAAGTGTGTGTGTGGAAAACTTAGATGGATGTGTAGTCTCAAAAGAGAGATCAGTGTTAAAAAGAAATAAAAGCGTAATTCTTAGCTAATCGTTGAATGATGAATATTCTGAAACAAGATTCAGGTATATTAAGTTATATTCAAGGTTTTATGATTCAATTCCTAATTTGGACTTGAATATTTTTTATTAAGAAACTTAAAACTGAGAATTGACTTATTATTCAAATTGTAAGAAGTGTATGGCTGATAAAATAAACTTATGTGCCACCAGTGTTTTTGATAGCTGCATTTGGAATAGTTTTGTAAATTAGTTTTAATACAGTCTAGACTAGACTACATTCATCCAACTATGATATCAAAATATTCTTGAGACAGGTTGAAATTACGATGAAATAAGTAAGCATAGTTCATTGCAGTTTTATAGAGTTGTCCTTCAGTTAACTTCAGAACAATTTCAATATTTAACAAGACGTGGACTTAGTACTGAACTAGTGTTGATTTAAGGCTTCATCTTAAAGTTAAGTAATGAAAGTTAGCGGAGATTACTTTAATTACATTGTGTTACCTATATTT
This sequence comes from Thymelicus lineola, assembly GCA_963932265.1. Taxonomy (NCBI): domain Eukaryota; kingdom Metazoa; phylum Arthropoda; class Insecta; order Lepidoptera; family Hesperiidae; genus Thymelicus; species Thymelicus lineola. The sequence goes on from OZ010694.1 coordinate 12,293,628, forward strand.
AAGGACTTGTACGGTTGGAACACTGCTGGAAGGACAAATTGTATTGTTATTGTTATTTTTATTTACCACAATTTGTAATTTTAGTTGTAGTATTTTAGCTCATCAAATCTCGTTTCTTTAATGAAATATGTATGCATAAATGTTATTTAATTTCTCAATAAGCGATTGTAAATCTTCTGAGAAATAAAGAATCTTAAACCATTAAACCAATTTGAGAAGACCCATACGCAGCTCTGGCACAATCAATGGTTGCAATGATGATGATGATATTGATGTAATCTATACTTACTAACATTATAAAGAGGAAAGATTTGATTGTTTGCATTGAATAGGCTCCAAAACTACCGAATCGATTTGAAAAATTCTTTCACTGTTGGAAAGCTACACTATCCCCGGGTGACATAGGCTATATTATATATTTTCTTTTTTTACTATTTTTCCCGAAGTGAAACTAGGGCGATTTCCTAGTAAATAATATAATAGTTCACAAGAAAATGTCCCTGTTCAACGACAAGTATTTTAGTCATCGTAGGGCCTTCAGATTTATCTAAGGCTTCCAATACGTACTTACGTAATTACGCAAATACGTAATTACGGACAGATTTTAAGAGTCCCACAAATACGTAATTGAAGAGTTCAAATCCGTAATTACGGATAATAACGCAACGGATAATAAATAAACGTATAATAGCGCAAGTACATAGACAGGATATTATTAATTTAAAAGAAAGAAGTTTAAGATTGTTTAAAACAATTTTAACAATTTTCATGCTGTAAAATTATAAAATGTGGTATGTCATTTGAAAGGTAATTTTATTGGATTTCAAATGCTAGTAAAAAAATAATTTTATTTTATATTTCCTACTTAAATTTTAGGAATTTTATTTTCTTCCCCCTCAATATTTTGTATTAATGACTCTAATGACCCCCTGGCTCTAATGACTGCTCGTAATCGGTTTGTCATCGACCGGATGAGTTTCCTGATGGAATCTTGTGAGATTTCCTGCCACTCTTCGACTAAAGCAGTTATTAGGTCCTCAATCGACGCTGGAGCTTGCCATCTTCCTCGTACCTACCTTTTCAACTCATCCCACAAAATTTCAATCATAATCATAATCATTTATTGCTAGAACATAGTACATGCATAAAGGATTATGATTATTACAATTGGATTCAAGTCAGGGCTACGGGCTGGCCAGTCTAGTGTGGGAATCCCGACTTCTTTCAGGTACTGTCTTGTCTCTGCAGTGGTGTGGGAGCGGACATTATCGTGCATTAACAGCATATCCTGCCCAATAGTCTAGTAGAATGTTGTTGATGTATCTTTCTGCGGTTAGCCCTCCTCCCCGACCTCTACCGGGTACGAATATCAGCTCCGTGTTGGCTTCGATAGAAATCCCTGCCCACATCATACAGGACCCACCCCCGTATGCCACGGTTTTCGCAGAACAGCATTGTGCAAATCGCTCCCCCGGTCACCTGTAAACTCTTCTTCGACGGTCGCTACCATGCAGACACAGTCTAGTTTCGTCCGAGAACAAGACTCAGCTCCATTGCTCTATACCCCAGTCTAAGTGATCGCGGGCAAATTGAAGCCGGGCTTGTCTGAGCCGCTGCGGGACATCAACGCCGGTCAGGTATCGATTCCGGAGTGAAGTGGAGACAATAAAACGGTCATTTCTCACAGAAGTGTATCGCTGACGGCCAGAACCTGGTCTTCGCACTAAGTTTTCAGTTTCCCTGAAACTCTGGTATACTTTTGAGACACATGACTGACTCAGATGAAGCTGATGAGCGATAGTACGCTGAGACAACCCATGCTGGATTAGAATGACGATTTGAACGGCTTCTGCAGGTGGGTTTCTATTTTTTTACTTTCTGTGTTCCCAGTGGCGTGAATTATTGGACTGATGACAATTGTTTCACCCATGGCCCTTTTTATAGGGTTTCAGGACTTGCAAACCATATTTTGTTTTATTTTAAAAATTAATGAGTTTTGTTTTTACGTACCATGATATAAGCTGACTAAGATTTGGTTATGATATCAAAAGAGGATGAAAGCCAATACAATTACCTTTCAAATGATATACTACATTCTACAATTTCATTGCATGAAAATTGTTAAAATTGTTTTGAACAATCCCCGTTTAGGTGATTCCAGTAAAAAGCTCGCAAGTGTAGATACACCAACTGCATAAATAACTTTGTAATCCCATATAAATATATAGGTTATTAAAGTTACATTTGCAGTGAATGAATCAGTGTATATGTATAATATAATGGAATAATAGGTGTAGATAAGTACCTAGATATAATTATGTTCAAAGTTAACTTATAAAATGGTCAACGGAATAAAAAAGCAAGAATGGGAGGAGATATCTTATGAAGTTTTACCAAAATCCCGCAAAATATTAAGTAGACTAAATTGCCCGAAATTGTTAGTATTCAAGAAGTAGAAGGTACTGGAAGGGAAAAAAAGTAGGACTAACTACAAAAATAAATGAGATGCAATCTAAAACATAACTTGTAAAAATAACAAGTCTTGCAACCCAGTTCTACCGTAAAAATTTGTGAGATCCATGTAATACCAAGTTGGTTAATTTATTCAATCCCTACTTAAGGGTCCTTCTGTCTTAAGTTATTACGTAATTAGCTAACCTAACAACATCTTACAGTGACCATATCAATATTAAAAATATTTTATGTTCTAAATAAATAGATTGACTTGGCCATCATACATGGATCTCACAAATTTTTACGGTAGAAGAACTGAGTTGCGAGACTTGATTTTTTTTACAAGTTATGTTTTTGATGGCATCATATTATCAAGAACAAAAATTAAATAAATAAAACTTTGAGCCTATTCGTACGTAATTGATTTTAGATCTGGAGTTTAATTTTAAAATTATTATCTTCTGTAGTTTCTTGTTAATATAATAGGTAAATGTGAACATTTGAAGATGTTTGATTATTTTTTTCTTTTCCTTCCTAAAATAAAATGTATTTTATACGCAAAAAAAATTGCGCCCTAAAAAAACAAATCAGTTACGTAATTACGTAATTACGTATTTAGAGCAGCAAAATGCGTATCTGAATACGTAATTGGAAAATCCGTATTTTTGGAAGCCTTAGATTTATCAAACGCTTTTATTTCGCTTACCTGTTTGTTCGGGTCAACTCATGCCAGCTTAGTTAGACCAAGTAGGTCTACTTCCTCTTATCATAAGGGGTTGAAATTTTACATACTACTGTTGTTCTGGTGACAATGCATTTTTGTGGTAAACGTGACTAGATACTGCACATTGACTTGGCTCCAACCGCGGTAACTCCTAGCACAGTCTCATTTTTATTTTTATTTAGTGCCACTTAGTACTTACTATTTATTATATTTAAAAATGAGTATTATCGTTTGTTTAAAATATTAAATTGACACTTAGTAACTGCGATATTTATATCTGCTATTATTATACTGTAAACTGACACTGTAAAGTGTGCAATTAATTAAGTTCCATTTTGGCTTTCAGGTACGAATCATGTGAATGGTGTTTGAAATTGGTAAGCATTCGTCTTATTTTTGTCTTAAAATCGGCAAAGATATATTATGGTCTATACCTACTTAGTAACCCATGGATAGTGGATATCCATTACACGAGAAGCAACAACGACTGGTTGGCGACTAACAATGAAGCGAGGAAACTGCAATGCGTGAAGAAACTTGGCACGCATGGTTCTAAAGACCTACAGAACTCAAGTTCAAATTTAATTTCATTATCTATCTAGTTTATTCTTAAAATGTGGATTTTGCACAAAACTATTATTGTATTAAAATTAATTACCTACTTACTTCTAAAAGAGTCTGCTCACTATACCTTACCATAAAATGACAGTCCTATGATTATGAGTATTTCGTGGGCATACTGACCTACTGTTACTTAATTCGTGCACAGATTTTTCTATCTCGAAATCGAGATATCTACATACTTACCGTTGGTATTGAAAACTCAATCCGCCCAATCTTGGTAACCGGTGTTATCGACATATTCACGGTCGCATTATCTGCGTCAATTGACTGTAAATAGCTCCTTAATAGGCACGATTATCTTTGTCATGATGTGGAAAGTGCAGTACGGATTAGTTTTCCAGTTTAGCCCAACGAGTCGAAATAGTCGATAATAGTTACATGGTAGTGCCAGTAGTCGAAATTTAACATTCAACATCGGCTTACTTAAGCAAGAGGATGGTAGCTATCCAGGCGCACGTAACGAATAAATAATAATACAAATAATAGTGTTAGCAGAAAACAATATAATCCCTTCGAGGGGCTCGACTATCAGTGGGATGTATTTAGTCGCCTCTTACGACGTCGATCCGACGTGGGTTTGGGGTTACTAGTCTAAGCTGCCCTAAAAGGACTGTAAATTCTAAACATCTTGTGTGGTCGAGTTAGATCATATAGATCACGTGGTTCCCCATTATTATTCTGTAGACGTACATAGGTGGGACATGATCGTACATAGAGTTTCATGAACACCCTGGTTAATCCGAAAAGTACGCTAACGTTCTCAGTCCTATCGACAGACCTAACGAAAGACAGATAGCTTACAAGACCGAAAAAACTCCAGAATTTGTGATTGAAGTAAACTCAAACGACACTTATCCACAAAGTATCCTAACCAATTGCTCTTAGAATCAAAAGCATATTTACTTAGATGACATTCTCATAGTTCAAGCCCTTGAGCCCGAGCCTTCAACTTTCACGGCCAACTGCCATGTTAACGAACCGTATAATATATCAAGTTCCGATATTTTTTGCGCTGAGGTAGCTACGATAATCTCCATGCTATTGAAAAGGCTGTAGATATTCAATTTACATGGGTACCCCTGCGTGACGCGTTTGCTGAACCTAGATCGTCGACCTCCATTGGCTCAATTCCTTAGTTAACGAAAGCTTACGCTGTTGCCGTGTTAAAGGACTTCGACCTTTATTATTTATGGTATAATAACTCCAATGCGTCACATATTCATTTTATTGGTTCAACACGATGAATACAAACGAGGGCGTTGGTTAATGGCTTCCATTTAGGGATAGTCGTGGAGATATTTTCATGGTTATCGTTTTTGGGCTATCTGGTATGAGCTTCTATTACCGGCTTATTATTTATCCATTATTTAACGTGTATGAATGTTGCAACAGTAGTTTTTTCATTAAAGAATAATTCAGATTAAAACATTTTAAAGGAAATAGGCAACCGAAATCCGTTCAAGGGTTTTCATGTGATGTCCGGACAGACAGATAAACAATTGAATTTTAGTATAGTAGAGATTGAAGACAATTTAGAAGAGCTTTGGTTGAGCGTGAACAACCTAACTAGTACCAATTCAATCTCAAGTCCTTAAAAACAGACGCATCGACCAGGTGCTTTAAGATCATTGTAAGCTGAGCCATACACTTTTACGATCTTCTTTAATTACAAGCTGTCACCGGCCTACAGTAAGGACTAGGGTCCATCACTGCTAATCAAATGTGAGGCAAACCTTGCAAACAATAGGGATGTTGACTAATTTTAGGATTCAATTTTATTTTATAGATATGACCTTCACGAAAAAAATATAAAAATAATAATCTTCAATTTAAAAACAAAATTGATAAATAAAAATCATTATCAAATTTCCCACCAAAAACGTCACGTGACGTCACTAAACGATATTCAATACTATCTGTCTGCTAAGTTTGTTGAATTTCCATTATAAAATTGTTCCAATGACGTCATATTCTCAAAATGGCGTTTGAGGTCACGTGTCAGTGAGTACAATTTTTAACATTTTAAATTAATGATATTTAATTTATTGTGATTGATTTCAATAAAAGAATCATATTTTAGGCCTTTAAATGTTACCACTAATATTTTAGACATAAATTTATATTAATTTATAATTAGTGTCAACATCCCAATTGTTGAAAGCATTATAAAATTACTCCCAGAAGAAAAATGAAAAGGCTTTTAAATTACGGCCACTAGCTCCTTCTAGTTAGAAGTTTGCTCTCAAACTGCTAGGCTATTTTTAACATAATAAACATCTTAGTTTAATTTATTTGAGATATTCTAAATTAAATTGTAACAATTGCCAAGTCTTGTTAACTAAGTTACATTGTTCTTCCTCTCCTCCGTTCTGCTTCCAAATTATTTCGCATCAAAAGCTTTTACTAGGTAATTTACAATTCGTCGAGTAAGGGGCGGTAATAGTACCCGCACGAACCTTTCAATGACGTTACTAGTCTCGACCGGCCTATTGGGCGATGCGTTGGGAATTAATTGTAGTAATCACGTTACAGAGGATCGTAGTTTAGTCCGCGAATTTCTCACGACCTGGTTTCTCACGTCCTGTCATTCCCTTTTATTTGGACAGTAAGATTATATGAAACTAAGATTTTGCCTTGTTCTTGTAGTATGACTTTGACATTTTGTGACGCACATCTTATAAAAATAAATTTTAAACTTTCGTGCTTCGGTGACTACATTGAGCTACTGTTACTGCTACAGCTACTCCATTGTATATGAATTAGATCTTTTATTGCATTTATCAATTCAAATCTATGTATATTAACGCTTCTATACTATGCGAACAAATTGTCAGTACGTGACATAACCTTCACAATAGATTTTTTACACTTTAAATGGTATGGTTTAATGGCTGCATTATTTGTTATTCATTTTTGTTAAATTTTTTTATCTGTAAAGTACAAATAACAATATTGGATTTGTGACATCAGTATTTATTATAATATTATACTGGTCACTCTTAGCGTCATTTCTTTCAACACTTATCAAAACTACTAATCAGACAATAACAGTATCAAGAGGTTTCAAATAACGTGTGAATGTAGTAGCGGAAATAATGAATTCTTATAGAACATTTGTTACAGATTATTGTCGAGAACAGTAATAATAGGCCGCAGTCCATTGTTGGACCGCTGGTTCAACCGTAAACAGTCGGACAATAAAAGAAATATCCTTAGTAACCCTTTGCTTGCCTTGCTATTGTAGCGTTCAGTAAGCAAACAATGCGTGGTTTAAATTATAAGGTTGGAAATTACTTACTTCTTTTTATTTTCACATGTATGCCGTCGTAGTAGTAAGCATGACCACTTATAGATCAGTTCTTTTATTTTAAAAGTAATCATACCTACTACAGTTGTCATCGACATGGGTTATGTTGCAATCAGTCCAGATAGTGATAAATATCTACTGCTTCACATAGAAAATAACCAAAATATAATAGGAATGCGGTAAGTATTTGATAATGACTAGGTATGGTTAGGAGTTTAGGACCTGGACTTAAATAATATAACGTTTTCCTTGTAAACAATTCTTTAAAAAATTGTTCTTGTGAACGATAATAATCAACTTGCAATATTATATCCTTATATAATACAATACCGTTGTCCCAAATTCCGAATACAAAGTTTATTTTAGAAGATTTATAATTTTTTTTTGATAATAAATTTATATTTACATACCTAAAAATATTCCTAAATCCAAAGGTGGGCGGGCGACGTACCTATAGGTTTATGGCTTTGATTTTCCTTGTGACTTATAGGATAATAATTTTAGATGCGATGAACATTTTAAAAGAAAAGAAGAAAATCTTTATCCCTCTGGAGCAGAACATTAAACATTTGAAGCTTCGGACAATGTAGCCAGCGGCTACTGCACTAGCGACGGTATTCGAAGTTTAGCTATGATACAACTTGAGAAAATATGGCTGTGTACGAGAAAGACGCTTTTCAGACTAGCTCGAATAGTGTTCTGCGACGAAAAACTGGCGACGAAAGACGGATCGAAGAACGTGTAAAAGTTGTTCCATGTTAACTGATAATATTCCCGTTACACAACTTAAAGAGGTATACGTAGGTCACTACATAAGTTTTGTCGTACTTTTTTATTTATTAATTTTTTTCGAAATAATGCCCATTAGCACTGATACATGCTCTCATACCGTCGAACCATGTACTAAATAGGTCACCCCAGAAACCACCTGGAACACTACCACATATCTCTTCAAATGCGTCTATAAGCTCTTCGTCATTAGAAAACTTGCGTCCTTTTAGTGCTTTTTTTTTGCATAAGGAAAAAGTGCAAAGTTGCATGGCGCTAAGTCTGGACTATAAGGAGGATGCCCCAGTAATTTCACTCCAACTTCACGCAAATAGTCTATAGTTTTGCCAGCCCGAATGTGCGGGAGCGTTGTCCTGATGCAGAAACCATGTGTCGAGTCTTGAGTTTGGTCGCTCGTTTTTCAACGCTTCTAAAACTCGAGGCAAACATTTTTCTGTGTACCAACTTGCAGTAACAGTCTTCTGTTTATCAAGGACGATAGTCGACAATATTCCGCGTTTTGAGAAAAATACAGCCACCATTCTTTTTTTAACAGATCGAGACATTTTGACAGACGTTGGCGCATCTTCATCTTGAAACACCCATACTTTGCTTTGTGATTTAGTTGGGACATCAAAATAGTAAAGCCAAGTTTCATCACATGTAATGATTGAATTGACGTACTTAGATTTGCCGCCGTCAAATTTTTTTAACATCTCATGACACCAATTCATACGCTGTTCCCTTAACTCATCAGTCATCGAATGTGGTACCCAAAGTGAACAAAGCTTCCTAACTTTTAGATGTTCGTGAAGAATTCGATGAACAGTTGGTGCATTTAATTTCAGGGTTTCCTCGATCTGTCGATATGTCATATGCCGGTCTTCTTCCAGTAGTTCTCGCACTGCCTTAATGTTTCTATCAGTAGTTACCTCTATTGGCCTACCTGGCCTCGAATCGTCCTCCAAGCTAAAATTGCCGCGATTAAACTGAATAAACCATCTTTCTATAGTCCTTAAGGAACGACACATTTGTCCTAATGCACCACTCATTTCTTCAAAACACTGTTGCTTAGTCAAGCCTCGCTTGAAATTATATAGCATTATTACACGAATATCGCGACGAGTAAATTCAGTCATGTTTAATTTTCAAAAAATCGCAATAAATCTACAAAGCTAATTTACGTTACGAAACTTGTACTGTTATTGTTGATATTAGTTGGACTTTATAAATCTACCCTCAACTAAACAATATCTTACATTTATTTCGCATACGACAAAACTTATGTAGTGACCTACGTATTAACCTTTTAAATGAAACTGTGCATGCGATTTGGTAAATCGCACTATGGACTTAACATATTATGATCCCATGTCAAGCTTTCTTCATCATTTAAATAAAAACTTAATACGTATGACATGGTTAACGGTATCCATCCATACGGCGTAAAATATACATATAAGAGCATTATATAATAAAAAATATATCCCGTAAAAGCCCATAAGACCCCAATATCTACGGTAGTGAAACTGGGAAAAATAGGGTCCTCAATATGATTCAAGCATCAACCCCATTGCCATCAGTTACGTCGGTTCGTTCAATTGGTCGGGATAAAGTTAGAGTAGCGTTAGATTCGTACGCCCATTGGGACCCGTTGACCGAAAATCGACCTGCCAGCCTGCCACACATACTGCCCGATCACGTAGTTCGGTTTGCAATCTTTCCGCGTCATTTGAGATATATTGGAATGCTCCGTGTGAAAAAATAGGGTATGATGAAGCACTTGAAGGTAATTTTGTTAAAGATATTGTCAGTAAAACTCTTCACGTTAGTGACTGAGAAACACCGTAGACTTAGGGCCGTATTAATAAACCAATGTTAAGATTTCTGCGATCTCAATATTCGGTTTGATGTGCTGACAAACGTCCGCCGTATTGGAGCGGCCTTAGAATACCCCAATCCAACGCCGAATAGATGTCATAAGAGTCGACTAAATTTGGCCCGTTGGTGGTAGGACCACTTGAGGGATTATATTGATCAATTTGATTTTAATAGTCCATTATTACTATTATTATTTCTCCATGGAAGTTCGTCTGGATAGCTACAACGCTCTTGTTTGAGTCAGCCGCCAATCAAAACGATGGGGGCTTGAGAGCCAGTTCATTCTTCCTTTTCCTTCTATCTTTCTTGACTGGAAATCCATCAATGATGATTTTGGTGTTGCTGATGTTTATAGATGACGATAGCAACTTGCCTTCAGGGATCGTCTGCTCGTTTGCCGGCTATTTCTATAAAAAAAATTAGATCACACGTAAAAATTACTCGCTCTTTGTTTGCTTAGAGACACATAATCCTTACATTTCGATATAGTGCCCGCGCCCATATTGATATTCCAATTTGATTTTGTCACACATTTTACAACATTAAATTCATTTATTGCTATAACTTGTTACTATATTTTAACTCCTAGGATGAAGGATGATTCACCTATACATGAATACACATGAATTGACACATATACATGAATTGACAACAAACTGTTAAGTTATGGATTTACATGTTTTCATCTAAATAGTGATTACCGCGTCATTTGGTAATAGACATCATAAATATAAAAATTTTAGAAACAGAGTAGTGGTAAACAAAACCTACCTGCATTAAATTTTATGAATTAAGGCCCATGACATTTCGATATTTAGTAATAGATTAACGCGACCAGTCGTTTTATAGTTTTATTTTAAATCCAAAACTGGCAAGAGATAAAATGTTTTTCGACGATATTTAAATAACCGATGACTAATACCCATGGTATTCTATAACATTAGGAACACTTGTCCACTCAATACAGAAAATAAAGAATCGCTGTGCTAATCGGTCGGAAAAGAATGCTGCCAAACCACCTTCTGGTCGTCGCCGTGTACAATGACCCACATTTTGCATGTGTTTATGACCCTTAACAATCCTTAAAGAACGCTTTAGAATAGAAAACTTACATACATAGTCGTTATTTCGTTTCTTCACATCGTGAAATTCTTGTTCTCAGAAAAATATTACTTTCATAGAACCTGCTATTTTCAAACTAAGCTGAAACAACCTTGATTTGTAATGGTTATAAAATTTCAGATGTTTCTTGACGTTGTAGCTTGAATGCTACAGAAATTGTAAACGCGGAAAACATTTTTCTAAAACATCGTCTCGTAAGAATTTCTTGAGCCCTTTTTGTGGTTTCACCTGTGCTAAATTTAGTGAATTTAACCTTGTAAAATGTTTCTTCTTCAACTTTTAGCATCTATTCACACGTGCGATTGCGACACGACAAATATACGTAAGTAGTAATTGCATCTGAAAATTGTCGCTGCGACATTTTGATGGCTGTGAGAATCATTTCTATACAAATAATTATAATTATTATTAATTATAATTATTATTAATTATAATGATTATTTTTTTATTACTACATTCCACATAGTTTGACATTTAGGTAGTTGATCAAACAATATACTCGTATACACATACATCAGACACAACACGAGCGCGATATGTAAAACTGTTGTACGCACCAGCTTTTGTTAATCGATGTGATTGATAGTGTTTGGTGTTTTTCGTACTAATGTTGAGTATGAAAACGAAATTAGATTTCATTGGTAGATGATGCATTTGCAGTTCCGTTGATTTGCAAGTGCATGAGTAACCATGCTCGAATTGACGGTCTATACAAATACATCAAGCTAAATATACATCAGCAATTGGAAATCAAGATACATATATAACTTAGTAAGTAATGCATCGGCCGCCGCCGCGTCTAGCTTTGGTTCAATTTATCATGAAGAACAAACTTCTCTTCGATTTGACGTCCATGTACTGAAATAGCTTGTATAAATAAATAAATGATTCTCACAAAGAAAAAATAGTTGGTGTATTTACTGCTTGTTTTGCAGCTATTGATCGCATTTCTAACAGGAGCAGGCCTAAATTAAAATGCGTTTTAAAAACAGAAAAGATAGGCGCAAGTAAAAGCAAAAATTAATAATAGCTCGAGCTTCGCCAAAAATAAACGCTTTATCCGAGCCTTTGACAATGCGATGTGAGAGTGAAATGTTTTCTCCCTTCCCTTCGTGTTGAGTTTCGTAGCTAGTCTGCATTTTAAAAATTCCACTGCGAGAAAATGTATTATTTTTACTTTAAGTACTCTGAAGAGGATTAAGGATTAATTTTATAGTACCCTACTGTTTGTGGCTTAATCCTATGAGAAATGTTTGGATTTTGTTTTCATAGTGTAAATTATTTTCATCGTTATCACACGCATATCTTTATATCATTCTGATGTCTTTATTCTCTCATCATAATTGCTCTTGTTATTTTCTGATTTATAAGCATTATAATTTGGTATCATTTTCTTTTCCAAAACCAAAAATAATTCAAATTTTAAGGATTACCTTTTCATTCTTAGCCTTTCTAAATTTCAATATGTAACTATCGAGCTCCACAAAGGTTTTACATTGGCATACTTTCATCCTTGGAGTCTGGTAGTAGCTTGTGTCGCCGAGCGGTGTAATTGAGCGTAGGATACGCGTTTGCCTGCGACCGAAACGTTATTGAACAAGGATGCCATGTTGAAACTAATTGATAATTGATTTCTTACACTCTAGTTGCTACTCGCTTTACCGTGAGCAGTTCTTATATTTATCAATATATATCGTGTTCCTTCTATTCGCTTGTAACCGTTAATTTTGAGTTTTTGTAATGATGTATTTTTACTGACGTCATATATTTCAATTTAATTTCAATAATATTAGAAACTGTATTAAATACTACTAAATCTTCTTTGATTTATTTGAATCAGGATTGGAATTTGTGAAAAGTTCTGCTAAGCTACCATCAAAGGGAATAAGAAAATTAATTACGAACTAAGCAATCAGTTTCCTCCAACTTCGTTCTATATTATAAGTTTATTTAAATTATCACATTGTATCTTCATCAGATTCTTCTTTGTCGTATCGTATTTCATTAGGCACCTAGTACTTTTGACAGATGTGATTTGCCTCATGAGCATTGTATATTTGTATGTCAGATTTTTCAGTGAATTAGGTAAATTAGTAATACTTTTGAAAACTTGGCATAATAGAAATTCGGCTTACGTTCAATATGAAAAGATATCGACAAATCATCCATATCAATCCAGATCTACATGCGGTAGCGTGTCAAGCCATGTTCATGGTAGGTAACAGAACTGGCGAGCAGCATCAAAATGTTTTTCTTTCACCCATTGCCGAACCTATCGGCACGACAGCTGATTGCGGTGCAAAGTTTTAGAAACAGACAGATTGGCAATCATTTAATTGTTTTTATAAGCGGAAAAGAAAACAAATTTGCTGCTGATGTTCTTCGTATTAGAAAATACAATATATTTATTTATTTATTACGAGTAACCGCCCTCGCTTTGCTTCGGTTTTCTGTTATTTTTTACACCTAGGGTTACATTATTGGAGTTTTATTAAGGATCCCTAATTTTTTTGAAAATGTAATATAGCCGATGCTACTCGGGGATAGTGTAGCTTTCCAACAGTGTAAGAATTTTTCAAGTCGGTTCAGTAGTTTCGGAGCCTATTCAATGCAAACAATCAAATATTTCCTCTTTATTATTAGTATAGATTATTATGGAGCGCTAACTAAGGAAAACATTCCTCAGTATTCAAGTAACCTCAAATATAATTTGATGGGAATATTTTAGTTAATCAGCGAAGATAATCTAACATTTTAACAAAAAAGTAACCGACTTCAAATGAAGTACATTATACTTTTGACATGGATACCATTGTCAGATCTCGCTCAAATTTATGTGGAACTACACGATAAGCACCAGCTTTCAATTAAAAAAAGAATCGTCGAAATCGGTTGACGCGATATTGAGTTATTCGTCCATTTATCGCGCACATACTTAATGCAAATTTAAGGCTTATATGATTTTGACATGGAGGGCATTGTCAGATCTCATTCAAATTTGTGTGGGACCACACGACAAGCACCAGCTTTCCATTAAAAAAAGAATCATCCAAATCGGTTCACCCAGTCCAAAGTTCTGAGGTAACAAACATAAAAAAAATACAGTCGAATTGAGAACCTCCTCCTTTTTTTGAAGTCGGTTAAAAAGTAAGTTAGCTTATTGTGTTATATTAAATTTCCAAACGTTATTAGGAAGAAAACAAAATAGATGTCAATAGCATTACCATTATATGGAATGAAAATTACAATCTCTGAGTTTACGATTGTTTTGCACTTTTTAAGGCAGCGTCTTGCTATCAAGTTTAAACATCATTCCTATCACAACAATTAAATCGGTTAGTAAACCTGAATATTGATTGATAACACAGGAATATGAACTTTACAAAAACATGAAAAATGTGTTATACTTTAAAACGTCGAGCAGTGTCCAAATTTTTTCAGAAATCATCCAACACAGGGTTACTTTTACCTCTCAGTTATAATGAAAGGTTTTAAGCATATAAAGAAGGTACTCTAACGGATTCTTATGTAGCATAGAATATGAGTATGTTGATAAATTATTATCCATTCAACTACCTATTTATTATGAATTCTCTCTTCTGGAACCAGTCCTAAACTTAGTATCAGGTCATCATTAGCATAAAAATGCATTGTTTTAGAATCAGTATGTAAAATTCAACTCTGTACTAACTAATGAACAAGGCAAGTTAAATAAAAACTTGTTAAAAGTAACCTATTCAAAACGTGGATAACAATGTAATGAATGTTCATATAACATTGCGGTGTTATGATCTGTGATTACATACTATGCAGTTGGTTTAACACGTGCATCGTGTCACGTTTCATACGTTGGTGTACTTCAGACGTTCTCGTCTTCAGGTAATGCCATGTGTGAAGTACCTTGCGGGGAAACCTGTGTATAACAATAGGAAGTTGTAGTGGTAGGTTCTGTACGGAACGGAATAGTTAATGGGTTTAATGTACATAGATTTTCTGAATATGATTTGTTTGGTTGGGTTAAATTATGTAACAGAAGCAGCAGACGAGCAATCTCACGTAGTGGTGAGTAATCTTATTAAAAGGAGTACTGTCAATTTACTCCTATTAGTGGTATTGTGAGCTGAAAAGGAAGCGATGGATGGTCTTGTTAAAAATAAGAATGTTCAAGGTATGTCAATGGACATACCTTTATTTATTTTTTAACCTTTATTGTAAATCTTTTAATTTTTAAATCGAAATTCATCAGTTTAACAGTGTTAAGAGAATTTCGTAAAGGTGTTATTTTTCAAATTTTGCAAACGATGTAGTTTCGGCATAATAGAATAACTTTTTATTCTATTATGCTGCTATTATTTATTTAGGTTTTAAATAGATATGTTCGTAATTAGTAACCATTTGTTTCGTTTCGGGCAACACGATACCCTTTATATTCGCTTTGGGAAACCTTATTACGGCGACTAATTTCAATCACTCCACTTTTTCAGGCTTTTTATATTACTCTTTAAATTAAAATCATGTTTACTTCATACTAATAAATAGCATTACCGAATTTACAAGGAAACGCACCAAAAATCATTGATTCCTAAAGTTTTAACATACATAATATGTACCTTCCGTGCTAACTTTCATCTCTTTTTCCGCGGGAACTCTACTATGTTTTGTTTAATGAAAACTATTTTTCATAAGCTTTTATTTAACATGCTTTGTTTGTTTGTCCTCTCATTCTACGGAGTTGAAATTTCAAAAATTTATTTGGTTTTGATGACAATTCATTTTTATGATAATGGTTACCTGGTACTACGCCCTCTATATCAATAGTCTATCGAAAAGTCTAGGTACCTGCAACAAAATATCTGAAAAAAATGAAATGCATATTGTTTTCATAAAATGCATTAAATGCATATCCTGCGTATTGTTTTATTTTTATTCTAGATAAAATAATATTTGGTATTCCTACTTTAAAAGTAGCGTGAAATTTTCGCCTCGTGGACGTTAAACCCGAATGAGGCCAGGGAAGTGGCGATAAGCCGGCTGGAGTTGAAAGCGTAATGGCTACTAATGTAACCAAAGAAAAGCACCATATCGCGCCATCAATCATGCTGTAACTAATGTAACCATACCTTAACGTCCTGTTTTTGGACGTTCCAGCTTCCACCGCTATAGATTTTTGGGATTTTTTAACAACTATTGGCGCCACCGTTGCAAAAAAACGGTAAACCAATAGATTGCGTTTTAAGTCGTAAGTTGTTTATTTTCTCAATTTTTTAATTTTTAATAATTTTTAATTTAATTTTTGTTGTATTATTGAAATTTGAGTTTTATTTTATTTTATAGACTATATTTTGTTGATAATATCAAATGTTCTTAATAAGTAATTTTATAATGCTTTAACTAATTTGACGTTGGTAACTGTATGTAACTTGCATGTTGCTATATATTGTAATTTTGTATTGCATGTCGCTTTTTAAACTTTAGAGGTTTGCACCTATAATTGAGGTGACACTTAGCATAGGTAGTCAAATATTGTGTAAATAAATTGTAAGTCATAGTGTACACTTTGTTGGAGCAACTAATAAAATAAATAAATAAGTCGGCAGTTCGCTATAATGTTGGCAGCATTGAAATGAGTGTTCTTAAAATAATAAAAACCTTATTTACCAATTATAGGGAAATAATGATATCCTTGTTGTCATGTTCATTAAAGGTAATACTCCCTTCGTGGGATCCCTATTTCTGCGTAGGTAAAACATAATTTACCAATTATAGGGAAATAATAATACCTTTGTTGTCATGTTCATTAAAGGTAATACTCCCTTCGTGGGATTCCTATTTCTGCGTAGGTAAAACATATTATACGAACCTAACCTAAACCATTCCATTTTGGATTCTTTTAGCTTTTCATTAGCTTTTTTTATTGCGGGGAGCTTCGCCCCCGAGCCCCCCCTTATTAGTGAGCTTCACCGCCCCTTCCCTCCTTATCGGGGGGCTCGGCCGTACCGGACGTAGCCCCCCGTAATCTCCTTCACCATTCATCTTTTTTCGCCAATGTTCAAAATGTTGGTTCGTTGACAAATTCGTGGCTGAGTTAGTAAATTAGGTGGTGATGTATAAATCAGTTGGACAAGTAAAAATAAATCTTGTTCTTTATTTGACGCTTTCTTTGGAATATTCAGGTGGCATTTAAAAAAGGAGAATTAGTTACTTAGAAGCCTTCTCATTTATCCCATAGCTTAGTTATAAAATCAGGTAGGAGGTAGATGGCCAAAAAAATAATCTGTGGCTTGTCTTATAATTCCCCAATATATATTAAAGTACAAGGTAATTGCTATGTATAATATATAAAATTTTTGACTTGGAAAATGGTTTTAATGATACCAACATAGCAGCGAATTGCAGACTTACTTGAAACACTATAAATAAATGGTTGCTCTCATATCTGTGTTCTATGGTTCGCTGTGTTAGTATACCGCACACAACTAAGACATTACAAACACCCAAAACTAAAGAACAATCCATTTAATTATTTTATTCGTGTTTTTAACCCCCGACGTAATAAGAGGGGTGTTATAAGTATGTGTGTCTGTATGTCTGTCTCTGGCATCGTGGCTCTCAGATGAACCGATTTTGATCCAGTTTTTTGTATGAAAGGTGACTTAATCAAGTGTTCTTAGCTTTGTTTTGTGTAAATCAAATTGTCGGTTTTTTAATTTTAAAGACTTTCCAAAAGAGTAGTATACAATAATTTATTACGCTAATATTCGCTTTATCCAAGAATCGAAGCTGCTATGCGATGTCTATGTAAATGTATTTCAAAAAATGTGGCAAGGCAATCTATAATGCGCTCGTTATATTTGGGCAGCAAGTATTTTAATTAAAAATGTATGAAAATACATTTTAGATCAAAGAATTAACGTCGATTTCATGATTAATGTTTGCCCGTTTCTCGTTTCGAATTTCGTGTACAGTTGGTTTTAATGAAATTGCTCTTAATTAATCAATATATTTTAGGTACTCTTATATATTAATGTTTGGTGATACGATACATGACACGTATGTATATGGGTGACGGATACCACATATGGCACATATCATGTGTGACCCATCAGCTAGCGAGTTATTTACATAAAAATTTATTTAATTTAAATATGTACCAGTTTGGAGTTGAATAACATGGTGACATTAGCCAAGGTCTGATGCGGAAGCGTCATAACGTGTTTTTATGTATAAAGTAGAAGAGTTCGTGTTTGTTGTAGATATTCTTAGTCAAATTATTTTTCCTGGAAAATAAACCAATAAAATGTATCTAATATAATATACCTATTATAATGGTGGGCATGGGTGACCGATAAATATTAAAAAACCGAAAAAAAAATCGGTCATAAAATGCATTAAGCTAGCCATTTGTACCGCCAAATTGTATTGTAGTCTATAAAGATTACATAAATGAAATAAATAAATGATCGTCTTGTAGTACGTTTCCCATATTTACAGTCTAAACGATAGGTTTATTTTCCCATGTACCGCAATGACGCCTTATTTCACACTTCAAAAACTCTGTGCTCCTCTCCAATGAACGCTCCTTGAACTCGCCGTATTAATGTTTACTATTTACTTGGCTGATTCTTTGCCACGTTCCCTTAATTAATATTTATTTAGAAATTAAAGCTTCCTTGCTCCATTCCGCTAAATATTTGTTATCTTTGATATATCCTATAATCATTTAATAAAATGTCATGGAACTGCATGTTGCTTTAACAATGTTAGGATACGATACAAATAATTCGAGTAAGTGTCGCATATAATTCTACTTATGGTGAACGCACATACCTAATGTATATCCGCAACGTATCTACGCGCCGAACGTGCCGCATTTGTAAATCATACAATATGAGATCCCGATGGGTGCCGATGGGGATGACACAATTATGCGGCCGCATGATGTCGATAAATACTTACTTACCTATCTGCTGTCAATACCCAGAAAGATTTTAAAACTACTTTTTGTTTACTGATACGTTATGGTATAAATAAATACATAAACGATGATAATTTTTTTTACAAAAAAAACAACTAAACTGAATTTAGGACACAATATAACACAACTTATAGTCTTGAGAATACATGCAGCACTAAAAGTTGTGTTATATTGTGTCCTAAGTGACCGCACATTAATCCGCACCGTACGTTTCATACAAATGCGGCACGTTCGGCGCGTACGGTGCGGACATATTATGTGCGTTCAGCATATGAAAGATCCCGTATGTTTGTCTTCAAGAATTATAATCATCTAACTTATCTTTAATAGGGATGTTGACACTAACTATAAATTAATATAAATTTATGTCTAAAATATTAGTGGTAACATTTAAAGGCCTAAAATATGATTCTTTTATTGAAATCAATCACAATAAATTAAATATTACTATTTTAAAATGTTAAAAATTGTACTCACTGTCACGTGACCTCAAACGCCATTTTGAGAATATGACGTCATTGGAACAATTTTATATGGAAATTCAACAAACTCTGTAGACAGATAGTATTGAATATCGTTTAGTGACGTCACGTGACGTTTTTGGTGGGAAATTTGATAATGATTTTTATTTATCAATTTTTGTTTTTAAATTGAAGATTATTATTTTTATAATATTTTTTTCGTGAATATTGAGGTTCTATCTATAAAATAAAATTGAATCCAAAAATTAGTCAACATCCCTATTCGATCCCAATTGTGAATTGAGAAAAATAAACATTAAAAAACTATTTTGTATCTAAATTACGTATTAAGTACCTACAGTAGAATTTAATCCAACTAGAGAGGAAAATTGGTATATACTTCAATGCTGTATGTTAATCCAAATGTAAATTTCCATTATTACGAACGAAAACTGTAAAAACACTTCAGTTATGAACATTAATGAGTAACGTGTGTTTTATTGCAGTTTTTGCTTACAAGAAGCAATAATTAAAAATATCTTCATTCCCCTCGTAATTGTTGTTTTTTTCTATTTCAAGAAAAACATGAATTTTAGATAAATATTTCCGAGAATATCTACACGCATATAAAAACAAAGCCACGAGCGCAGTCTTCCGACAAGATTTATGTTAATTAGTAATTAAAAAGATTTTTTTTCTAATGAAATATTCATAGTTTACTCAAGGAACCAGTGTTAAGAGTTTTAAAATTTACTTCCACGTAAAAAACAAGCTCTTTTACCTTTTCATGCTATCAGGTATAGTTAACATTCACAGTTCAAGATTTCTAAGGAAAGATCTTGTAATCTATCGGTGTGGGCAAGAATCAATTTTTTACGCTTCGATAGGTTAGTAATAGCAATTGAATTGCAAAAACTAATCGCTGAACACGTTATGCGTAAATACTTCAAATGTTACACAGAAACCGTTATATTAAGGTTGGACTTTGGAGTGAAGAAGGGTTGTAATAATGAACTTTATTGAAACTGTAATTAAGGTTACAAGTTCAAAACTCTGTCTCCCGCAAAAGCTTGAGCTGCAATCTAAGATAGACATTTCAAATGTAATAAATAAATAATTACAACACAAATCTAATCTTAATGACACGTATAAAAAATTAACACATAATGACATGAATGCATCGACGCTTGAAAGGAAAAATTGACTAAGCGAAATTGAGCTAACTTTACAGGAGATCAGTTTAAAGTTGAATTTTTAGAAAAATTTGTATATGCCACAATATAGATGATAAAATAAGGATTCTAAAACAGTAAGAATAACGTCGGTAGGAGGATTACAAAAAAATATGTATATGATTTTTTTCTGAAAATTCCAACTTTAAACTGTAAAGTTAACTCAGTGTCGTTTAGTCAATTTTTCCCTTCAAGCGTCGATATAATTTTTCCATGTTACATTTCATCAAAAAACGGTCATTCATCCAACTGATCCAACCGACGCCATGTCCGTTCAAGACTTCCCTATAAGCGTGTCACAATAACCGTGTGAGTCACACATGCCCATGGCATCACCATCAACAATCTTATTGTTTCCAACATAACAAGCAACAGAAGCTATCTGTCACGGATTGACTATCATCAGCTTTGTTTTACTGTAATTATCTTGATTATTGTTTATATCTTTTGAATCACTCCGTCCGTTTTCATTACGTCCAGTGTTATCTATTATAACCGCTGCTTTTAGTAGTACCTATTTTCCTCCATCATAATATCACGGAAATGGTTGAACCTGTTGAATTTTTGAATCGGCGAAAGTTTTACGTAAGTTATAATACAATGAAGATTTTTTCTTTAACATATGAAAAAGGTGCGCCTAACTGGAGCAAAAAATGCTTACAACGGCTCTCTCGAGTGCAACAATAGTGTTTTATGTGTTCGGCTATACAAATTTTACTGTTGTTTTTGAGTGTACTCGAAATAAATGCTGAATTTATTTACATTACAGCGAGCAAGGGGGATTTAGACATGACTTTATGTAAAGCTTTTCACTCATTACCGAGGCAGGGGCGTAATCTGATACCTACAATGGGCAGTCTTATGGGTTGATTTATACTTTGCGGTTGCTATGAGCGGGGTAGCAAAGAGAATTATAATTTTTACACCCTCTGTTTTAGCTCTAATTTTTCAAGTATGTAATATAGTGTTTTTACTTATTTATGTCCAATATTAGCTAAAATATGTTCTAGATTTAAAGATCGTTTACAAACAATAACTTTATACCCCGTGGCGGTGATGTCGTTCATCACCGTAATATCTTGTTGTTTGTTTTCGAATTACTAATTCCTGTTGGCCCTATTGGCCTTTACATCTTCACGTTGTTATTTAAATTTTAGTTATGTAAAAAGCCGAAAAACAAGCAGACGTTCCACCTGATGGTCAGTGATGATATTACAAAACTAATCCGTACATTTTAAAAGTGCGATTATTTTTATAAAGCCTCTATCTAACTTTTACTTTGTTTTTCTGCATGTAAATTCAAAAATAAAGCCCGATATTACAACAACATTTGTTTTTCCACTGATATTTTACACGTTTAAAAGATCAAGAGTCTGTGTAATAAATCAAGTCCAGTGTTATTTCCTTTTAGTTTCCCAATCATCCATATATGGGTGATATTTATTGGATAAAATGTTAAGTAAGTTCTAATAACACAATATGTAATTTATTATGATTATTCCAGCTGGTTTATAAACGGATGTGATCAAAAGTCAATGGCAAAGAAACACTTGAACGGAAGTTTTAATTTTATAGCCGTATGATACGTAATTATAATTTTGTGAAATAGACAGGTGTATGGCGATACCATTTTTAGAGTTCCGAAGTCTTTCGTTTAAGGTTCTCTTCGGTAGAAAATTGCTTTAGGATTTCCCGAGTGTCTAAACATCTACCTATTTACTCCTTATGCCCGTAATAAATATACCATTTACTTAATAATATCTTTCCTCTTTCCTCTTGACTCTAAAACTATTGGACAAAAAGTTTATAAAATATGGAATATATGTAAATACTGACTGACCGCTAGTGGCAAAAAATTCTTGAGCGTTTCCGTGCTTCGGAGGGCACGTAAAGCCGTCAGTCCCGGTTGTTATCATAAGGTAACAATCGTTAACCCATGTCGGAGGTCCTCGGGTGGTTTGGAAACTTCCGACACTCGGGTTGGCCACTAACCCCTCCGCCAATCCGCACTGGAGCAGCGTGGTGGAGTATGCTCTAGGCCTCCTCAAGAGGAGAGACCAATGCCCAGTAGTGGGCCATTAATGGGTTGAAGCCATGTAAATACTAGCTCAAATTATTTAATATAATAACCCATTACAAGATCTAAACTCAAAAGAATTTCGCGTAAAATGAATGATGTTAATTGCATTATTGGATATTTTTATCCGGATCCCTAACCATTTTGTCTGATATGAACTTAACCGGTTTATTATTATTAATTGCGTTCCCGTACAGATGAAAATTTCATCATTCGTTGAACTAAAAAAAATATCGGCGCTAAATTGTACGGAAGTTAATAATTAATTGTTTAAATTGGTTTAAAATGTGTTACGATACGACTTTCACATCTCATACGTTGCATATGTATTTACTTGTGTATAATGTAGAAACTCGATATGGTATCTTTGAGGCATTATGTTGAGTGATAGAGCAATATTGCAGTCCAGTAAAATTTCTGTAATTATTTCTCTTGTTTTCTTATTTTTAACCGACTTCATAAAACTCAGAATTATATTAATCAAATTACGTAACACATGATTAGAATGAGTAATGGCTATTAAGTAGGTTGGGTTAAATATTTGTGACCGTAAGAATGGTAGGTGTTTCCCGAAGCAAGTGATGTTAATTGCTATTTCCTGTAAAACATTTGTCAAAACTAAAATTAATATTTGCGTACTGTTGAAGTAAAATGATAACGGTTCTCGTGTAACGTAAAATTTCTATATTGAAAATAAATCATATATTTATGTTGCATTGACTTAGGTACACAATACATATAAATACACATAAATACATAAAAATGTAATGATACAAGTTGAAACAACAATCGGTGAAACGGTAATGTCTAATAGACGTTTTCCATACATTAGCCCTCGGAGGTCCTCTGCTCGACATAGGTCTCCTAACTTGCACCAATACACGGTTTGTAACTTCATAGCTCGCTGCGCGACTTTGAGCTGGTTTAGGCCAATAATAAAGCACCACGTCTAAGAGCCGTATGTCATCACTGACAACATACGCTGCTCGTTTTAGTAAAGTTATTTGCGTTAAACTAATCTACAATTATTTCAGCTTCAATTTATCGGCAAACGTATTATTAGTGATACAGTGGCAGTACAGCCATACAAGCCAAAAAGCCCAGCTCACTATCATTGCCTTACTATCATCACTCTGCAGCTGTTAACACTTATATTATTTGTTGGTAAATATTATATGTATGGAATGGAGTATTCTGTGTTGTCGGGCCAAAATCCTGAGATCCTGGGCTATACGAAACTATTGCCTTGTTCTGAAGGCCTAGGCACGTCACTGTATTAATGCCTTTGGTGTTACTGATGTTCATGGGCGACGGTGGCCATATAAGCTGGAGCATTAGTTTGTTTGTCAACTAGTTAAAAAATATGCCGCTGTACGTTATAACAACCCCTCTAACCGAAACTCCCCTCATAAAGCATCAAAATATTTCAACGCCACGCCAAAGCGTAATAAATAACGCGTGTACACGAAAATATCTAATTAGTTTACGCCACTTTTTGCGTTTTGATAACACATTTTTCCGTCGGTTGTAAATCAAAATCATACCTAAGTTATGGATGATAAATTTTGTAATTAACTTGTCTGCATAGAGCGTGGTTTCCACAATAAAATGTTTCATACGTTAGGTAACTATGGATGTGAAAGTATGTAGTTCAGGAATTTAATTCACTTTATGCTATGAAAAGAGAGAAGTTATTACACAACTACGAGTATGTATGCTTATATGGGTCATCTCACCATGACTCACACATCGCTAAGTAGATAAATAGATCCTACCAAAAACATTTTCAAGTAAAATTAATGTTGGAAAAACGAGACCTTGGCTTGCACTGTCAAAAAGTTATAAGATCTCATGTAGAGGCAAGCTTTTAACTCTACACACACTAACTTATGAAACTCTACACCTTAATCAAAATATATGTTTTCTTCATATTTTTAATAATGATTATGGTTGAATTTCGAAGAACACGAACTAAAAATCTACTAATGAGTTCTGTGTGATTCGGATTTTCGACTGGCACAGATAGGGTGTACAAAGATCTCAAAGATAAAGCTGGTTAATTGGTTTTGTGAGTCATCGCAATCATGATTCATTTGGCCGGGATACGATCCGTACAGTTATCTTTGTTCCAATATTTGCAGTATGATTGTGAAAATCTCAGTGTTGATTACACCATCATGTTTCAGTGGTGATTATAAATATTGGGGACTGGTTGACTTCAACACGGGTTACTCCAGGATACAGTATTTGTAATTGAGACTTTGAAAGTTGGATCATTATTTGTTGATTTTATTATAATAGATGTTTTAATTAAAATTTCTTTATAAAGGACACGTTAACCGCCAGTCATGTTTCATTACCATTTTTAAAATACATATGTAGAGACAACACTGGGTTAGTAAAACTTATTTTTATCAACATTTAATGACAGACAGTAGCAAAATTGTAATAATGACACAAAACAAAAAGTACAATCGCTCGAAAACTTGTTGGAAGCAGATAATTTGAACATCAACTATCCTTTCAGTACAAAAGCGTAAAATATGCACGAATGGCTCTGAAGCTGAAAATAGTGTCCCATTTCTTTTAGGGTCGCAATTCTCTATGGGAGAGACTGCGGTAGGATACTGCGTTCTTCCTTATTTGGGTGACAAAAAAACACTAAAAGCTTTCACCCTCCTGGTGTAAGCAGTTAGTCTTGTTGGAATCGGGCAATAAATCGCAGGGGTTACTGCTAACCTTAGAATTGCTGAGGCTTTCTGCTAATAACTTCTCATGTCAAACGTTAAAACTGAGAGGTGTTACTTCAGGATTTACCTACAGAGATGTTCAGCTCTGTACTGTAACGGTCGACGTAATTCAAATTGTCATGAATAATGATTGGTTAAGGATTCACAAATGCGACTGCATCCAATTTGCAGTTTGATCAGTACACCATTGATCTTTAAATAGGCGTTACGCGAAAATTATAGAATACATGCCTTATTACCTTACGCCCCAACTCAGTCACATACTCGTAACGGTTACTTAAATCGCTCCTTAGTACAGAATCACAAAAATACACTCTCAAAAGTCAGTTTACGGACAATTAAAGTTAAGTATACAAATACCTTTACTTATTTATTTACTGTATTTATTTAATTATTGATTAACATTAAAGTTTTTGAATGTCAAGTCAAATCAACCACTCATCATTGACACTGACTTAATACCTACTTACTTAAGTCATTTAACTAGTATTAATTTAAAAAACCCGCTTGCTATCAGAAAAGATATCATGATATCCTTATGGTAAGCTCCATATTGCATTATTTGATATATTTTTATATTTTGATGCTTCAAATAATGGCATCTCACAGCCACCATATTTGTTTTTTTTATTTCACTTATTTAAAAACACGGGTTATCAAGCCGAATCTATCGATATCTTAATTACTTGAATCCTTTCAGCGGGTTGAAAGATATGAGGTAATAAATAATAATACAGTCATATAGACACTTTATTGGTAACAATGGTTACAGATCGACCGTTCAGTATACATTCCAACACGCATACAGGATTCGCGCGAAAAACAATTCCTTGGCAGTCAGGTAAAAATACGAGTGTTATCTGAGAGTTTGTTATTACAGATAGAGAACTCTCGAGTGGGTTCCTCACGATATTTTCTTTCATCGAAACAAATGACAGTTGGTTTCTAATAAGCACATAGTTTTTTATTTTAGGTACTTGCAATATAAATAAATAAAATATTCAAACCTAGATCCTTGGGAGACCAACGTTCAAATCACAATCATTATTCGAATTTTAACATAGTAACATAGTATTTTCATTCCTTAAACCTATCCGCTTTAGCAATGTCAAAAGGGTTTTAATTTGTGTATTTTTCTTTCAGTTTAAAAGAGATCTATTACCAGGTTCCCTGATTCTTTCTTCAGCAATGCGTCGTTGATGCGTTGATAATATGTATCTGTATCAAATACTCGTCTACTCGTTAGCTATGAATAAAAGAATATATGTACATACATATACATAATAATTTTTCTCTCCCGGCGCGGCGTCTCAAGGCGTCCATACTTGATGAAATTAACATATAAGCTTGTTTCGACATTGCTGGCGTAGAGCTTTAGTATCATATACAATGATACTCTGAAGTTGCCGACTTCCTTGTCCGCTATAATATCATAAGTGGATTAAGACTATCATATATCATGTAAGAATTCTTTACGTAAATCTAAAGTGCTAAGTGCTAAGTTGGCCTTAAGTACTTGTTACTTAAATATTTGTCAATTGTACCTACATGGTACAATAAAAAGCATACATTTAACAAACGCTTCGCAGGGTTCCTTTTTCCTGCTTCTAATTGAAGCATTCTAATTTTCTGAGCTAAATCTAACCAACTACAGTTTGTTTGTATAAAGCAATTAAATCTAGTATTGGCATGGCGTGCAAGAGTACTTTCAACTGCTTTTGTCAGTTGAAAGTACTGACTGGGAAATATGAAGAACTTTAAGGTGGTGTGACTCTGCTTGCTGAGCGATATGTTATATTTTCGGGTATTATAATTATGTATAATTTAACATACTAGAGTTCTACCCGCGGCATTGCCCGCGTTTTCCGAGATAATAAGTACCCCATATGTTATTCCAAGTCATGGTCTGCCAATATGCTATTCATGAAAATCCGTTCAGTATCTTTGCGTGAAAGAATAACAAACGTCCATACATCCTCACAACATTTCACATTTATAATATACTAGCTTTTGTCCGTGGCTTGGCGCGCGTGGATATCGATTTTTTACAAATCCCGCGCGAACCCTGAACTTTTCCGGGATAAAAATTAGCCTGTGTTAATCCAAGCTATCTCCATTCAAAATTTCCGCCAAATCGGTTAAGTGGTTGTGGGGTGATTGAGGAACAAACATCCAAACATCCATCACAAACTTTCACATTTATGCTATGAATAGGATCAGTAGAATAGTAGGAAGTAGGATAATATCGTTGTCTATAGTTGCTTGTTGGCTAAAATAAGGATACTTGTTGAAAGTTACTCAATTGTGAAATGGTGTATTCGAAACAAATCAATATAATAATATCGTGTTACAAAAAATACTCACTTCTTATGTGTCTCGATTTTCTTCGAGAATATAATAATAATGAAATAAACTTTTCTTGTACGAATATTACCGGACTCATCGAATATATTAGCAAAATAATCTTGTGCCGTTTATTTTCCTTTTCGCATGCCAATATTCTACGTGGTAACCAAATCCAATATTAAGTTGACTGGAAGGAAATTTGTTTCGTTCTCACAAAAATTTAATATGTATCATTGAGAACGATGTTTCCGTATCGGTACATTATCCATGCGATTGCAGATTTAAATGGCATGTGTTGTAAACATGTGTCTATTCATAGCCACGTTTTATTCTTTACCTGAGTTTTACCTTCAGTTTTCACTTTTCATTCGCTTTAAAGAGAACGCAAATGCCTGTACCCCAGTTTGTAGTAATAACCTGTGGGAGCGAGAGGTCCTAGATTCGATTCCAGGGGCAGACAATGTGTCACAAATTTTTCGGCTCGTGGTTATTAGTGACATCATAAGGTTACCGCTCTAAGTGATAAATTTATCTATATGTTTTTGTCTTATTTATTTGTAAATAAAGCTGCTTATTCCGTATTAAAGTTAGTCACCAAAGTGAGGCCATATTGACGTTTCTTATTTAATACAAGCAGCGTATATCCGGGGATGTATGACAGTTAATTTTACACTTATTGTTCACACAGCTGTAGACGTCTTAGCGTATTGGAACTCGAAATACAGGAAGTTATTTCCTGTATCCTCTCGGACGGTGTTGTTCGTGAATTGGGCAGAGAAGCCCTGTGGTATCGATCGCGAGCCGCTACCGCAGGACGTTCGGGATACACATGGCATAATGAAAGTAGAACCTGCTTGCTTCCATATGCTGTGGCTTCTTAGGAACACGTTATGAAAGCCTTATCAATGTTGATTTAATAACCTTACTACTGCGATATGTTGTTGTAGTAGTATTTGACTGTTTCTTGTAATCTTTCATTTTTGGTGTACAATAAAGAGTTATTGTATTTTATGTTGCAACTTGCAAGCCAGTAAATTCGCCAATTGTAAGTTCTATCGGCTAGTAGATTTAAAGTGGGAATTTTTAATCATTAGGAAAATCGTTGGTGATAGGGGTATATGTTACTTTGCGGAAATCCATTGTTATTTTTATGTTAATATTCATTTACTTTGCAAAAGCCAATTATGCTGAAACAGGGTTAAATAAGTTTTTACGATGGGTACTCTAATATTACATTGTCGTAATATTCGTTGAATGAAAAAGAAATGACTAAAACTGATTGGACTGGAGAATTTCAAATAGGAAGATACGTTCCTAATCTAGACTATGGTTAATTTTTTATTGACTGTATTTTTTTTTATTTCAGGTACGTTAACTAATCAGACTGGGAACGAGCTGATTACGAGGCTGGCTTGCTGGCCACCTGATGGTAAGTCTTGACGGTAGCCAATACATTTGGCGACAGAATCATATGACAATAATTATTGTTTTATTGTTTTCCCTTTGTATCTGATTTTATGGAAACATTATTTATTAAATATTAGACGCTTCATATAATTATGTCTCTTATATCAAATAGAGATTTCTACTTAAGAATTGAGATATTATATTTTTTAATATTATTGTTTGGACTAGAGAAGAAATGCGTACACCAGACAGGAAAAATCAAGACTAGTATGCAAGAGTTTTTTTTGAAATGAAACTTCTTTAGAATCGTTAGTGATTTGAAACCGGATGCAACGACAGGGAAGGTAATATAACCGCTAATTTCGGCTTGGAAATTAAATTCTCCGTAGCTCAATGGTCAGGACTTAGATACACAATACTTGATGCGCAGGTTCGCGTCTCACAGTATTTCTTTTTTTTTGTTTTATTTTTTTTTAGTTTTATTTTTATACTGTTTTTAAATACTTTCAAATGCTCTTTTAAATATTTTCAAAGAATTTATCAACAAAAAATAAGAATTTCATTCTTTCATTCTGTCGATTGACCTACAGATTATACAGACAGTAAAAATTAGGGGAGGCCTATGTCCAGCAGTGGACCTCCAAAGGCTGATGGATGGATGGATGGATGGAAAAATGCTAAGTTGTATTCATAGATGGCGCGAGGAATTGCTAGATAGATTTTTAAAAAGTGCGTAGTTGTATTCATAGATGGCGCTTCGATTTATTGCTTTAAGATTCGATTTATTGCTTTTTCATCTCATTATTTTGAAACCAAAATTTTGGAAAGTTTCACTTCTACCACGTGTGAATTGCACACATTTTCTTTTTATGGGAATGCCTGAAACAGGGATTCAAGCAATCAAAAATACCTTTCTAGGCCACAGACTGGAAGAACTTAACATGCGCCGGATTACTCCTGAAGAGGTTTTAGTCCATATAATCGCACCACCCGATCGCTTCCAAAAATAGGACGGCTCTTTCAAAGATTAAGGATGCCAAAAGCTCTAGGGTATCCATCAATTCATAACTAAAATAGTTTTGTGGGTGGTTTATTTATTGTACCGTCAACGAAGAGAAAGAATCGAAAAGAAGTCATGATGTTTATTATTTAAGATTTACTGAAAGTTATTGTTGATGATGATGATGTTTATTTAAGTAGGTATGTGAAGATGTTGAAAGACGCATGGAGTATGATCTTCATCATTAGAGTTATAATAACAATAATGTCCGAATACATTCAAAAACTGATAATTGGTAGCTGAGTTTCGGATGAGATTTGCGTATATTGGTTGCAGTATACATCATCG
This sequence comes from Thymelicus lineola, assembly GCA_963932265.1. Classification (NCBI taxonomy): domain Eukaryota; kingdom Metazoa; phylum Arthropoda; class Insecta; order Lepidoptera; family Hesperiidae; genus Thymelicus; species Thymelicus lineola. Next base: position 12,324,104 of record OZ010694.1, read on the forward strand.
GGAGTAGAGGCCGCAGGAAAGCCCTGCGGTATCGATTGACTGTGCCGGCGACACGAGGGCGCTTTGGCTTTTCAAAACCGTTTCCTTGGTGTTCGAATATACTAGTAGATGACTTGATAAATGGCTTAAATTTGGAATCGTATCACGAATAAAATTCTGCTACTCATGACCTGGATCGATCGACGAACTGATAATTTTATTCGGTTTTTGCCAGACAGTATTGTTCACAGAAAGGCACAAAGTATTGTTCAGTTAATCTGTATTATAAAAGGCAAAAGTGATTGACTGATGTATCAATGCACGTAGGCATCCACTAAGGAAGGAATTTTCGAAATTCAACCCCCAAAGGAAATAGGGGATGAATATGATAAGCATAATTTCTTAAATATTACGGCGATGCCATTGTATGCGAAACTGATGAAACATTGTTTTTGCATGCTTGTGTGTTTATCGGATTTTGCTAGAAGCATAACACTGTACAATGATGGAAAACCACAAGCCCAATCGATCGGTTGGGGCTTGCAAACTATGACCGGCATTGTCGTTGGGCGTGTGATTCTGTTATATCAACACTATCCATTATGTTACTCACTTTGTGGATATGCGTGATAATAGGCAATAATTTTACGGTGACATTTTCATTACTTTGTGACACATAAACCTCGTAACTTAAAAAGGCTTAATATTAATAGCAGTTAACGCAACTTTTGAATAATTTTATTAAAAATTGGTGGTTGGTAATCATGTTTGATTCGTATAGGTATATGTGATATATTTTCACTATAACTTTAATTAGGTATTTTTAGAGTCAATGTTTCAATTATTTTGGCGTTCATTTATATTCATTCATAAAATAAAAGGAGTTCACGAGAAAAGACATCGTAGCAGTACACTAAAGATGTTCCCAGAAAGTAAGATTGCTTTGATTAAAATATCAATAACAGATGTCCGAGTAATATTTTCAATAAATATATTATTAAACTATCCAATTAATGTTATTAATTCCTATCGACGTTGTATTAATTTTAATTGAATCATTTTCCTGAAACTTGTTTCAGTTATGTTAACCTTTGTTCAAAAGTAAATATCAAAATTAAATCGAAAAATTCATGTTGTTAAAGTCTTGTACCTATTCTAGATGTAACAAAGAGGTCTAGCATAAACTATTATATAATAGTTTCAACGGGTATAAACTCGTTCTTACTAAATACGATTATAACTATCATATCTATATACATATATAAAGCACAAAAACGTACGGATGTCCTTTACAGACTCTGAAACCATCCAACCGATATGCCTCAAGATGAACACTGATTTGTCGTTCTCATCAGAAATTTTAAGCGTAGTGGAACACACGGCATCCACTAGGTGGTACATATTTTTACTTCACCGTGTCCTGTGATTAACGAAGGATGTTGATAATAATATATTTTCTGACATATTCATACAATCACCGAATGCACTTGCGTGTATGAGCATGTGCAACGCAATGCATGCTTGCACTTCAGCTCTTACATAAAGAAACCACTACGCATTCTTCTTACGTAAGACGAGGTCAATGCATACAACGCTGGCTGACTTTCAAAGTGCAAGTACTGTAAGCCGTAGGGTATATGTTTCTATGCTGCAGGTGACTGTAAAATATGACCGTTTGAGTGAGGCTAAAATAGGTTATAGAGCTTTGTACTGTGGATGTTACTGGATTCTATTGCACTTAGTTCAAAAAGGATGTCATACTTATTCTTCTTCTTGTCTCTCTCTTCTTTCTTGGCGGGCAGCCCATTGGTGATGCCTTCGGTGGAAAGACAGTAGAATAGTCGTTAGAAAACCAGTACAAACGAAATTAAATGAAATATACATATTTTATGCAAAATTGGTTTGGTTTACAAACACTTTTTGAAAGTCATGAAAGTTACGCCAAAGAAAGAAAGAAAGTATTGCTACTGAATTCTTATTTTCATAGACTTTGGATTATCCTCTTACTTTTCTTTATCCTTGTATTTATCAAGTAAGCAAGTGACTTCAACTGTAAATCTAAAGGGTTTTGTCTTCGGAGCTTATAAGTATCTATATAAGTATTTATAAGCAATCGAACTAGTGCTTTTTTGGTGATTTGTGTATGTTGCTTTTCTGTACAATGTGATGCGACTTTGGTCCTGGTAAAAATTTGTTGGAATATCTTGATTATACTACATGATCCTAATCTCGACTCAAACATCACATGTGTTTTATTCCAAAATCAGTACAAACATTTTAATGGATGTAATTCTGAAGATATTGCTTTTCTGTTTTGAGGTTTCAGGAATTATCCGCGTTGATGACATCTAGAAAGGATTTAAACTGTAAGTGGAACAAATTTAAGAAGGGTAGAAGGACGAGGAATATTGTCGTCAAGTTCCAAAACAACTTCAGTTCGGTCAATTATCTTAGATTATGGTGGAATATGAATCGAAAGGAAATTATCAATAGTTCTTATGAATTTATCTTCAATCTTCTTTGTGCTTTCAAGGAGTATCTTGAGAAAAACTGCAATCTATGAAGTCGCTGAAGTTTGATAATAATCAGCATTTAGCTTTGTTCTACTATAGTATTCTCGTTTTGAGAGACCCACGTCCAGTTGCATGTTAGACGAATCGTGATCCTTAAACATTAGAAATCCTTAAGCGAAACTCCAACTTAAAGGAAAACGACTTATTGAAGACTTCATAAACACATCCGACTTGTCGAAGTAAACAAACTCTTCTATAACTTCTGGCTAACTGTAACTACCTTCGCCTGTTTAGTTTTAAAACTTCACCAGTCTCGGTCGATAGTTGAAACTTTTCACGAGGTGCTCGTTTAAATAGACTTGCCAAACAGATCTTTAGTGATTTTAGTGTTTTGATATTGAAATTCAATGGATTCGAGTAAATTATTAGCAAGAGCATTTTCTACGAGTCTTATCTTAGTGCTCCCACTTCCGTCGAAACTGACCGGCTCGTTCGTACGAATGGGTTACTTAGATTTCAATCAAATTGAAGTGAATCACAGGGTAGAAAAAACCCTCCAAGTCATCCATCCATTCATCCATCATCCCTTGGAGGTCCACTGCTAGACATGAGGCTCCCCTATCTTGCGCTGACCAATCCTGAGCCTTCTGAATCCAGCGGATGCCCACTGTCTTCTTCGGGTCGTCAGTCCTGGTCGGGGGTGTCCACATAATCTCACTAGCATACTGCTAGTGACAGACATTCGTGAGGTGACTAGGTATTTTATTTTATTACTATAAAAGCCTTTAAGAAGAAGAACTTACTTTTAAGAAGAATCTCTTCAGACACTGCTTAGGTGCGTGATTAGGTGTCTCAGTGAAGTGTTTCTTTATCATCCCACTTTGTATTATATATATTTATATTATATATATATCGGTGAGGCCATGAATCTCCAGTGAAGGTCCAGGGACGGACCTCTTTATTCTACAGCGCTTGCCTGATGCAGAGGCTGGCATATAAGAAGTGTCATGTCATATTTAGATTAGGGAATTGTCAAGAATGTAGAACAGATTATTATTGATCACGTAGTGTGGAAGTACTTTGAAATATTGATGTGAATGTTAGGAGAACTGGAAATATATCATGGTGCAAAGTAAAAGGAATATCATTTCATAACCAATACCATAGAATACCTCCTTCTGCTACATCAGAAGTGATTGACGAAACATGCCCACAAATCGGAAAATAAATGAGGAATGACACTAGTTCGGATGACATTTGAAGAAAATTTTGCAATGAGAAATGAAACAATACAAAACGCGATGAAATGAGAATGTGGAAGTTCATAATATAATCGACGTGGACAATGCAAAACGTAGTGATGCGACTCAGTGGAGCTAGAGTTCATATAAACCAAGCCATCCAATGTGTCATGATGACCTAAGGAGTATGGATCGCAGATAAGTAGCCTTAGTCTAGCATCAAATGTGTTATCATACGAGTAACCTGATATCATACGAGTCAAATTAACTCTTTTTATTTTTCAGTTGCGGAAAATCGATAAGACATGAAATAATGATCTACCACGTGAAACCAAGAGACCCAGGAGCTAACACTGAAACCGATGGTTTGCTTGGAGACATGTCTGCTGCAGGTGTAAGTCACGTAGAGAAACTATTGGTCGGTCTGGTAGTATAGTAAAAGAAGGTTTAATGATGATGATATGATGATATCGATTTAATGTGTCGCAACAATGGCTATTGTAAAAAAAAGTGAGAAAAAATAAAGAGGAAAGTAAAAACAGAGGTAAAAAAAATAGTACCTAAAAAAAAAGTGTAAAAAAGAGTGAAAAAAAAGAGAAAAGTGAAAATGAAAGGTAAAAAAAATAGTACCTACTAAAAAAAAAGTGTAAAAAAGAGTGAAAAAAGAGAAAAGTGAAAATGAAAGGTAAAAAAAAGAGTACCTAGTAACAAAATGGAATTACAAAAAAAAAATGAGTAAAAAAAAGGATGTAAGAAAGGTGTCAAAAAAAATGAAAAAAAAGGAAAGAAGTGTGAATAGAGTCCGGGCCAGCATAGAACTGAAGGGGCGATGTACCTGAAGAGTCTTGGAGAGACTGGACCAGGAGTCTGCAGGGTTTGAACCGGACCAGACGACAATGACATAATTGCGACGTTTCGTAGAGTTTTATGAACCAGATTGGTAACCAAATGGCCAGACCATAGTTCTCTCCACTATGTTTTAAGTGTCCACATTTAAAAAAAATATATCAGACTTAATGAGCGAATTATTCTTGACTATAAATTAATAATGATGAATGATAAAAATGAATATGAGTGAGGTTAATGTAGTCAGAATAACCGAGCAAGATACTGTTGAGACTATTTTTACAGAATTCTTATTATCCACACGAGGCCGTGCGGGTCGTCAGCGATGGCCGAGTGAGTGAACACAAAAACAACGTGTTTCGGACCCAGCAATTAGAGCAGACCACATGCTTTGATCCAGTGGTGACGTACCAAGATAAATTAATCCGCGCACGAGGACGAGCGCACGTCAGGATAGCCGTATCGGTGAGGCCATGAATCTCCAGTGAAGGTCCAGGGACGGACCTCTTTATTCTACAGCGCTTGCCTGATGCAGAGGCTGGCATATAAGAAGTGTCATGTCATATTTAGATTAGGGAATTGTCAAGAATGTAGAACAGATTATTATTGATCACGTAGTGTGGAAGTACTTTGAAATATTGATGTGAATGTTAGGAGAACTGGAAATATATCATGGTGCAAAGTAAAAGGAATATCATTTCATAACCAATACCATAGAATACCTCCTTCTGCTACATATATATATATATTAATTGTATATATTTATTTATTTGTATTATATATTTATATATATATATTTATATATATATCATATATATTTTATTTCATGTTTTTAAGTACCCTTTTAGTATAAGTTATCTTGTTATTCTCTTCATTATTTTCACAATACCGCCTTTGATGTTTCTCATACTTCCCGAAGGTTGACTGGTAGAGAATGCTTTTAGCATTAAGTCCGCCTTTGTACCTCTTACATTGTTTTTAGGTCCAAAAGTTTAAATAAATAAAATAAAATAAAAGCCATATGTAGCACCGAACGTATACAGAGGAAAAGTGAATTAATATTGTCATTCTATACCGTATAGTGTAATGATTTTTTTTGTAATGATACCTATTTTAGATACTCTACCCATTTACACACATTCACTAAAGTAATCACTACACATGACTTTCGCAAACGTAGCCCGCTGCGTGTCGGTTCAATTTCTTTAATGGAACCCCGTTAATCGCTGCAACTGAATAGTTTCTGTAAACTGTCGAGATTTGTCCCAGTTTACTTGCTGTTTCATTTAACGATACATGGACTTTATTTGAAGCTGTGTAAGGTTCAAACTTGATCGTATCACACGTGACATGCAACTATAAATCGAATGTTTTGAATACTAATGAAACGTAAACGCAAACGAAAACATCCCAAACACAGGAAGTGGGTTAACTAAATGCAATATAATCAAGACTAAGGAAAACTCGTTTATGTAAGTATGTATTTGAATATATTTTCTTCCGTTTTCCTGTTTTCATTTTCAAATTTGTCACTTAGCCAGTAATGTTTTTTTTATTGATTTTACGGTTTGGTTCACGTTTGGGTTTGGATCAAAAAATTAAATTATTGAATCACTCGCCTATCCCTGTCAATGTATAGACTACGTTCGTATATGATAGTATCGTTTCATCAATTTAGTACTGCTTTGACTCGTTTTATTTTCATTTTATTTAGCATAAAGAATGCTAACATTCGGGTTGGTCACTCAGCCCTCCCAACAATGCGCACTCTATTTGTTGAAAATGCCCGTACCCTGTAGTGGTGCCCTAATACTTTGAAGCCATTGTGATGAAAAAAGAAGTTCATAAATGCGTTAAAACAATATTCACATTATTAAAAGAGTATGAATTTGAGCATACAGTGAAACAATTCGTCCAAATCTTAGCATGCTATGCTGCCCAAAGCGGGAAATCAGTTTTTATTACAAAATTCAGTATAAGAACTGTATAAAAACGTGTAAAAGAGTTTTATTAATGTTGAATTACTAAAAATAGTCACAAAAAAAGAAATTACGTCCTTGGATCTAACAAATGTTCTTTCAGAAAAGTTTGTGGGAGTGTTTTCCGTAGGGATATCGCGAAAGTGCTTTTTCTTTGGTTCCATTTGTTCTTTTCTATTTTATACTACCCTTTTTGTTGATTATAAACATGGCATGTATGTTTGTCATGATACGCTTCAAGACCTGAATACAGATGGAGAAACAATTATTATTAATAATCGAAGTATTATCATAAAATAGGGAACTATCTACCATCTCATTATCTTTTTAGTTTGCAAATTTTTCTGATTCGCTTTCTTTTTCGGATTTGTCCCTTATGCGGATCCTTGAATTTTGTTTGTAGATTTTATAAATTAACTTCTTTAACCTTAATATCATTAAATTAATCTTAATATGTATTTATGTTTTCGGATAATCATATCTCATCAGATCTGATTTACTTCAAATTAATATGCTACCCTGACTAAATGTTTAAGCTGCAACTTTATCAGGTGCTGTTATGATCCATAGTATGTAATATGTTAAAAAAATGTTATAGTGAAATAATGGGACGCCTAAATGAAATTGCCATGTGGAAGCACTGCAGTGCACCAATTTAATTGATTAGTGACCGACGCACGATAAACACATCCGGTAAAGACCACATTCTATGGGGCTGTTATCGGAAAGGTAATTCCACAAAATGTTCACAAATACCAGTTCGTGTGTGTGTACCGGAAAAGCGGCCCCATGCGGGCGCATTGTTGCTAGCTCAGCGCTCTTTGTTTGCCAAACACCCCTATAAAATAAATAAACACACTGTAAGGCATACAATTTAAGTTAATGATCTAATTAATGTCTCATTCTTACTATATACTTACTAGTCTTACTAAACCATTGCGATTCTCCGTTTCATGGATTTTTTTACCTTTTGTATCATGGAAGACAAAGCTGAAAGAACTGAGATAATCCTTAGGTAGTAAGTTACACTTACATTATGACACTTACATTATACAAAATATAAAACCTACTTATTATATTTTTAAACAGAATAAATGGTCTAATTTCTCTTGCGTCTTTCCTTTCTTTAATGCTAAAATTATATTACAGCGAAGACCTTTTCCTTCGTTCTCACTAATAACGTTATTATTTTCAACCTATATATGTTTGGTTTGATGTATCGATTCCTAAATGTCAGCTCTGCAATCTACGCCCATAAGGGTGAAGGGTGATTTATATTTACCCGCGAAACTGCTTGTAGATACCGGTATCGTAGCCGGCGTGAGATTGCGTTAGTCGTAACAAACTGGCCATATGTCTCATCCCGCACCCGACCCTTTGTGTCTGATCCTCCTGAAGCAGATAAATAAGATTAAGTGCTTAAACACCTAAAGGTCCTAAATGCTCGCCTCTCTTTAATACGTTCGCGTTGTCGCTGTTGTCGCCACCTTATTGGGTTTTATCTTCCCTTTTTCGAGGTACGTTCCAAGAGCTGACCGTGAAAGGTGAGAGGTTTCCCTTTATGATAGTCTGATGCAATGTGAAATGACTACACATCAGGCTACTTTGTTGCTAACTGATGCATTTGGTGTAAATGTTAGTAGCTCATATGGTTTAATTGCTGTAGGAAGCACTGTAACGATAATTGCTACACAATTAAGGGGTTGTAACAGCTAACCGTCCCCCTTTATTTCTTCGGGAATGACGCGAATGAGTTCTTAGAAAATTAGACTTATTTACTTATAAATAAAATATAGCGCTGATCTTGCTCAACGGCTTAGTGGCTTGGGATCGTCAGTTAGATGTCTTCTGTACATCTGTTGCTGCATTTCGCAGAACAGCAGGAGAGTATCTCGAAACGCTTGGCAAACGAATTGGGTGAACTGATCTGTAATGTTTGCTAAGCTTGTAAATTATATAATAAATAAATAAATAAATAAATAAATAAATAAATAAATAAAATATAGTTTGGATTCCACAACATCATTTCAATTTATTTATTCACACAAAATAAATTTAACTAGTTGCTGAAACTAGGAATCTTCACATGAATAATCGAGGTAAATGTTAGCACTTCTGAAAAATACTACAATTCCCAGTGAAATTCCCTAATACAATTCACTAAAAATAAAGGTAAATTATACAAGATAGTGATCATATTATAGTGAAGTATATTAAACTGAAGTTATATCACTTTGTAATTTTATATGAGATTTTTGAAATAATGATAACGTCGTTTTGCATAGTCAAAAAAGTAAGAGCACAACTATAAAAGCCAGTTACAATTCTAATTTACATAACAATAAAGAGGAGGGGTGTTTTGTTCATCCACTCATGATGCCTGATACTGCAGTAAACCGTGCCAAAACGTTAGGTCTGAGACAACAACACATAATTGCACATACTTAGATGTACACGTAGCTATTTCATTTGATGCTAATGAAGATAAAAAGGCTTATAATATTCGGGCTGAAATATTGTAGCGAACAAAAAGTAATTATTTTTTATGAACGCAAATGCGTAATATAAATACATTATGCATTCAGCGACTCTATTTTCTTGAGATTGTCTCAGAAATTTTCGAGTCAGTATCAAGGATTTTGGCAAAAATGTAATCTAAGCTAAATTGGTGTTCGTTTACGTATCAGAAACAAGTGTTATTATGATCTTCATAACGTAGATACAGGTACTTATTACATGTCACACTGGTAATTCTTAGTTTATAAATACGATGACCGTTAAGTAATGTAATAACAGTACCATTTAAACCTCCGTTTTAGTAGCATCAACTGGAATTTCCAAAGGTATCCTTAAGTGTGTGTCCGAGCGGTCATCGGATATTGCGCAAATGGGGAGAGGGTTAAAGGAAATGTTTGGGATATTTTCTTCTTGGGGGAATGAAGATTTAGGCCGCGATATCTTGTATGTTTGGGGCGAGTTTTAAGTTTAAATAGAATTCATATCTAATCTATACACAGTATACATTTACAAACATTAATTATAATCTTTCAAAAAAATATTTATATGCTTATTTACATTATATCAGAGAATTAAATCGTATTGTTCATTATTACCTACGGTTAGTTGAACATAACACTTACCAAGGCTTAACTAATAATGTCCGTCAACAACATAACAAGCTATGAGCGCGTAATGTGTAATCAAGTCCAATGTACATAATGAATGGACACAACAACAAGGTTCCCATAGCAACAGTTTCCGGCGGAAAGCGTCTCCTTGCTCAGTATAATGTCAGGCGTGTATTGAGTTTTAATTAAGCTTATTATAATCGCAGCTCCAAACATTTGTACGAAACGTAAAGGACGTTTCCTGCATAATCAGTGATGTCTATTGCTGTTAAGACTTTAAGAGTCTTCCTAGTTCATCGTGTGCTTATTCGCTCTACTGGTTTCACGGTCGCCAATAGTAATTCTTTGCCAGACTACAATAATTATGTATTCGTAATTATAATATGATTATGTTCTTGGGATTATGTCTTCGTTTATTATGACGATCGACGATGTAACATTGGCCGATACTAATGTTGATTTCATGAATGTTATTTTAAAATGAATTTGAATTTTTTAGATCCGTTACGTAGCCATATCCGTATACCAGCGACTTTTAACAGGAGGGACCGTACGCCATTGCTTTGCCTGTTCTGTTGTTCAAAATGTATCATGAACAGGGGTTCAAGCTCAAGAATAAATGGAGTTCCTTGCACTCCAAAATTACTTTATTGAGTTACGTTTTCGAATTCCATTCGACAATTATATGGTCTGAAAATAAATTCAGAATGCTCACACCACAACATTTTTTGAACATTAGCATTTTCTCCTTACAATATTTGTTTCGTCGCATGAAGGTTATATTTAATTACGAACGTGACTTTATTGCTGCTTTTCATATGGCTGCCACACGCCCCTAATTAAGCAGAGTATTTAATACGAAAGCTCCCTGGAGTCAGCGAATGCTATAATCACAACAACATTCAGAGCCGAGCCATTGTCCTCGGCGCAGCTGCGCGCGACGGCCCTCCGACGTCCTCCAAATACAAATCATTGTCAAGTTCAACAGAAACTACGTGTGGGGACTAACTAACTACTACACCTATACAGGCATTACAAACCGTTCCATTTATTATGCCATGAATCGTGAATAGAACTCCAGCCACTCATTAGACACCATTATTCTATTCCGCTTGATTGTCACCCACAACACTGTTGTTGAGTATCAAAACTACTTAAGTTACAGTAACTTCCTCCATTTGCGGTTTGATACCTGTATTGTATGATGTTACCATTGATGATACGTGACGAACATGTGGTTATCGATCCTACGCAATCGACGTATCTATTTGTAATAGCACACATGAAACTTGATGTAAGTATGTGTATTTTATCTTCTTTGATTATGTCTATATTAAAATGCTATCTAGAAAACAAAGTTTATTTCTGATTGTAGCTGATTTTCAATAACCAGCCTCCCGTGATACAGCTGCGTTCGTAGTATTAAGAGTGTTAAAAAGATACTAGGGCAGATAGATCCCATGTTGGAAGACTGAAATCCAATTATATCTTTAATTATCTCTTCGGATGTCCTTTGTTCATTCACTTTGTTTGTTCCGACTTTCCCCATTCCTGTAAGTTTTCCTGCGATGATTTATGGAAATAACGTTGTTACTAACGGATCGTGAGCAGATTTCTTATTTGTTTTCCGAAATTAGTGTAATTGGTGCGTGAAATATAGCTGCTTCCGTATTGGCTTTGTTTTACAGGAATTTTTACAGGAATCAGGATATTGAGAGGTTTATGCGAAAGCGATGAATAAGGTTCTTCTGTTAATTCAAATGTAGTTTCATTTATTTCATTTATATCATCGCCATTGTGCAGTCCAATTGTGACAGTAAGTATTCACTAAACATTTGCGTATTGATTATCTCGCCTTCTATCTACTGCGCTTATGTTTGCACAGGCTTTGACTAAGCCCTTTTATTGCACTCTGGTACTTACCGACCCTAATTTAGAGAGAAGGAATTAGTTCGGGGATTTTATTCTATTGCGTTTTATAAACATTAAATTTATAAATTGGCTAAAATTTGTACTAAATAAATTAATTTAGCTTCTCATTTGTCGCTGGCTGGCTTCAACCCATTGATGGCCCACTATTAAGCACGGGTCTCTCCTCTTGAGGAGGCCTAAGGCGTACTCCACCACGCTGCGCCAATGTGGATTGATAGAAGGGTTAGTGGCTAACGGTAGTGACGTGTTTTACGCCCCAACTCAGAATCACTAACGGATACTTGAATCGCTCCTTAGCATAGTATTGTTATTTTTTACTAAGTAGCGATTTAAGTAACCGTGACTCCGAGTTAGGGCGTTAGTGTTCTCCGAAGCAAGGAACCGCTGAAGAAAATCACTAGTTACTCATTACTCATCCACCTACCGACCGTGACCGTTGTTGCTTAACTTTATCGATCACACTTCGGATTGACACAATCCGCTGGGCTATGAGTGATTTGTAAGTTGCTTGCTAAAATTTTTTGAAAATCATGTTCTTATCCAGCTTATTATATGCTTATTATAGTGAACTTCCTTTTTGTAAAATTTATAAATAAAGTATTCCTATATGCTCAAGAGATACATAATTTAGCTTTTTGACTTCAAATATGCCTTTTGATTTAATGGAGGATACTTGTTATATTCACTAGTACAATTATGTACTATTCTGTCTTCTATGCCACTAGTTAGCAGTGATAGCATAAATAATAAATTAAAATACATTTACATAATACTTGTAACAGTAACCAACCAAAAATCATTTGTTTTGCGTCTTTACGTATTATTATAATAAAACGTACTTTTTCAGAGAACAAAATACGACAGACATTTTATTCAAAAAGAATACAATGACATTAAAAAAACAATTTAGTTTTTCTCGTATGTCACAAGATGCAAATTGCAAGAAGTATCTATATTTTGATATTTACAACACTCCCACTCAAAATATAGATGCTTAACTAAAAATAAACCAAACTTAACAATAAACAAAGTAACTACACTTTAACAATTCTTAAAGCATTCAAATGCTTATAATGTTTTACAGCACCTAAACTTTTAGTGAGCAAATCCGCAGGCATATCAGATGTACATATATAATTAACACAAACTATATTTTCATTTACAATTTCCCTGCAATAATGATACCTATCATCAATATGCTTAGTTTTATTATGAAAGATAGGGTTCAACAACAGTTTCTGCGCACTCATGCTATCATTATACAAGGTAATTGTATACAGATTTTTAGTTACTTCATACTGTAAGTTTCTCAAATATACTGCCTCTTTGCAGGCCTCTGAGATTGAGACATATTCAGCTTCTGTACTAGAAAGTGCTATACATTTTTGTTTACAACAACTCCAAGATATAACTGATCCTGATAAAGTATAACAAAAACCTGAATATGATCTTCTATCATTAATATCATTGCCCCAGTCTGCATCTACATATCCTTCAATATTAACATTTTTGCCTTTACTATATTTCAAGCCTAAATCTTTCGTCTTTTTCAAATATCTTAATACTCTTTTGGCGTAATGCCACTGCTCTTCAGTATTACTTGTATTAAATTGACTCAAATAAGATACTGCAAAAGCTAAATCTGGTCGCGTAAGAACAGCTAAATACATCAAACTCCCGATAAGCTGCTGATATGGATGCTGACTGTTACAATTAACCTCTTTTTTACATTTCAAACCTGCCTCCATTGGAGTATTCACTGTTTTACAATCGGTCATATTGAACTTTGCCAATAACTTATCAATATACCTCTCCTGACTTAGAGTAACAGTAGAATTCTGTTTATCAAAACAAACTGAAACACCAAGACATTCTTTTACAATTCCTAAGTCTTTCAACTCAAAATTCTTACTCAACATGCTTTTAAGATTATTAGTTTCATTAAAATCATTCGAAAAAACAAAAAAATCATCAACATACAATGTAACAATAGTTTTACTACTACCAACAGATTTTATATACAAACATGGCTCAATTTTAGACTTAATATAGCCATCAGCTAACATACATCCATCCACCTTTTTATGCCACGCACGTGATGCCTGTTTGAGACCATACACTGCTTTCTTTAATTTAAGAACCTTTTTATCATCGGTACAGACAAAACCCATAGGTTTTTGCATATATATAGTCTCAGATAACTCACCATTCAAGAAGGCTGTTTTGACATCAAGATGAGTCACATCAAGGTTGTACTGAACCGACAATGCAAATAATAATCTCAATGTTGTATGTCGTACTACAGGAGAAAATGTTTCGCTGTAGTCCACACCATATTTCTGAGAGCAACCTTTAGCCACAAGCCTGGCTCGAAAACGCACATTGTTTTCGGAGTCACACTTTTTCTTAAGAACCCATTTGCACTTTACTATATTTCCTTTATCAGGCTTGTCAACAATTTCCCAAGCATTGTTATCTTCAAAGCTTTGTAGCTCTTCTTTGACAGCCTGTTCCCAGTGCCCTTTCTCTGGCCCTTGTAGTGCTTCCTCTAATGTTAGTTCATCACTAAAAGATTTATTATATTCCTCTGTACACATAAATCCATATCTGTCAGGTTGTTTTCTCTCTCTTTGTGGATATCTTCTTTGTAACTCTTCATCAGATGTCAAGTGATCCTCATCTCGCACATATGATTCGTCCATATCAATAGCACTTTCCAGTGAATTAAATGAATCCTGTTCACTGCTGTCTACTTTATCTCCCACTGAAGACTGACGTGGTCTGCTCTGTTTTGATTTGTCATCTGATTCTGTCTCTTTCACTTCAATCATCGTTTCCTGATGAGAGTTATTTTCATTTATAATGATGACATCACGACTCGTTGTTATCGTCCTTGTTGAAGAATTATATACTCTGTATCCTTTAACGTCCTCCGGATAATCAACAAGAATACATTTTTCAGACTTCTTGTCCCACTTACGTCTTTTCTCCTTGGGTATGTGCTTCATGACAGTACTGCCGAAAATTCTTATGTGGCTTAGATCTGGTTTGACACCTGTCCACAACTCATATGGCGTTCGATTGTTTAAGCCAGTTTTGACAATTCTATTCTGTAAATAAACAGCTGTGTTAATAGCTTCTGCCCAGAACTCCTTGCCAAGTTTGGCATCATACAAAAGACATCGAGCCTTTTCTATGACAGTCCTGTTCATTCGTTCGCAAAGTCCATTTTGTTCAGGCGTATAGGGATTTGTTTTCTGATGAATTATACCCATTTTCTTCAAATAATTACTAAAATCCCTATTGCAAAATTCTCTGCCATTATCACTTCTTAGAATCTTAATTTTATTAGAAATTACATTTTCAACTCTAGCTTTAAACTCTTTAAAATACTTCAAAGCCTCATCCTTACTTTTTAGAAAATAAACATATGTCATGCGGCTGTAATCATCAACGAAAATTAAAAAATATTTCGAACCTCCAAGGGATGTATTCTCCATCGGGCCACAGATGTCACAATGTACTACACCCAACAGCTCAGTGCTCCTGTTGCCTTCGTGAGGAAAAGGCAATCGAGTTTGTTTTCCCTCGCAGCACACGATACAATTAGATTTGCTGATGTTGGCCTTCTCAGTAAATTTTAATCCCTCCACAGCATCCTGCATTTTATTCATATTATTGCTATTGGCATGTCCTAGTCTACGATGCCAAACAACCGGAGACTCTGCCACTGCCGCAATAATACAAGTAGACATGTTCAGTTTATATACGCCATTTACTTGTGAAGCAGTTCCCACTAGAGTTCCATCTCTGTTAAATATTTCACACCCTTTACTTGTGAAATGCACCTTGTTGCCTTGTTCTATCAATTGACTCACAGACAACAGGTTAGTAGATAGCTCAGGAACACATAAAACCTTTTCAACGGTTATGTTAAAATCACAATCTTCAGTCGACGTAGTAATATTTACATTTCCACAACACAACACCGGAACTTTATTCTGATCAGCAACAATTATTTCTTTGGTAAAACCAGAATAACATGTATCAATCATCCAATTTTTGTTGCATGTCAAATGTGAACTCGCACCAGAGTCAACATACCAGTCACTCTTGTCAAATATTCCATTAAAAAATACGACACTAAATGCATTAGATGTTTTTGCAGATTTATTTGTATTAGTGTTATTGTTATTATACTCTTTGCTATTACTTTTAGTGCATTGATAGCGATAGTGACCAAATTGTTTGCAACCATAACATTTGACTTTTGATTTTCCTTTGACATAAGTCGACGATTGCGCATTCCTCCCGTCTTTATCAACAACGGACTGTGTAGATTTTACAATATTCGAACGCTGACTTTGATTAGACAGATTATTCTTTTTACGAAAACATGCGAATGCATTATTGACATCTATATCTTCCGGTTCCATGTCCATCAACTTTCCTTTAATAGCATCAGTTGTAATGACCATACCAGAATGTTCAATGGCCATTATCATGGGCATATATTTTTCAGTTAGACCAGCCAACATGATCGAACCAATCCATTCGTCCTTTAAGTCAAAACCTGTCCCTTGCAATTTCTGACCCGCTTCAACAATCTGTGTAACATACGACGACATCGAAGTGCAATTTTCTAATCGAATAGATATTAGATTCCTCAGTAGACTAATTTTTCTAGTAAATCCAGAGTCATCAAATAACATTTTCAATTTATTCCACAATTCTTTCGACGTTTTGACGCCCTTTTATATGAACGTAGAGAGCCGGGTCAATTGTTAAAATCAGCTTGGCTTTTGTTTTCGCATCATCTGCAGCTCCTGGCGTTTGATCAGGCTCGGGCTTTATACACCCAACCATTCCTTCTAACACCAGAAAATTCTCTGCTGCGAAACACCACTCACCATAGTTCTCGCGGCCTTTTAGTTTCGGCACGCTAACTAAATAACTTGAGCTAGCCATGTCACATACGGTCTGTAGTTCCCTTTTTACACAAAAAGTCTGCTAGTACCACACAATCATTTATTGTTCATCACGGAGATAATTCTAACAATAAATAACTAGCTATTTTATATATAAGGATTTGGGATCTGGGCCCATAACCTATAATAATGGTCGTAGCGCACCTATCAACTCGGAAAGGGATCGGCACCGGATCGCCTCGCCGTCAACCTAACGTAAGCTCGGCTACGGCTAGGCGACGCCGCGCTTACGGCTAGGCGACGCCGCGCTTACGGCTCGCCGGCCGCTGGTTGACGGAATGAATGACAGCAGTTCGCCGACGCAGCGGTAGCCGCGGCGCGGGGCGTGCACGAGGAAACGGAAAGTCGACGGATAGCGTACGGTGAGACGTAAGCGCGGGTACGGCAAGTCGTCCACGCACCGTACCGCGGTTCGTGAGCTTGTCTCGAGGCGAGGCGATTACGTTACGGATCCGATAAGTGTGCTTTACAGTAGGGAGTTTCATACAAAGAATACTGACATGCAAGAGTTGATACGTTTACGTTCCGTTTACGAGTTGATATGTGTGCTACGACCATAAAACGTACTTTTTCAGAGAACAAAATACGACAGACATTTTATTCAAAAAGAATACAATGACATTAAAAAAACAATTTAGTTTTTCTCGTATGTCACAAGATGCAAATTGCAAGAAGTATCTATATTTTGATATTTACAACAATTATTTACTTATGTCGGTGAAGTATTTTTAATTATTTTAAGACGCTTACCTTCCATTTGGAAGTATAGAGTTCACGAGGGTTCGGTAGCTGCGTCGAGTTGGTGCTGTTATTGATTGGATGCAACAGGTGGTTGGGGCGTCTCCCGCACCCCGCCGCCTTCACTTTCGTCTTCGGTCTTGTTTGGAGACCCCCATTTCAAATGTTTGAAATGCCGAGGAGATTGCTTGCTTACAGATGCCAGTAAAATTTGTGTACGAGCGAGTATTTCTTTTAGTTTTAGTTTTACTCTTATGTTATGACTTACATTTTCTTGTTTGTCGTGTGATGTTTGGGGTAATGATATGAACTTTGAATAGTAAATAAAATCTGTTCCAATTAAATAAATATATTTATAACTTATCATTGAATATTCGAAGTTATCTGTTCAAGTGAATTGACGATAAGCCGGTACGTAAATATTTGATTCACCCCAACTGTCTACACGGTGATGCTAAAAAATGGATCGGTTGCTTGTTTAATACGTTTCTTTTCTAACACTATTGCTAGAGTACTGTGAAGATACACAAGAACTGTCGTTGGATTACGTATGCGATTTTCGCTCTAATTTACTTCGTATTTGAGGCAATGCTCGTATGGAGTCTTAATGAGTTTGCAGTGAAAGCAAGATAACTGACGTGTTCTATTTCATGTGGTTAAAAGACACGCCAAATATCAGAAAACTGTTTTAGTTATAAATATATAAATTGTGAATGCTGAAAAAATAATGAGGTTTGGTTACTAAATCAAAAAGGCAGAACAAAATACAAAAACACGTTTGTAAACAGATCTAAATCTGTTAAGAAACAATCAACCCGTTAGAATTAGAAAAGGACTTAGTAACGCCTGTCCAAAACTAGATTTATTAGGGTCATGCGAGCTTCGCCAGCTAAATCCCCTAGATTCGTCTTACATCGATGGTCTAACATGTTCCTAAGTAAGCAAAACGATGAAGTTTTGTATTTTTCCACTGGCGCGAGTAACGCAAGGGTGAGAATCATTCTCTGCGAAATAATTCGCAAATTGCAACTTGCGCTCGTTTCTGCTTCGTTTTATTTTTGAACACGGAGACATTTAATCATGTCATAATATTTTTGAGATTATTACCATATATTGTGTCTGCTGTTTGTCCAATGGTTTTAATATTTTGCATACATTTAATCTTGAAGTGTGGAGTTAAGGAGATGTAGTTAAACTAAATTATTAATGGTCTACATTGTGTTACATCTGGTAATATGACATTATCAAATCAAAGTATCGGCAAAATTTGCTGTCCAATAATTCCGGAACCATTGGGATTATTGATGTTGATTCTTGGAACTTTACACAAAGTCAAGAAATAGACAGTACACCTCTTTTGAATAGAACCGGCATTATTAGATTCATAATTATATTGTTACTGAATCAATGCGTCCATGCGTTGCATACGTGCTCAGCCATAACATTAATTCTTTGTAACAAACCAGTTACACAGAACGCACATAATTCAGAAACCAAACCGTATTGTGAACCTTCACGACATTTGTCAATAATCGGTTCGCGCGAGGAATAGGAATACAGAGCGGCGTCCGGTCCTCTTCACAGTGAATGGACGTTAATACACTATTCAACGTCTGAATTCCGACGTGCTCGCTTCGAGCTTCGTCAAGATCGCCTTGAGAGTATTAAGTACCACTCACTGATACGGGATTCTCGTTAACACCAAGTTAGTAATCTACAGAATGTTCGGTCGCATCGGTCGGTAAACTATGATATTCGAAACTATATTCTCTAACATCTCGCATGTGAGCTTCTTTATGGAGTAATGAAAACGGTTATTCGCATGCGGACTGTATGGCACGTGGAACTGAAATCCTCTCCACCCCGAATGCGAGCCCAAACGACCTATAAAATGGTGCCCTTAGTCTTGGAGATTATTCGGTTATAAATTTTTTTTTATCTTTTTCGTACGAAAATAAAAATCTTGCCTTATTTTCAAATCCAAAATTAAATGTTGATGTTATGAACTAGATGACTCTTGAAACAGTTCTGTAAATTCTTGGCAACTAGCAGCGTTTGTGTACAGCTTTATGCTTTAAATTAACTAGAAATAACTTTAAAGAACTAGTCGCTGTACCTTTTAGAATTAAATGTCACATTGCCATTGGCTTTTTCATAAGCTTTATCTTCTGCAAAAAAATATTTACGGTGTTTGAGCGTGCGAGGATATTTTGTACTAAAATTTTCGTTATCCTCATGGATTTTTTTCTAAAATTTATCTCACCCCAATTTTGTTCAGAGTACTGCCAGTTTTAATATAATATTATGCATAATAGTCTCGAAAAAACGTATGGAATGAATAAGAATTTACAAAGAAATAAATAGTAATGATATGACCCTGGCTAAAGAACACGAAGATCATAACAGTGATATTGTTCACGAAGTAGGAAATTATTAGTAGGAAGAATAATTAGGTTTAATTTACCTACATGAAAGCAGACTAAATGTAGACGTGAAGCATCGATAGAAATCTGTGAGTAACTTCAATGTACTTCAATGTATAATAATTATACCATATGCTACATTGGGATTATGTGATTACTATCTAACCATTTAGCTATGCTTTTACTTCCGTGGAAAACATGTATTTAAAAAAAATCTATAAAACTTCATATGCCGGAATTCTGAATTGTCTGAATTCCATGAATACCCTTATAAATAACACGATTATTCTGTTTTATTATAAAGTAACAAGTATCGTGATAATCTGTTCACAATTTTCAAAGCGGTTAGCGTCAACTTGCTTTCCTGTTAATTAATGAAGTTGTTCTTAATCATTTCAAAGATACCGATCCTCTGTCAATATTAAAATCTGATTTAATTCCAGAGAAAGCTATGATGGCTTTGTTCAATTAATTATGTTCATGTTTATAAGGATCATGTTTAGATATTCAAGGAACGAATAACGAGGTCTCTATTACAACTTCGACCCCAACTAAATAATCCGAGAAAAACCTATGTTAGTTTTGTTTTACGATCGACGTACACTCTTTGTTCAACTTTGTTAGCCAACCAGTTACATGTTTAAAGTTACTTAGTAGGTATAGTTAAGGTAATTGGGACAGTTTACACACTTTGACTATAATCTAATTTCATAAACTTATTTGTCATTCTGACTTCCATTCTTTCTTTCTTTAATTTTGCTTTCTTTTCTTTCTAACTTTCTTTAATTTAAGGATTTGTTTCTAATTTCTGTATTTTTATTTTTTGGTTTCATTCCCGACTATGCGCTTCACATTTCCAAACGTTTAAAGAATAATTAATCTTTATGAAGAATCTCAGGTTTTCGCCTTTTACTCTCTTGGCAATGCGTAGTTGATGTAAAAGGTATTTTAATGTTATGGCTGATCATGACCAGACCATTTACGATGGAACTTCTGGACGTTTATCCGCTCATAACATCAACCGTTTGTAACACTTTACCAGGTTAAATTAACTACCACCATTTTTAAAAGAGCAAGATGTATTATGTTTTAATATTTTTTTAATATGTGTAAGTAAACAAAGTGGCACTAGATGTCGTTATAGCCCAAAAATGGAATTTACCCGATACCAAAGACTCATTATAGGTGGGTACACATAAGACATATGCATGTACTCATGGACAAGCAGAGAGTTTTATACTTTTGCACCAAAACCAAACATCAACTCTCTGGACCCTATAAACTTCAACTTACAACGCGAAGCTCGGAGTTTGTTTCGGGACTTTTTAGTTACAAGTGTCCAATCCAAATTTCCCTTTTAATGAAGTCTGCCTGCTGTTTTCTTTCTTTTTCCAAAGTTAAGGATCCGCAGTGTCGGTTTACAATTTTAAATTTCCTGTGGAAAAATAAAAATCATGAAAATTTCCCAAATAATGGATTGTCTTGTTACCTATTTGGAAAACAAAATGTAGGTGACCCGCATCATAATGCTTCGCTTTGGGAAAACTTACAGATATGTATATCCTCGTATTCCTTTCGCATAAACGTAGTATCTGCTCTAGAAACAATTGTTACTTATGTTCATCAGACATTTTACAAATTTAAGGTTGACTGCATTTTACCGTTGTAGAAATTGGTATTCCCAGTTCTGTGAATTACATTTAAGTTCTTTTGAAATGTAAAACTGTAAAAACTTTTCTAACTGATTTTCATAATGCATCTCAGAATTTAGTTAAACCAAAATCTTGCTAACGGTGAAAGCATTTGACTCTGTACAACCAAACTAAAAAGTAGAAAAACATATTTGGATTCAGAAACGTCTCTATAATAATAATATTGTATTATGCATATTAGTAAGTGAACCTACATAAAGACAGTGACGAATCTACAATTTAGACACTCCCTAAAGTTAAAGTAGTCTAGGAACAAGGAATTAAAGAGGGCATACGCAACACTGCGGTCTGCGCAATATTCAAGGGGCGAGCTGGTCTTGGCAACGTCCCGCGGGGACCTACAACGTTCGAGTGTTGCTCTTAATTTGTTGTATAGTAATGAGCCACTCGGAAATCGAGGCCTACATCCTTTGTGGTATTAGAGGCAAGAATTATAATTAATAATGTTCCACATACATAATCCACAAACTCGGTTAATGGGAGTCTGTGGATTTGAATTTGTGAATTGGAACTCACATTAGGGAATCTCAGAATTGAGATCATGTTTTGAAAAGGGGAAGGTTAATACGATGTTTCCAACTCCAATGATGTCATTAAAACACTTCTTCTTCTTCTTCACAACTTTGAAATTGATATACTTTGAAATGTCTGTGGTGCAATCTTGCTCTGATTCAGAGTTCTTCTTTTAATCCTTAATGTGCCTCTATACTGTGCATTTACTTAGTACTCTTCTTAGTGAAGGTTAAATAGGTCATGAATCAATCTCATATTAACGCAACACCATAGCTATTGTGCGTTTCGCAATATTACGCATGGCGTCTGTTCCCTCGTTGTTTAGCAAGGGGATATCTCCCGCAACGCGCAACTAATTTTAGGTCGTGCGTATATTTCATGTTGGGGATCTATAAAATAATGGATATTGCTCATAATTCGGCTTTCATTTTTGTCCTGAATTTAAGAATTTGTAAGGAAACAATAAGAACTATTTTAGACATGAAATTTTAATTGAAATGGGAAGAAATAACATTTTGTTTTGTTCTTCACGTTAGCTTCATAAAGCTAGGTTTTGTTTGATGACTGCTATATATGATTATAATATGTGGCGTGAAAAATATTTTTACTGGGTAAGTTAGGTACAGAAATATTAGTTTTTTGTCTGACACAGTACAAAATAAGAAGTTGAGTCGGGATATTAATTCGTAGAACATGAGCAAAAAAAATGCATTACCTTCAATTCTTTCCAGTAACTCTATCTAATACCAGTCCTTTGCTCGATCCTTCCAGTATTCCTTCACTTAAACATTGCTCCTTTCCCTAAAGACTTCGTGAGTTGTAACCGGTACCCACAATTATAGAAAGCGGTCTCCTCAAGTTTCCTATCTGCGCTATGCTCCTGATGTCCCGATCACGTAGCGCGTGTTATCTCGCCCCGGCGGCGTCGTGGGAACCGTCCGATAAAACGCTGATACAATTTGACAGAACACGGACCGATAAGGCGTGATGAATGTAATTAAAACTAACGGGCACACCGTTTGCCCATGCCGTCGCTTGAATGGATCATTGTTGCGTAACAACGTCTTAGAACGTCACCTCACCATTTCAAATGTCGATTGTGCATGTTTCTTTAAGGCGCGGGCCACACAGAAAAGACGTAAGACGAAGACGAGGCTCGGACCCGTCGCAGACAGGGCGCCGTTAAAACATATAGAAAAGACAAGGAACGGGCGTGACGGTCGGTGCACACTGGGCTTTTCCCGGCCACAGAGTACTTAATCACTACGTTTTAAGAGACCTGCTCTCCGCGTCCTTTCCGCTCCCCCGCTGGCGCCTACACACGCCCGCGTCCTGTCCTTTCTGTATGTTTTGCAATAGGGCGCCGACGAGAAAACGTCGTGTCGTGCGTCCCGTCTTTTCTGTATGTTTTACGTCGCGACGGCTGCATACATTTTGTATGAAAGTAGATTAAACGGGCGCCGCGACTGCGACGGGTCCGTGTCTTACGTCTTTTCTGTGTGGCCCGCGCCTAAGCAGGCCCGCGTCCTGTCCTTTCTGTATGTTTTCCAATAAGGCGCCGACGAGAAAGCGTCGTGTCGGCGTCCCGTCTTTTCTGTATGTTTTACGTCGCGACGGCTGCATACATTTTGTATGAAAGTAGAATAAACGGGCGCCGCGACTGCGACGGGTCCGTGTCTTGCGTCTTTTCTGTGTGGCCGGCGCCTAAGTACTTATATTATAGTCTACAAACGAGGAGCTATATGAAGGCAAGTGGTCACTGTCGTTAATGAACGTCAGCAACGCCAATATATCATCGGTACTGGCTGAACTGGCTCTGAAGCCTTCAGCCAGAAAACGACGAGTCGTTTGGCTTGTAATTTTTGTAACTCATAGCCCAAAAATTTTACACCGCCGTGTCAAGTTTTAGTCTGTCTAGACAGATAGACTAAAACTAGACAGTATCAATAGCTTGACGGTGGTGAAGTGTATCTAAAGATGTTTTTGTATTGTTTTCAGGAGCAGCTTGGCGCGGCGTAGCGGGCGGGCCGCGCCATGGGTAACAAGTGCTGCAGCCGCCGCCATGACCCGGACAGACCATTAGGTGTGTATTCCTTGGGAAATTTTGATATGCCCAACTTATGGTGACTTCTTCATGTTGTTGTTCACGTCATTTGTGTTGTGGTTAGCTGGTAGAGAATGCAATAGCATTAAGCTCGCCATTTGTACTTCAATATTTTATATTGTGGTCAATAAAGTATACATAAATAAATAAATAACTGGACAATGGCCATATCTGAATTGCACACAATTTTAATTATGTAGTCAAATGGAACACATTTTGACATTACTCCACAAGCTTATTTGTGAAACTTCATACCATCAAATTTCTTGAACTCTGTTCAACTCTATAAAAGGCATTTATGTTAAGGCTCCGTGCCGCGATATCAACAATTTCGGTCAATTTTAATCACTGTTTGTGTGAACAGGATAAAGAGATTAAGCTTTGTTTTTTGTTACTATAAGAGTCTAATACTTGTTCTTGCTGATAGGCCAGACGAATCTAACATATTATTTATAATAATGGCAAATCACCACTATTTAAAACCCTTCTTTTCCGAAAAGTAACGAGCAAGTGCTTTTTGTCTTTGTTTTACAACGAAAATACAAAATATTCCAAACATTAAAAAATATAAATAACATAAGTATACGGTCTTTTATTAAGTAGCCTAGCCAGTTTTTTAAATTTCTATCCAAATATAGCAGAATATTTTTTTGAAATAACGTAATTTCGTTCGAAGTAAGTATTTTTTTTCTATTAATTAGAAACACTTTAAGGAAATTTTAAAAAATATACATTAATCTTCAGTTAATCCTTAAATAGAATCAAAATTTTATTTTATGAAAAAATAATGATTTCGTTTATTAATAATAGTTGCAAACTGAACTATATTATGGACCGCATTAAATATATTAAATTAGTACCGCCGAGGCTCTCTCCGCGTGAGGACGTATCGCTCTGAACGACGTAACGCTCACGTATTTTACGTAAAAATATACACAAATTGTACGCCGACTACCACATTTTGATCCAATTATTAAATTAATTATTTTTTATTTTAATAACACCACGAATCATCATGTTTCTATGAATCACAAAATTGGCTGTTTCAAGGCATGGGGGTGGGGTAGTTATAGTAGTATGGTAGTTATAGTAGTTCATATAGTTAGGAAGGAGATAAATATACTGAATTCAGCGAATATACCCGAGTGGGGTATCAAATGAAAGGGTTTGATTTATGTAGTACTAAATTGGCTATTTCGGGGGGGGGGGGGGGGTAGTTACGAGGAAGGGGGTGAATTTAGTTAATCATCAAGGGGCCATCCATAAATTACGTCACACTAATTTCATGACTTTTTGATCCGTCCCCCATCGTTGTGTGACGTCATATATTATTAATTTTACTCCTAGAAATTATTAAGTTCCATTTTTGTTTTTCAACTTAGTAATTCACTTAGTAGTACTTCAAGTGTTTCAACTTACATTTTTGAAATGAAAACTTCTTTAATACGGGGGTGATTTGAAATTCGATGAAACGAAACTGTCCAGTAAAAAGAGACAGACACATAAATTCTAAAGCGAGATAGGAAGCATTGTACATGGGACGGGAGGGGGAGGGGAGGGGAGGGGGAGGGGAGGGAAGGTGAGTTGAGTTGTATTGAGTTGGCGCCGCTGTGGTAAGGTTGCGCTCCAAAAATACCACCCCGGGTCCCGATGTTGTTCCGGGTCGAGTGCTGGTTTCCGCCCTAGACGCCGCAGAGTCCCTGAAGTAGCAACTAAGGGGACTCCTGAATGCCTGTCTCGAGCAGGGAAATTTTCCTAAGGCGTGGAAAACAGGACGAAAATTGGTCGTGCAAATCCAGCAAACAATTAATAATATTATCGACGTACGTCAAGCCTATTTATGGTACTTTTGCATCGTGCATCGTGCATGGCCTTGGCGGGACGTACAGAAAGATGGGCGGTGTATAAAAGGTTTAAGCTCTGAGTCTGAATTAATACATATATGTGATATAGTATACGAATAAAACGTAAAATAATTATCTAACTTTGAATCACTATGATTATTACTAAAACCTACAATTATCATCTTCCCGAAATTTTACATTCGTCTCATTATCCTGAAAACAAAATTTTTGAAGGTTTCACTTCTACCACGTGTGAATTGCACACTAAAAGACCCCGCAAAATCTCTATGGGAATTGTTTCTCGGCTAAATTAGCTGAAATTTTGCACAGAGGTAGCTTTCATCATGCTGATCAAAAGTCTCAATGGGCGCAAGCCCCCAAAATCAAAGCCAGACCCACCACTCCCCCCCAACTCTCAAAATACTCCCCAAAGCACATTGGATGAAAATCAATGCAAAAGGGATATATTCATATGAAACTTCGCACAGAGGTAGCTTTCATCATGCTGATCAAAAGTCTCAATGGGTGCAACCCCCCAAAATCAAACCTAGACCCACCACTTCCCCTAAACACCACCTGGCGTAAACAGGTCGGGTATCACCCAACCTTGCTTTCATATGCATATATTAGCCGTATATTTTATTATATTTTAGCCGTATTGGGGCGGCTTAGAATACTAACCCCAATCCCACGCCGGAAGGGTGTCGTAAGAGACGACTAAATCCGGCCCACTGGTGGTAGGGCCCTCGGAGGGATTATATTGGTAGTATTGATTTTAATTGTTAATTAATACCATTTTTACTATTATTATTTCTCCAGGGGTTCGCCTGGATAGCTACCATCCTCGAGCATGAGTCAGCCGCCAAACGACTCGTCGTGTTCCGGCTAGGGGCTTGAGAGCCAGTTCTTTCTTTCTTTTTCTTCTTTCTTACTTGGCCGGCAACGCATCAGTGATGCCTTTGGTGTTGCCGATGTTCATGGGCGACGATAGCCACTTAGCATCAGGTGGATCGTCAGTTCGTTTGCCGGCTATTTCCATAAAAAAAAATATGTCCCTTATGCATTCCATCGTAATGTGCTTTGGGGAGAATTTTGAGATTTGGGGGGGGGGTGGGAGTGGTGGGTCTGGGTTTGATTTTGGGGGGTTGCGCCCATTGATACTTGATCAGCATGATGAAAACTGCCTCTGTGCGAAGTTTTTAGCTAATTTAGTCGAGAGCCAATTCCCATAGAGATTTTACGGGGTCCTTTTTAAAAAGTCATAAATAAAATGAATATTACAAATGTACTAGCTGACCCGGCAAACTCTGTACTGCCTAACAACTCACCCCTCTCGAGGTCTCCTTCGAGCCCCATCTCCCTCCTCTTTCCCCTCTCCCTCTACTGTCAGTTACAAAATAAAAAAGTTAGATATGTCGCTGATGTTACATTAGAAAGATAATACGAGTATAGTCGTTAAGTTTTCAAAGAAATCGGACCTCCTACTACAGCTATGAAACAGACAAATTTCTGAACGCACCTATAAATATTTGACAACCAAATGACAATTTGACAAAAGATATCAAATGTTTCACAGCTAGGAACAATTTGTTTGTTTTTAGTATTTTTTACTACTTATTATTTATATTTCTCACCGTTTACACCTTTCCTGAAGTTTCACAAATATTTCAAGATCAAAATTAGCCAAATCGGTCCAGCCATTCTCGAGTTTTAGCGAGACAAACGAACAGCTATTGATTTTTATATATACATTATATTTAATTTATCTAAATAAAATTTTGTCGTGTTGGGGGACGGCTCCATATTAAACTCCATCCATCCATCAGCCTTGGTAGGTCCACTGCTGGACATGGGCCTCCCCTTCTGAATCCAACGGATTCCCGCTGTCTTCTTCAGGTCGTCGGTCCATCTTGTCGGGGGCGTCCTGTACTCCGTTTTGCGAAACGCGGGCGCCATTCGAGGACTTTTCTTCCCCAACGGTTATCGGTCCTTCGCACTATGTGGCCAGCCTATTGCCACTTCAGCCGGCTAATTCTTTGAGCTATGTCGGTTACCCTTATTCGTCTACGGATCTCCTCGTTTCTGATGCGATCACGTAGAGAAATACCGAGCATAGTCCTCTCCATAGCCCGCTGTGTTACTCTGAGCTTGTGGATTAGGCCAATAGTGAAGCACCACGTCTCGGAGCCGTATGTCATCGCTGGCAACACACACTGCTCGAACACCTTCGACTTCAGGCACTGAAGTAGTGTTTTGGATGACAAGATATGACGCAATTTCCCGAACGCAGTCCATCCGAGTTGGATTCTACAAGTGACTTCTTTCTTGAAGTTGGACTTACCCATCTGGATCAATTGTCCCAGGTAAATGTATTCGTCTACAACTTCGAGAGCAGCGCCGTCAACAACAACCGATATGGGTGTGACATGGACATTTGACATGTTTTTCGTCTTGTCCATGTTCATCTTAAGACCCACCCGTTGTGAGGCGCTGTTAAAGTTTCCGAGCATTATA
The DNA here is from genome assembly GCA_963932265.1 of Thymelicus lineola. NCBI lineage: Eukaryota > Metazoa > Arthropoda > Insecta > Lepidoptera > Hesperiidae > Thymelicus > Thymelicus lineola. The sequence goes on from OZ010694.1 coordinate 12,352,558, forward strand.
CCAAGTTCTTCCAGGGAACCCAGCAGGATAACTATATCATCGGCATATCGTAGGTGTATGATGTATTTACCTACTAACAAAAAATAACCGACTTCAAAGTTACTCAAAAACTACTTGTCAGATCCCGTTCATCCCGTTCAAATTTATGTGGGACTACACCCAACTGCAAGCACCTGTTTTCGATTAAAAAAAGAATCATTGAAATCGGTTGGCGTGATATTGAGTTATATCCCACCAAAAACATAAATGTAAAAAAGGACAGCCAAGTTCAATACAAAAATTAAGCTTAGCTATGGGCTTCGCCGCAAAACGAACGGAGATCTAAATGAGTGCCAAGTTCTATGCAAAATCAAAATATGTATTTATAGGAACAAAAAAAGAAAATGTGTGCAATTCACACGTGGTAGAAGTGAAACTTTCCAAAATTTTGGTTTCAAGATAATGAGATGAAAAAGCAATAAATCGAATCTTAAAGCAATAAATTGAAGCGCCATCTATGAATACAACTTAGCACTTTTTAAAAATCTATCTAGCAATAAAACGAATGTTCTATCTTATTCCTCGCGCCATCTATGAATACAACTTAGAATTTTTACTGTCTGTATAATCGGTCGGTCGATCGACAGAATAAAAGAATGAAATTCTTATTTTTTGTTGATAAATTCTTTGAAAATATTTAAAAGAGCATTTGAAAGAATTTAAAAACAGTATAAAAATAAAACTAAAAAAAAAAACTAAAAAAAAACAAATACTGAGAAACGTGAACCTGTGCATCAGGTATTGTGTATCTACGTCCTGACCATTGAGCTACGGAGAAGTTAAATTGAAAGACGAAATTAGCGGTTATATTATCTTACCTGTCGTTGCATCCGGTTTCAAATCACTAACGATTCTAAAGAAGTTTCACTTCAAAAAAACATTATGAACAAGTATTAAACTCTATTTCTTTGCTTTATTGGATACCTATAACAATTGCTGTTATTTAAAAATGTGAGATCTTAAAGTAGGTTAGATTTCACTAAGCCAGTTTTTATCAGAATTTTTGTATTGAACTTGGCTCTCCTTTTTTACATTTATGTTTTTGGTGGGATATCATTACTTTTGTAAAGAAAACTAGGCAATGCCACGCGCCGCCGACGACACACCGTTGGCCGGTTGTTTACGCATATTGCAAGTTTTTTGTATGGGGACACCACTTATTTTTCGCCTTTTTTATTTTTTTATATTTTTTCCTACGCTTGAACACAATTACCGAGCTGGATTCCAAATTTCATCCTTCTAGGTCATCTGGAAGTAGCTTAGATTTAGGTACTATATGTCAGTCAGTCAGTCAGTGCTAAAATTTACGACATTTTGACCTTCATATCTTTATAACCATTTGAGCTAGCTTCATTAAATTTGGGCTTCTATATGTCCTTATGAATATAATTAAACACACGTAATGTGTTTACGTTAAAGAGGTTTTGAGTTATAGAAGGGTCAAAAGTGGCACCAAGTGGTTCGTGCCTTATGCCATCTTGCTGTGGGGTAAAGCAGCCAATATAAAACAAATTTTCATACTCCAGAAACGGGCAATTAGGGCTATTTATAAACTTAGGTCTCGGGAGTCTTTGCGTGAAAAGTTCAAGGAAATAGGTATACTTACAGTAGGTTCCCAGTATATCTTTAACAATGTAGTTTTTATACGGAAGAGTATAAACGCGTATAAACAAAATTTTGATATTAATAATCGTCATACGAAAAGAATGCATCAATTAGTTACGCCTTCGTTCCGCCTAAGTAAAGTGCAGCGATCTTTCATAGGGCTTGGTATACATTTCTATAATAAAATCCCAAAATTAATACGTGACTTGCCAATAGAAACTTTCAAAAAACGTGTAAAGGCACAATTGTTAGGCAAGGGATATTATAGTGTAGACGAGTATTTAAATGACAAAGAGGCATGGAAATGACCAGCTCTTCAACCAGTTACGCTCAGAATAGTAAATACTTTTGTATTATTATCTTATTTTGTAATATTTTTTTTACAAGATGTGCTGAGGAGTTTCTTTGGGCTTTTCTTCTCCTCCACGACAAAGCACCTTCCGAAAAGCTAAAAAATGACGTGCATAAGTGTATCAGTGATACCTATATGAATAAAATACTTTGACTTTGACGTGTAATGTTATAATAATACACTCGGCGCTGGCTAGCCAGTTCCTTTGCTTGAACTTGGCTTGATTCGCTACCGCGTATCTAGATTTATTTTATGATTTTTTTATTTTTTACCTATTCAGACTTTTTTTTTGAGTCTGGTTTTTTTCAATTTTTAATTTAAGTTTATATAATACGCCAATTTAATAGGTTATGAATATGACAATATATTTAGTCCTACAGCTCGGCAAAGATTTTTTATGGCCCAAAATTTTAAATTGTGCATTTTCAAAAACATTTTTTATGAAATCAAGACTCGTTTGATTTTCGGGTGGGTACCAATGAAACATGTTTTTGTCTGTACACTCTTAGTTTATCGCAAACATAAATTAATGACATCTCTGATGCAAAACACTGAATAACCTAAATATGTACCTAGTGTGTGTTTATCTAAAACTTTTTCATTTTGATTGTAATAAATATATTAAACTAATATACAAAAACATTCCACACTTTTATTTCTAAACTGTTCATACTATGCATCCTAAAATTATTATCAACTAAAGGATCAAAATTGTTTAAGCACGAACTTCAGCCAGGTGTGCGTGAACGACGCACACAGACATAGCTTCGCAATGAATATGACTTAACCCTGTCAAATAAATTTTCGGCACGGCCTCTTAAACATAGTTTTCATGAAACAACACAAACCTATGCTTTCATTTCAAATATTTAAATTTCTTTCTTACTTTGTTTTGTGTTGTGTTGTACAGACTCAAACTCATTCAACTCCGCGAATAGATTCACGCTACCGCTAAAACCTTTGCATTTGTAACACCTGCATAATCCTCTTTAGAGAGCGCTAAGGGTTTACCTACTGGACATGGGACACTAAGAGTACATGTGTGGGGAGACTTGGAGATACAATGCATGCTTTGATAGATTAGAAGCTACTATAGAACGGACTTGGACAGACGTGACATCTATATCCAATTGTTCATTTGTGTTGGTTATATCTAATGGCTTTTAGAATTAGTTGTGGACTTGTTTGGAATGTAACATACAGTATGTATTAGTATGTATGAAGTGTATTTAAGTTCAAACAACAAGTTCAAACTTTGAACTTAATGAAAATACTCTAAATTAAGATTACAATGAAAATTCAAATTCTAAAATTTGGGTCTGAAAAGAATCAAAAAAAACGATAAACGAATGAAGAGGTTTAATCTTAATTTATTATAGATATTTGTGTAACAGCTACAACATAAAAATTAGGAAGATTAGGCAATTATAAACGAAGAGCGATTCGATTGATCTTAATCAACTCGAAAGATTATTCTTTTAGTTATAATGAATAATGATTGTGCATAAATACCTCAATGGTGTTACTCAGAACTGGAGTATTTCATAACAAGTCAGCGTAGCGCGTTCCTTGAAGGGAACAATGGTCGAGATTTTCGCATGATGTTTGGACTCCGCCACTTAGCTTCAATTCGCAATTTCGCATCCGTTGCTGGCACGCTTACTTGAATTCAAGTAAATTGAGGTCGTTTTCGTTCTTTAGAATCATTACAAGAGAGACAATTAACGTTAGTACTCATTTTGCGGCATACTTATCAGGAATCTGTGCTTCAAAAACTGTTTTCTAATACTTAAATTGTATCAGTGTATTGATCACGTATTGATACTAAAGCACTCAAAAACCAAAATTGATAGATTTCGAGAGAAGTAAGTTGCAATTTTTTTGAAGTGAAACTTCTTTAGAATCGTTAGTGATTTGAAACCGGATGCAACGACAGGTAAGATAATATAACCGCTAATTTCGACTTTCAATTTAAATTCTCCGTAGCCCAATGGTCAGGACGTAGATTCACAATACCTGATGCGCAGGTTCGCATCTCCCAGTATTTCATTTTTTTTAGTTTTATTTTTTTTTAGTTTTATTTTTATACTGTTTTTAAATACTTTCAAATGCTCTTTTAAATATTTTCAAAGATTTTTTTTTCATTCTAGTTTTATTTTTGCGTCGATATTGACGACACATTTCGGCATTAGTTTTCGGCATCTTATAAAATTTATTATTTAGCACAACAAAATATAAAAATACTCACAAATAAGAGCTCCTTGCTGCTCAAACCCCTCGACAACAACACGTAAATTATTAAGTAGGTACCATCTAGCAGCCGTCTTACACAAAATTACTGTAGCGCGCCATCTAGCAACTAACTAAGAAACAACAATCGGTTGGTCGATCGATTTTTCTTATGTTCGTGGTTACCTTTTAAAAAGTGCTAAGTTGTATTCATAGATGGCGCGAGGAACTAGGTAGAAGATTCGATTTATTGACCAAAATTTTGGAAAGTTTCACTTCTACCACGTGTGAATTGTACACATTTTAATTTTTGGCTCACTGGTATTTGAACCCAAGATCCCTGAAACGGTGGTCCAGTATGGTGTTACCATAGCACCAAATAGCTTTAACTATTTGTTTCGATTTTCGATACAAAAGGCTGTTTTAACGCAGATTTCTCACTGAACTCGAGATCTTATGATGAACAAATTGCCTCAAAGTTTTTGACTATGAAGGCCTAATTTTATTATACGACTCGGCTTATTCGTATCGGAGGTTATGTAAAAAGATCTAGTATCTAAATAATGTGTATGGTTTTGTCATAATACGTGCCCAGTAAACATAGTTTATATCAATTCTTTCCGCACACTTATCTTCATAAATCATTTGGATTATGTCGCTGACATTGTTTACGGAATTAGGCCAGACAACCATTTATAACCGGTCAAATGTGGTACGTTATTAAGGCTGCAGTCTTGCAAAATTCACTCGCGGCGAATTATTTGTACAACTTTGTATTTTTTTTTCATACAAAGTAATGAAATATCATAAAATATTATTATTACACAAAAGTAACCATAATATAAGTAATAGCTAGTTATTTTTTTTAAGTTCATCTAGGTGGATTTTGTTAGGTAAATCAATCGTTAAATACAGCTCTTTCGCGCCCAACGTCATTTCGAGTTATGTTTGTAAGCTTACTTTATGGAAACAAAGAATTAATTTACAAATCTGTTCAGCGCATAATTAGCTCAACATTCTTGTCTTAAAAATGCGCTGAATAGTTTTTTCTAATTATCTTTCATTTTCTTAATTCAGACATAACAATTCCTTCAAAATTCTCGGTTTTTATCTCTTTACAAATGGTTTGTTTCATAATAACTATGCATCGTATGTATGTAAATAATTGATTATTTTAATGCCACGAGTTCAATAAAGCAAATACAAAAAAAAAGTGCACCTAAATCACCTTACTCTAACAATAATAATAATCTCAAAAGACCTACAAAAAAAGAGTTTATAAACAAGAAATGCGAGGGAAATTCCTTAGTGGCCAATGCACGGCCGAAGCGTTCAGACGTGTAGTCCACGACGAATAAAACTGTTCCCTCTCACTCTAACCTTGCTCCGGCTCTGACGTAGATTGTGTATCGAAAGTTGCTCTACTTTATTATTATTTTTTATAATTTTTTGCGTGTTTTGTAAATATTTGTATTTTAATAATAGTTTTTGTAAATATTTGTGTATCAGTAATAGTTTTGTACATAATTATTTGATTTCAATATGGATCGTAAACTTAAACAATATGCATCAACACGCCAGTGAGGTACATTAGTAGTAATGCTATCGATACTATATAAATACCTAAAAACGGTTCAACTAGTTCGTTATAGACTGTAAGTAGAACTATATAACTATATAGTTATCAGACTGTTAGTAGAACTCATAGTTAATATAACTTGTCTTCTAAAAATATAGTACATAGTTATATCAATTCCTACATTTTTTCCTCTTTATTTTCTTTAAGAAGGAGCTAATAAGAAAGAAAGAAAGAAACATTTATTCCGTCATGAAAATAACATGGTACATGGTTTACAAGGTTAAACTACGGTGAAAGAAAAAGTACTAACAAAATGTAACCCTTTACTAAATTATTGCTTGACATGAAACATAGAAAATTTAGCGGGTACCATGTCACCTGACGAAAAAGGACTACCCTCTGCCTGTGCCATGGAGCGGCTAGGAACCAACCACGGCTGCTGATTTACAGTGTAGTCCCCTTTTTCGTGTAGTTTCACATGTGGCGTCAATCTTATTAATATTGTATATTAATATTATTTTAGAAGCAGGTCAATCCAAAGTTGAAGATAATTTACAACTTAATTATTTATTTTATTTAATTTTATGTGTATATGATTAAATGATACTTATTAGGGATATAATATTATAAAGTGGGAAATAAATAATTATACAAACTATAAAACATACAGAACAAGTGTACATAACAAGTGTACATGTATACAACTACACATCTTAATATGTTTAAAGGGGGTTTTTGTTGTCATGTTATTGCGCTTCAATTGATATACACCTATAGCTTACACCTATATCCATTTAGGGCAAATATTACCAATTATAAACAAGAAGTGATTTCAACGAAAATATAATTTCACGCTGTACTATATTATCACCCCTGTTGAACGTTGAGAATACCAGATTGTAATACTAGATTAATTACAACATCTATACCAGGCATTCAAAGCATCTATACTAGCAACAAGGTGATTATTTTACCAAAAATTGGTGTGACCGTATCCGGTAAATTCCACCAGATCTGGTATACGTAAAAAACGTCGGACCCGGCCGGATTACCGGATCCGTTTTTCCTTATTGCAATCCCTAGTTCTATCATATTATTATATACCTATCACGTCTGTGGAGTTTCGCTAGCTAATTTAATTTGAAATGAAATGAAATGAAATGAAATAATCTTTATTCATGTAGGTATCACTGATACTCTTATGCACGTCATTTTTTTTAATCTACCAGCTTTTCGGAAAGGTGCTTTGTCATGGAGGAGAAGAAAAGCCGTAAAGAAACTCCTCAGCACATCTTTTAAAACTAAAACTTATATCTATTACAAAAATAGGTATTCTCTAACCTGTGCAGAACTGGTTGCCTAGCTAGTCATTTCCAAGCATCCTTGTCATTTAAATATTCATTTATGCTATAGTAGCCCTTGCCTAAGAGCTGAGCCTTTACACGTTTCTTAAAAGATTCCACTGGTAAGTCACGTATTTGTTTTGGGACTTTATTATAAAATTTTATACCTAGTCCCATAAAAGAACGTTGCACTTTAGAAAGACGGTATGAAGAGGTAGCCAATTGATGCATCCTTCTTGTTTGACGATTTGAAAAATCACAATTTTGTTTATATGCAGTTATTATATGTATATTTATACATTATTATTATATGTATATGTATACAGTTATTATGTCTATATTTGTTTAAATTTGACTCGCAAGGACTCCCTTGATTTTAGTTTATAAATAGCTCTAATGGCTCTTTTCTGTAATACAAAAATTTGTTCTATACCGGCTGCTTTGCCCCTGTAGTTAGGCCCTAAACATGAATAATATAACTACTTACCTTTGGATTCTATTTCTCTTCATCACTTCTACGTTGGCACCCAATTTTCCATACATTTTTTGCATTTGGTGCATTTTTTGTGTTTGCTTTATTGAACTCATGGCATTAAAATAATCAAATTTTTTCATACATACGATGCTTATTTATTATGAAACAAACCATTTGTAAAGAGATAAAAAACAGAGAATTTTGATGGAATTGTGACCTCGGAATTAAGAAATGAAAGATAATTAGAAAAAAATATTCAGTAAATTTTCAAGACAAGAATGTGGAGCTAATTATGAGCAGAACAGATTTGTAAATTAATTCTTTGTTGCCATAAAGTAAGCGCACAAACATAACTCTAAATTACTTTGGGCGCGAAAGACCTGTATTTAACTATTGATTTACCTAACAAAATCTACCTAGATGAACTTAAAAAACTTAAAATAACCAGCTATTACTTATATTATGGTTATTTTGTGTAATAATAATATTTTATGATATTTCACTACTTTGTATGAAAAAATGTACAAAGTTGTGAAAATAATTCGCCGCGAGTGAATTTTGCAAGACTGCAGCCTTTAGATTTTCTATATTGGGGATACTATAGAACACAAAAACACAGACAACTCTTCTATAGAAAAAAAAATACTTAGTAGAGCAACTTTCCGAACTAGTCAAATAATTACGCTATGTAGGATGAATGCGGGGACTGCGGGGAGCCTACGTGCAGACGCTTGACGTTTGGACTAGCCGCACGCGATTCTTATTTTGTGAACTACGAGACTAGGCCCTTAATAGAATGGAGAATTTACATAGGCTTCAATCTATGATTGACCTATTCTACTTACAAATATTAGATCCTGTTACGTTCTGTCTATTGTTATTTAGAATTTTGATCTTAGATGGTTATAAGTATGATATCTTATTTTAATGAATTATCACACTAAGGTTTGAACTTTGAACATTCAATTGATATCCGGCAAATTAAGAAAATTGATAAATAAATTATTTGTAATTTTCAGTTATTATAAATAATAGTTACGTATCATCCTCGAAAATAGATTTGTTTCCGCGGCATAGGAACCAAAGTTATCTTATGTACATATGTGAATGGTTTTGTATTTTTTTGCATAAATAATTTTGTTTTTCATATAAAAAATCGAAATGTTTTCTGAACTAGAGTAAAATGGAATAAATAATAAAATTGAAATCTTTTGAAAATTACGAAGCAACAATAATGCCTGATAAAACTGTGTAACAATTGTTTCGTTGACGATATTATTTGTGAAGGTAAAGAATAGCTTTCTCGTAGCGAAGAGAGGACGGGTTACTGGTTTTTAATACAATAATTGTAATATTGTATTATTTGAGCTATAACAGGACCCGGGCGTGGAAATACTGTTTTCAGTATTTTCGCTCCATTATTTGTCTTGTGTTTTAAAGGATACGTAATTTTAAAGGATATTCCAAAAATTATGCATGATATTATGTAATTCATCTAGGTACTATATAGACTTTTCAGAAACTATTAGCCCTATAGAAGTTTTAATAGGAGACGTAAGCTAAGAAATATTTTTTTTTTAATTCGTCCGTTTGAAAGGAAAAATGGGGGATGGAAATTTGTTTACATACGAAGTCGTGGGGAAGTATTACATATTTTGACGCGATTGTTTCATTAACAATGTGGTATGGAGATAGAAACGGCCATCCATTGTACGGAACCAATGACCTAGTCTAGATTCTACGGCGCCAGTTCTGATTCATTCCTTAGCGCTCCAGTTCAAGGAATGAATGGTTTCGTCGAAAAAGTATTTTTTTTTTGTTTATTTGGAAAGAGTGCTCTTTGTTGCCATATTTGTTTGTTGTTGTTTTATAGGATAGGTATGCTTCACATAATATTATACAATTTTAGGCCATGTCCATTTATTTATTGGTTTACAGATATTGAAGCACTGTAGGTTCTCTACTATGATAATACTTATAAGAGTAAACTATTCAACATAATAATACTTAACAGAAGCTTCCTATTCTATAAATATTTATCGAATATACTTTCGTAGAGGTCCTATGAAACCTACCTACCTCCTTTATATAATGAAAATTTGGTTAGCCATAAGTCAGGTACATTATAAATAAATTATGAAAAAGGTGCTTTTGGGAGAATCCAATGACAATGCAAGGCAAACACTGTAAATTTTAATGAATTATGAAGGGAAACTTGTTTATAATATAGTACCATTTGTTTCCAACAATTACATAATTTAGAATGATAATATGTGGATAATTTAATGTAGTTATACGAAAAATAATTTAAATACCTGAAGCAAGGCGAGTTTAATTGGCTGGCTTGAATTTTGTTAATTAGCTGATTGTATTACGTGGGTGATGGTAAAAAGTTGGTATTTCTTGCGGAATGCAGTTGCTTCACGAAACATTACGTCATTTTATACTATATGAAGAATTTACTTTTAAAACAGACTAGTTATAGTTGTATGATGGAGTTTTTTCAGTTAGAATAGTTAATTTTTTCCTCCTCACTGTTCTACGCATGCTCAGTCCATCATCTATGTGTTATTTTATTTATTTGTTTTTCTTTAAGTTTTATTACTTTATATATGTGTACACCCTATCCTCCAAATTCTCCCAGACTTATCTATTTCCTTCATCCTGTTGGGTTGCCTGGAAGAAATCGCTCGTAAGCGACAATGCCGCCCTTTGTATTGTGCTTAGTAGTAAAAGTTCTGTGTATTTTTAACATGATCACTTTCACTTTGAACGTTTGCTAGACAAAATAAGCGAACGAGATAGGGAATGCATAATTGTAGGGGACTTTAATATTAACTGCTTAGGTAAATTAGATTCTGAGCATAAAAAATTATCAGATATGTTGGTTGCAAACAATATGAGGAATATTGTAGACTTCCCCACCCGTGTCACAGCCACAACTGCTACTAGCCTAGACCATCTGTACACGAACATGCAGGCCGGGTCCGTGCGGGCCGCTCCGGTGGTAACACATTTGAGTGACCATCTAGCGGTGCGAGGAGAATTGTGGTGTGACCAGAAGGTAACAAAACCACCGCCTAGCCTCGTTAGGAATTTTTCTCAATGTAATCGTGCCAACTTCGCACGATCCATTGACAGTGTAGATTGGATGGCGATTATAGATCGAAGCCCGTCCGCTGAGACGCTTGCGACGTCCATAATAAACGTCATCGTTAACAAACATGATGTCTGTTTCCCATTTAAAAAATTAAGAACATTTGACTCATCGTGGGTATGTCCCGATGTTAAAAACATGAAAAATTTACTGTTTGACATTGAAAAACTGCATATATTAATTCCAAATGACATTAAATTACAATTAAAATTAGACGAATTTAGAAATAAATATGACATGCTGATTAAAAATAAAAAATCTAATTATTATGCAACTAAGATAAATAATAGTTCGAGTGCATCGAAAGGAATGTGGACAGTAATTAATAAAGAAAGAGGTAAAACCAACGCGCCAAAAATAAATTTTACAGACGTGCTGGTAGACTCTAATGGCAAAAAATTTGACACGCCTAAGGAAGCCGTCGATGCGATGAATTTGCGATTCCTTAATGCAGCGTTTGCATGTGGAGCCCCTAAAGCAGACATAAGTCGTGTGACGGCCACCCTAGCGGCAACCCGCGAGCCCGCGGACCACTGCTTTGTACCGAGACCCTTCACTGCAGATGAAGTGTATCACATTGTCGCCGTGCAAATACCTCCAAAGAAGTCGAAGGATATATACGGCTTGTCCATGGAACTCTTGCGAATGGCGATCATTCCACTAGCTCCAGTACTAGCCTTGCTATTCAATATGTGCCTGACAGAGGGGTCATATCCGGGACCGTTAAAGGTGAGCAAGGTATGTCCTATCTTTAAAGGGAAAGGAAATAGGAATAGCATTGACAGCTATAGACCGGTGTCTGTCATCCCGACAATAGCAAAGGTCTTTGAAAACGGTCTGAGTTCTAGACTCACAGCATTTCTCTCTTCAAATAAGGTTTTGTCGGATCAACAATACGCGTACCGCGTAGGACGATCTACTACGTCTATGGTCCGACAGATCATCAGACGTGTAATGGACGCGCGCGAACACAATCACCAAGTTGCCGTTCTATGCTGTGACTTATCAAAGGCCTTTGATGTTGCCGACCATGCAGTACTTGCAGCCAAACTCAAACATTATGGCATCGACGGTCCATCGCTCCATATTTTAACGGACCTAATGCGTGACAGGATCCAAGTAGTAGATGCAGGGAATGGAAAGACAAAGTCTGACCCGCTATCAACTGCTATGGGAGTTGCGCAGGGTTCGTCGGTGTCGAATATACTGTTCTCTCTCCTCTTGAATGACCTACCGGACGCAGTAAGTGACGCACATATACATATAATAATGTATGCGGATGATGTCGCTGCGATTGTCACTGCGCCCAAACCGGACCAGCTTGAGGAGAGGTTGAATAGCACAGCGGCCCGTCTTGCCGAATGGTTTGCTATAAATGGCCTTTCCCTAAATATAAGCAAGACACATTACGTTCACTTTAATCTATCAGGTCGAACACTAAGTCCTCTTACGGTTCTAGTGAACGGAATGACGATTAAGGGAACACATGAATCCACCTTTCTCGGTTTCGAAATCGACAGCGCCCTCACATGGAAAACTCATGTCCAAAAGGTGTGTGGAAAACTCGGTAGTGCCTGCTTCGCGCTAAGTCGTGTGTGTCGGGTTGTGTGCACCGAGGTTGCGCGCGCGTGCTACTTCGCGACGGTGCACTCTGTGCTGCAATACGGTGCGGAGCTGTGGGGTCGCTCTTCTGACTGGCAGCGTGCATTCCGCATGCAGAAACGTGCTGTGAGGGCACTGGCGCGAGTAGGTCGCGACACCTCTGCAAAACCCCTCTTTAAAGACTTAGGAATTCTTACATTACCTTCCATCGTGATATTACAGACGGCAGTATATGTGAGAATGAACCTGGTGTCATATAAAAAGAGGGGTGATGGTCACTCCCACCACACCCGAAACGCCAATAAGCTGCTGGCAGTGCCGCGAAGACTCACCAAGTCATCTAAGTTGACCCACATAATGGGCCCGGCTGTATACAATAGGCTGCCCAGTAATATAACTGAGGCAGAAAGCCTAACAAGCTTCAAATTCAGGCTTAAACAGTGGCTGGTGGAACAGACGTTCTACAGTGTCGAGGAATTCATGCTACCTGACTAAATGTTAGCAAATAGAATTAATTACTGTAAATCATTTTAAGCAATTAATTTACATTGTGTATTTTTATGACTGTTTTTAATGAATGGATTATTATATTATTATTATTTTTTAAGATTTGACATTGATATTAATATTTTTATTATTGACATTTTTTTATCCATTGTAATAATTTTTTTACAACTTATACCTATACTGAGTATATAGGTATTTGTAATTTTATTTTTAAATTGATGACGTGTATTTTCAATATGAATAAATGACTATTGACTATTGACTATTGATATTTATGGTGTACAATCAATAAAGAGTTTATAATAATAATAATAACAATAATAGTGATCATATATTGTTATTTTATTTATTTATTTTTGCAACACTAAAGCTAAGGCTATACAAGGGCAAAAACTTAGAGCCTTTCACACGGCGTATTTTTAATTAAATAATAATATGTAATTTAATTTACGTATTAATCATTTAATTTTAATTACTGTTAATTGTTTGACGTTGACTCTAGGTCGCAATTAAAATTAAAGGCAACTGTATATTAATAAACAACGTTTACTAACCTATGACTAACCTCAACTTAATAACGAGAACCCAAGTTTGGGAAACGTAGTTAACAGTTTGACCTATTTCCAGTTATACTAATCACAGAGTATCTGATAAATTGTTGATAAGATTAAACTAGAAGTTTGTTTTTAAATTTTATTTTTGTGATTTGAGTATCTACTGTGTAAGGGTTAAGTTACCAAAGGTCACTGCGACTAGACTTATTGAAGTTAGATAGGTATGCATTATGAGGTCAGGGTCACCAAGACCTTCCGTTTGAATAAACAGTACCATAGGACATTTCTAATTTGATCAGGCAGAATTAGGGTTCCTCCTACTATACGGCTTTTACAGTGAGTTATATATTTAACTAACTATTCGTTAACTACTATTAATCTTAGCTAGGTATTCCGACTTTAGGCTGGCCATACACGATGAAGTGTACTTGTCAAGTTTACAGTTTGACTTGATGCGGCATCCAGTTTGCACGAGATAGCTATATGGCCAGATAGCCATACCGTGGCCATACACCGTCAAGTTTACTGGACGCCGCGTCAAGTCTGCTGCAAACTTGATAAGTATACTTGATCGTGTATAGCCAGCATTAGGCCCCTTTTCAAAACTTGCCCTCCCGATGTAGGTATACTAACTTCTTGGAAACAATCAATAAACGGTAGTTGTCGCCGTTATCGCTCGATACCATGATCATTCTGAAGATTGGTTTTGTTACTTTCTTCCAGTGTACCCAGCATACAAGAAGAACGAGGCTGGTTTCACGGCATGCCCCTCCCTGGAGACGAGGTATACCGGCGAGCCCAACAACCGGGCTGTCTCCCGCCGGCCCGCCGACATTGTGAGGACCAGGAACCCTGGGACATGTGAGTATTGTATTCCAAGTTTGATCTTAAGTGATACTCTTATTCTTATAAATTATGTGAATTTTCTTATAAATTTTGTTAATTCCGACATATTAGTAGCCTAGCGCCTAGAAAGATTTGATTACATCATATAAAGCTTTTTAGATATATCTTAATCTGGCGTGTGATTCTTATATTTTTTGAAAAAAAAAATAGTAAATTAAGCATTCACTGGCAAACACAATCAAAATATTGTGATTTCTCAATAGTTTAAATTATGATAAATTATTGTGGATTTCATTTGTACAAACCCGGAATATAGTGTTTCACATAAGTCTGCACTTGAAGTAGGAGTTTCCATCATAATAGCGAAATGCTACCAACATAATAGTGAAGTGTATATTTATTACTATTAACATTTCTCCGTGGAGTTCGCCTGGATAGCTACCACCTTGCTTGCGTCAGTCGCCAAACAACTTGTCGGGTTCCGGCTGGTAACTTGAGAGCTCTGTCTTTCTTTTTCCTCTCTCTTTCTTGGCCGGCAATGCACCAATGATGCCTTTATGTCGCTGATGTCCATGGGAGACGATATCCACTTACCATCAGGTGGATCATCAACTCGTTTGCCAGCTATTTCCATAAAAAATTCAATGTCTCACTCCAGGCATATCAAACGGCGGTCGTCGCGTGGTGAAAGCGCTGTGTGCGTACACGGCGAGGGCGGAGTCCGACATATCGTTCCGGAAGGGCGACCGGATGGAGGTGCTGTCGGACGCGGAGCCCGACTGGTGGCGGGTGTTGCATCTGACCACCAGGCGCGAGGGGCTCGTGCCTGCCAACTTTGTTGCTGAGGAGAGCTCGGTTGAGTGCGAGGAGTGAGTACCACGTTGTTATAGCTTCATAGTCCATACACATAATAATATGTATAGTATAGGGTATAGCAAATTCTTTCCTTCTTTCTTTCTAGTATAGATTGAAGATAACGCTTGCCTATAACAATATCAGTGGTAGTTAATCTAGGGGCGTATCTACTGACATATTATTAGCCGGCCGTATTAGGGATCCCGAAAATTCGTTAAAAGTTGGTATAGTCTATGAACCCCGTTAGAGTAGGGTCCAACAAATGTTGTTACTTGCCGGGACTTGCAAGGGATAATTTACAATTACAAATAAATGATACTTAACCATAATTTTAGGGGTAGGTAGGTACATAAAAATAGTTTTTCTGAAAAAATATTGATTCAGCGGCATTGAAGAATCATTCAAGAACTTGATTCGATTCATGTACCATTGTAGGTAAATTGTTTCTCCAGAGAATAACTAAGTCTAAAAATCATATTTTCATTCTTAAATATATTATCATTAATCAAAAACTAATAGCTACTGATCTCTTCTATTCCAAGGTCAAGACTCTATCTTCGTAGAACACTCAATCCTGCTGAGTGAGTCCATTTAATTCATAAAACGCTTCGGTTTCCCCTTGATGTCGTATTGTTTAACCATCAGGATAATCCTGCAAAATGTAGATATCCTGCAATATGTAGATAATATTTTTTGGTTCCCTGGTGGAGATTGAGAAAACCCTAAAAATCAGTATTTTTGGACCCTAATAAAACTTAAGGATATTAAATATAACAGATTTTATGTATAATATGTTCTGTAATCTGTACCTATATTGTATATAGAATTATTAATACTTAGATAATATTAAGTTTTATCCAAAAAAACTGTAACCCATTCAAATTATATCTAATCCATAATTTATAACATATGACATTTTTTATAATAAACCTTTAATAATTGTACCTACCCAGTTCCAATTGTATACTGTAATAAAATAATTGCAATAATTACCTTCCGCGGGTGACGTCATTGCTTTTATATAACTAATTCTATTGTTTTGTTAATACACTTATTAGAATAAAATATAACAAGCGTTTAAAAAGTAATGTTGATTTGTTACCAAGTTGATGTCATACTTGTAATAAGCCCATTACCTATAATAATACTGATGATAAAGAACCTCGCCAGAATATTTTGAAATTTTAAATTTAATCCGGTAACGTAATAAGTAACGTATATTTTCGTCTCACTTGGGTGAATATGTTTATTTAAATAATGCAATGAGAAGGTTGAATATGATATATAAGATATAATTATCCTGTTATCAATGTTTATTGCGGATTGTTTCAATATAATTTACCATTTCAAGCCATCAGATGACTAAAAAAATTGTAACTTAATTATTCCCAAAAGGACTAAACCACACTAGTCACTGAGTTATTCTCATTTTAATAGTCACTTGTACCTTAAAGATTTATCCAAAGTTACACCTAAATTTTGGCGGGGTTACAAATCACAAAGGTGACGGTCCAATCCCGTACTAATCCTGACCAATGACTAAGACAACATTACACTACTCACATTCCAGTTGGTTCTTCCCCCACGTATCAAGAAAGGAAGCGGACAAGTTGCTACTAGCTGAGAGCAATCCTCGGGGGACGTTTCTGGTGAGGCCCGCGGAGCACAACCCTCACGGCTTTAGTCTGAGTGTGAAGGACTGGGAGGAAGGCAGAGGATACCATGTGAAGCACTATAAGATCAAACCGCTGGACAATGGAGGGTTTTATATCGCCACCAATCAGACCTTCCCCAGCTTGCCGGCTCTTGTCATGTCTTATACGAGTAAGTTTATATTATATCTATGTCTATCCTACCAATCTAATACATAAAAATCTCGTGTCATGGTGGACGAATACCTCTGAAACGGCTTGACCGATTTTTATGAATTGTTTTTTATATTTGGTATATATGGGAATAGATTTTTAAAGTTTCACACCGCTAGGTGATTAGGGTGTCAATATATCTAGATATAATTCATATGGCATAACAACGTTTGCCCGGACAGCTAGTAATATGTAAAAGTTTGTGAGTTTATGTGCATGGTTGTCTTTAACGCAAAAATGTATGAACGGAACTTTCATGAAAATTTAACACACAGGAAAACGATGATCCGAAGTATTCGGTAGCATGAACTTAAACTTTGTAAAATACTTGATTGCAGTACCGTTACGTAAAGCTGGTCATACACGATCAAGGGTACTTGTCAAGTTTGCAGTTTGACTTGATGCTGCATGCAGTTTGCATGAGATAGTCTATACCTATAGCCAGATAGCCATACCGTGGCCATACACAATTTGACAAGTATACTTGATCGTGTATGGCCAGACGTGAATGTTTTCTGAAGAATAGCGTGCTGTCATTTCATATTTTACTAAAGGTATACAACCTCCAAAATAATAATATGTACAGTCACGTGTAATAATATGTATACATTGTCACGTTTTCAAAAATATCTAAACTTGTAACAATCCAGAAAGAAGTGAACGACAATTCGTTCAAAATTAAGTAACCATTAAACGATGTCAAAATAAGGTATACACGTTTATTCCACATTAATGTAATCGAAACAAAATCATAAATATATTCACACTTCGAATATCATTTTTAACTATCCATGACAATTTCTATAACATGTATACAATTGTACACATGTAATAGACATTGTCATGGCTACATTAAAATGATATTGGAAGTGTATACTTACTTTTGCCGTTTTTGTAACTTCCTTTCAAACCTAACCTTCCAAACTAGGCTTTTTATTTAAAATTTAGTTAAAATTTACCAAAATGCTTAAGTAATTAAGTAGGCTGTGAGCAAGTCGTAAACTTCTTTGCGTTGTTGATCATTAGTTTTTAGTAAACCAAAGGGCATTCAAGATTTATTTTAAGATATATGAATATTTTAATTTATTTTTATTATTTTAATATTTAATTGTTAAAATGTAATTTCTACCAATAACTCATTCTGCATACATTGTGCCTTATTTTATTACTATAGTATCTATCCCTTTTTCATTTTAATTTTTACCCACAGCGGAAGGAACGAAACGAACGCGGTATATGCATTAGGGTTTAGAGGTTGTTTGTTAGTTAGTTTGTATGTATGTATGTTACCGTTTTTTATGAAAACTACTGGGCCAATTTCATTGCAGTTTTTTGCATTCAAAAGGTATCACTAAAGAGCGGGTTTATAGATATATTTTATGTCGGTATGCCACCAGAGGGCGCTGCAGTAGCGTGATACGAGGAGGGGTTTTTCAAAATTTGTATTTTTATCCTCTGCTGTCTGTACCTACACGCTGCTAACTATTCCAATTTTTTGTAATACGCTTTTATACACACCCTCGTAGTAAGTTTTTAACTGTATCGTAGGTGGCATAGATGACACATAACGATCACAATAACACCTATGACTCGAGTACCAACAAATATTTAACTGTTTCATAAATATGTGCCCCAGCCGAGAATCGCACCCGGGAATCTAATCACTTCGCAGGCAGAGTCGCTCTCGCTACCAACTAGGGTACAGATAATTTCTACTTGGAAATTTGCAAGTATAATAATAATATCCAAATTCCGAATAAAACAATCAGGACGCCTTTTTATTAGTACAACATTAATTAAGAAAGTTACACGTCTTATTTTGAATTGCTTTATTTACAAAAAAAAAATCCTTTCTCCAAATTAATTAAGTACGCCGTAAATATGCTCACCAAAATGTGGCACTTTCATTGGTCCAATTGGACCAAGGCTACCACAAAGTATGTATTTTATTTTTAACCGACTTCAAAAAAAGGAGGAGGTTCTCAATTCGACTGTATTTCTTTTTATGTTTGTTACCTCAGAACTTTGGACTGGGTGAACCGATTTGGATGATTCTTTTTTTAATCGAAAGCTGGTGCTTGTGGTGTAGTCCCACATAAAGGAGAACCCCAATTTTCGGCCTCGAACCATATGTAATCTGTGTTAGAACATCGGACTAGACAAGAGTAAACTATATACCAAAAAATTCGTCTTATTTATAAGATAAACATATTTAAATCTTAGCTTCAGCTGCTGTTGCCAAATGAACAAAATAATGCAAAAAAGTTTTCACAGTATTTACCTCATTACATACGATTTTATAATCGATTGAATCGATTGATATTGATCGATTGATTTAAAGATTAAAGATTTATTAAAAGTTTTTATTTTTCATAAAAACAGTTTTACAATAGACATAATATGATTGTAAACAACGACAATAGTTGAGACTGTGTCGCCGCTGTTTACGCCCACCTCGGAGAAGCAAGAAATACAAAAAATACCTTAAATCTATTACAATGACATATTTGTGTGGATGTGCGTGTGTGTGTGTGCGTTTGTGTATGCATGCGTGTGTGTGTGTGTGTGTGCGCGTGTGTGTGTGTGTGTGTTTGTTTGATGGAACATAATAATATATTTTATATATTATTTATTGATTATAATTATAATATTAATTTATTTTTTACATATTTTCGTTATATCGTTACGCTAATTTTATTAAATTACATTTCGAATATTTTGACATCGATTAATCGACTGACAATAAAGATGATGTAATCCCTAATAATGTCATTTAGGTAACCATAGTATTTATAAATAACACCACTGTATTGTCATATTTCTCATCGATCTTTCATCTTTCTACGCGTGTTTTGTATATTTTTTATTTACTTATCCAACTTTATTTATTTAATTCCTGGAAAACTAGTGAAAAAACACTGATATAACCAAGCACAGATTGTCATGCAATTATTCAAAAATGATCTGCCATACGTAATATTTATCAGTTCTCATGATAGAATTTTCAAAAAATACAAAACCACGGTAACGGATAGTGGAATTCCACCCGAACCCTTTTTTGAAATTCATTTTTAACTCTATTTTCAGCAAATTTTCAGTACAAAACAGATTAAAAATTGACTTTTTTACAGTGTTGACATTCAGATAATGTTATTTATCCCCAAATTTGAATGCTTCCGATCAAACAAAACATGTTTTATCGCATGTTTTATAATCGAACGCTGCAGGGGACATCGCAAAACCGATGGTTTTATTTTGTTTAGTATAAAAATTTATATTAGGCAATAATTGCAACTTTTGTTGGTGTTACCGTAAATTTTAATAAAGAAGTTTACAAAAAAAATAAGATTTTATCTTTTTGAAATTTTATTTAATAAAATTCGAAGTATGAAGTCAGGGGACACGGTAAAAACGCAAGTTACAATTTTTGGCGAAAATGCCCAACTATTAATTTTTTGAAGGTAGTATGAATAATACGCTTTAAAAATTATTATAACACTAGCTGTTACCCGCGACTTCGTACGCCGAAAATAAAGATCCCTTCATTATAAAACATGTTTTTCGTAAATTGACTAACGAATAGTTTGCAAACAGACCACTCAATCGAAAAATGGACTTAGCAGACCCATATTATTTTTGAGAGACCTTTTCAACGATGCCCCGCACTATGGGGGAAAAAAATGATCCCCATAATACCTCTAGGAGAGGTACCCTAAAACATATTTTTAAAAATATTATTCTACCAATTTAAAGTTTAAATAAACATGTATATTCTTGCTAAATTACAGCTTTCTAGCACTAAGGGTATCTTCGATATGCTACGGACGGATGGATGGATGGACGGACGGACGGGTATGACGAAACTCGGAAACTATGAGAATTCTGTTTTGACTTCGGAACCCTAAAAAGAGTCATAAAAGGCGCTTCATAAATAACGAATCAATCAACTACATATAGCAAAATTTTACCTTATCTCTCAGGAACAGGTTTATTTTCCGGGATAAAAAGTATCTTATGAAAGACCTCAATTCTATATCTGTACCAAACATCAAAATCGGTTCAGTGATTTAGGCGTGAAAGAGTTATCCCTCAGGAACAGGTCTATTTTCCGGGATAAAAAGTATCATTATGTTCTTTAGCTCAGTTCTATATCTGTACTAAATTTCATCAAAATCGGTTCAGTGGCTTGAAAGAGTTATCCCTCAGGAACAGGTCTATTTTCCGGGATAAAAAGTATCATATTGTGTCCTTTCCCGAGCTCAATTCTAATCAGTACTAAATTTCATCAAAATCGGTTCAGTGGCTTGAAAGAGCTATCCCTCAGGAACAGGTCTATTTTCCGGGATGAAAAGTATCATATGTCCTTTCCCGAGCTCAATTCTATATCTGTACCAAACGACAAAATCGGTTCAGTGATTTAGGCCTGAAAGAGTTATCCCTCAGGAACAGGTCTTTTTTCCGGGATAAAAAGTATCCTACGTTCATTCCCGAGCTCAATCCTATATCTGTACTAAATTTAATCAAAATCGGTTCAGTGGCTTGAAAGAGTTATCCCTCAGGAACAGGTCTATTTTCCGGGATAAAAAGTATCATATGTTCTTTAGCTCAGTTCTATATCTGTACTAAATTTCATCAAAATCGGTTCAGTGGCTTGAAAGAGTTACCCCTCAGGAACAAGTCTATTTTCCGGGATAAAAAGTATCATTTGTCCTTTCCCGAGCTCAATTTTAATCAGTACTAAATTTCATCAAAATCGGTTCAGTGGCTTGAAAGAGCTATCCCTCAGGAACAGGTCTATTTTCCGGGATGAAAAGTATCATATGTCCTTTCCCGAGCTCAATTCTATATCTGTACCAAACATCAAAATCGGTTCAGTGATTTAGGCCTGAAAGAGTTATCCCTCAGGAACAGGTCTATTTTCCGAGATGAAAAGTATCATATGTCCTTTCCCGAGCTCAATTCTACGAGTATATCTGTACCAAACATCAAAATCGGTTCAGTGATTTAGGCGTGAAAGAGTTATCCCTCAGGAACAGGTCTATTTTCCGGGATAAAAAGTATGATATGTTCTTTATGATATGCTCAGTTACATATCTGTACTAAATTTCATCAAAATCGGTTCAGTGGTTTAGGCGTGAAAGAGTAGCAGACAGAGTTACTTTCGCATTTATAATATTAGTATAGATTGAGAAACGAATTAAAATAAACTGATTATAAGTATAAGCTCTTGTTTTATTGCAGTGGTCAACCAAAGGCTGAGATGATAATTAATAAAATTATTGTTGATAAAATTATTTCTTTGTTTCGCAGATTGGCTTCAACCCATTAATGGCCCACTACTGGGCACGGGTCTCTCCTCTTGAGGAGGCTTAGAGTATACTCCACCACGCTGCTCCAGTTTTGGAGGGGTTAGTGGGCAACCCGAGTGTCGGAAGTTTTCAAACCGCCCAAGGACCTCCGACATGGCTTAACGACCGTTATGTTACGATAACAACCGGGACCGACGGCTTTACGTGCACTCCGAAGCACGGAAACGCTCAAAAAATTTTTGCCACTAGCGGTCACCCATCCAACTACCGACCGCGCCCGCTGTTGCTTAACTTTGTCGATCGCTTAGGATCGACGCAAGCATGAGCGATTAATAAGAGTAAATTTAAAATATTTTCAAAAAAATAATATTTTAATAATAATTATGGATCAATATAAATTGAATCACAACAGCCTAATAGGGCTTATTTGCAAAATCAGTAAATATCTTTAAAAATTAAATTGCCTATGACTGTATTTGTCATGATCACTGAATTCGACTAAAATAATGAGTAAAGTTACAAAAACGGCAAAAGTAAGTATACACTTCCAATATCATTTTAATGTAGCCATGACAATGTCTATTACATGTGTACAATTGTATACATGTTATAGAAATTGTCATGGATAGTTAAATATGATATTCGAAGTGTGAATATATTTATGATTTTGTTTCGATTACATTAATGTGGAATAAACGTGTATACCTTATTTTGACATCGTTTAATGGTTACTTAATTTTGAACGAATTGTCGTTCACTTCTTTCTGGATTGTTACAAGTTTAGATATTTTTGAAAACGTGACAATGTATACATATTATTACACGTGACTGTACTTTAACGTAAATTAAGATTGTCATGAACAGCATGTATTATAAAAAAATGTCGAATCCAAGAAAATTTATATAGCGTTTTTGCGCTTTCACTTGATTAACCACTAGCTCTAATTAGGAAAGGTCAAGAGCATAAAGTACAGTGAACATAAAAAGTTTTTCGATAGAATTTACAGGATGTATTGACCCCTCGCGTGCTACAGATTTGTTAAACCTCACGCAATACTTAGTTCAATGACTCGTATTTTAATGATATGTTTAGCACTTAAAAATAAACCTTTTATACTGAATCTGTGAAAACCTAAACAGAAGTGTAGCTATACGCAAGCACACAGACACACAAACACACAAACATACAGATACACTCGCATAAACACACACAAGCCTACAAACACACACGCACACACGTGAAACTAATAACACCCGTATTTTTAGCATACCGACGGTTAAGAATCAAGTCTATATCTTAAAACAGTCAACTTTGCAAGAGATGAAATAAAAACATGTTTACTGTTCATTTACAACATTACTGAAAAAGTTTATAATACTTATATAAATAAAGAGTATACTCTAAAGAGTATAGTAATTAAACATAAATAATCTAACATTTTAACAAAACAATAACCGACTTCAAATGAAGTACATCCAATAAAAAAATAATCATCGAAATCGGTTGGCGCGATATTGAGTTATTCTTCCATTTATCGCGCACATACTTAATGCAAATTTAAGATATATGCTTTTGACATAGATGCCATTGTCAGATCTCGCTCAAATTTATGTGGGACCACACGACAAGCACCAGCTTTCGATTAAAAAAAGAATCATCCAAATCGGTTCACCCAGTCCAAAGTTCTGAGGTAACAAACATAAAAAAAATACAGTCGAATTGAGAACCTCCTCCTTTTTTTGAAGTCGGTTAATAATAGAGAATTACCTCATTATTAGAACAGTAAATATATTTTTTGTTCATGTCCTGTGAAGTTTACTTATTTGAGATAGACACTATTCTTAACCATCGATACCATTCAACCATATTATCATTCCTGTTACAAATTCACAGAGAACGCGCTCGGCCTCTGCCACGTGCTGGCCCGCGCGTGCCCCAAGCCGGAGCCCCAAATGTGGGATTTGGGGCCGGAGCTGAGAGACAAGTGGGAGATCCCCCGCAGCCAGATCCAGCTGCTGAAGAAACTGGGGCAGGGGAACTTCGGTGAGGTGTATTATGGGAAGTGGTGTAATAGTATTGAGGTGAGTTGGTACTTTTTATCGTGATAGCCGACCAACGAAGTGACGATTAATGGTAAGTGGCCATCGTCGCCCATGGACATAAGTGATACTATAGGCATCACTGAAGCGTTGCCAGCCAGGAAAGAAAAGAAAGAGAAAGAAAGAAAGAACTGGCCCTTAAGCCTCCAGCCGAAACTCGACTATTGTTTGATCGCTAACTCGAGCAGATGGGTAGTATTTATGGCTATAAACCTGGCTAGGTAGACATCTCGAAATAATATACTAATATACCAGTAACATATTAATGACTTAACAATCATAATATTGATATTATAATCCTTAAAAAAAATCCACTTACGTACTTACGATAAACCCTGCCAAGTAGGGTTTCGGCTTCTGTTGCCTCTTACGACATCTTGGTCTGCCGAAAAGTAATTAGGGTCTGTGATTTTAGGCCGCCCCAGTACAGCCATATGTTAAGTAAAACAAAATATTAAACAGATATGTTTTAATTACAGGTCGCCGTAAAAACACTGCGTGAAGGAACAATGTCAACGCAAGCGTTCTTGCAAGAGGCGGCCATCATGAAAAAGTTCAGGCACAAACGGCTAGTGGCGTTATACGCAGTGTGTTCAACACAGGAACCAGTATACATAGTACAGGAATACATGAGCAAGGGATCTTTGCTAGAGTTCCTCAGAAACGGTGAAGGAAAGTTGTTACACTTCGAGGATCTAGTCTACATCGCAGCACAAGTAGCTTCTGGGATGGAGTATTTGGAGTCCAAACTACTAATACACCGAGACTTAGCGGCTAGGAATGTCCTAATCGGGGAGAATAATGTCGCCAAAATATGCGACTTTGGTCTCGCGAGAGTCATTGAGGATAATGAGTATTGCCCCAAACAAGGCTCAAGGTTTCCCGTCAAATGGACGGCTCCTGAAGCGATTATTTACGGACGGTTCAGCATAAAAAGTGACGTTTGGTCGTACGGGATATTACTGATGGAACTCTTCACGTATGGACAGGTTCCGTACCCAGGTCTTCATGGGAAGGAAGTGATAGAGCAGGTGGAGAAAGGTTACCGAATGCCCAAGCCTGTAGGACATTACCTCCCCGATGATATCTATAGACTGATGCTCCAATGTTGGGATGCTATTCCAGAAAAACGACCCACGTTCGAATTCCTCAACCATTATTTCGAATCATTCACAGTGACGAGTGAAATACCGTATAGAGAGGTGCAAGACTAGTGCTGTGATATAGTGAAATAGTTTTTTTTCTACTGGCGACACTGACGATTGTTGCAACTTTTTGTTGAGTGACTTTTAATGCGGCAAAGGTGAAGGTTGTACAGCCAACTAAATTGCAAATTATGTATTTGCTGATAATGTTTAAATCGTGTAAGTGCAGTGATGTTAATTACCTACGATACTTAAGAATTTTAATGGACTTTTAAATAAAAAGTATTGTCATGTAAATGTTGATTGTTATCGCTATAATCGTAATCTGATCTATTGACGATTGCAGATTGTATTATCGCCATGTTTTTGCATTGCTTTGGTAATGTCGCGTCAACAAAAAGTTGTGATATTAATATTTAATATAAATATTGATTGAAGAGAAAAGCGTAGTGAGATCCGCTCTAAATGGACGATTATTATCGACAGAGCGCAGTGTGAATTGTGAGAGAATGATGTAGGGTCCTCTTAGCGATTAATTGGAATTTTGATACACGGTTTTTGTATGTACAAATCTAGCCTCGGGAATCATGGAATTGGGGATTTCGGAAGATTTTCTTCCAGTAGATTCGTTCATACATGCCAAGTCAAAACTTCAAGGTTTTAGTATTTTTCTACTAAAAGCGTTGAAATGTAATACAGGAACACGAGCTTCTCAGTTTAATTGGTCGTTGGCTTCTTTTTTAATTGGTAGAAATTGGATAAAACAAGATTGCCTATTGAATGGCAATCACGGAATTTTACGGAGATCGTTTGCGTCGTGAATTAGGCGGGAGAAATGACATTGTAAAGTGACATTTTAAATTTTACAACATGGCGGATGTCGAGGTATTTCGGCGGTGGATTTGACCATGTTATGTATGTGTACATGTTTAAAGCGCTAGTAAAAATTTATGAGCACTTCATTTTGCCGAATTTAAATGATATCTGCCGTCGTTACCATCACAGCATTCAAGCAAAAGACATTTTATTTGCTTATCCTGCATTTATGCAAGTTTGATCAAATCCGCCCTTATTACAAGATGTATTATTCGATTTTAATCCATGATATTATTATAATTATATGCTTAATTCGGCGCAAACTATACGGGCTAACAAAATTGTAATATTTAAGCGACTGTAGTCTCGCAAGCACTACTTTTCTTATTTATTAGCAACGTTAGCTATTAAGCACGCGTAGAATATTTTGTACAAACAGTTCACTACGACGTAAGCAATAAGGTTTAAAATCGTAAATCGGACATGATATTTTCATATTCTAAAGTGAGATGTGATATTTTTTCAACACTTAAGGCCCAATTTAAGGTATTATGAAAACACCCTTTTCTTTGTAGTAAGGAAGTAAGCTTTCGTCATCACAGTAAAACAAATTTAATTTGACACTTGTTAAAAATAACTGCAAATAAAAAAAAAAGATTTTGATAACTTTTACAAATAGGTACTTCACAGTCACTCAAGAGAAAAAACTACAGTAAAATAAAAAGTTAATCTCCTTGAAGTTTAGGACAAGACATAGTTCTATAACAAAATATCCTGACTTGTTTAGAACTTAAATAGAATCGGTATTCTATTATTAATGACTGCACAAACATCAATATAATTATACACCATTACATTGCATTTATGGCCGGTTTCTGAAGTCTCCAGTAATTGAATTGATCACCGAAAGGTCTAAGGTCTTCTTTGAAAATGTATAAACATGTACATCTATATTTTTCCTTCATTGTGATTGTGTTTCTTATAGGAGTGAGTGAAATTATAACGCAAATTTTATTCACGTTCTATGAACATACAGAGACAATAGATTCGTTAAGATTTGGTGCACAAACGCGCAGTTTTCACTAAGGGTGAGGTCAAACGAGCGTATTTTTTTTTTTGAGTTTAGAGTCACGAAAAATGAGTCGCACTAAAGTCGCAACTCATAGCTAAAATAAGTCAAATGAAAAAATATTTTTTTTTTTAACGCTTTTATTTCAATAATGTTTAGTTTATAAAATTAGCTACAAGTTGTGAAAATTTCAAGTCTCTACGTAAAATAGAACATAGAGAATTATGCGTCTAAAGTCTGAAAATCGTTTTTTTAAATTTAACAACAAATAAACAATGAAAATTAGTTTAAAATATGATTTTCGTGTATTGTCATCGGAAATACACATGTCTGCCAAATTTCATCAATTTTCATTAAAGGGAAGTCATTCAAATTAACGTTACAAGATTTGATCCTTTGATCCTCCGAAGTGAAGCTAAATATAAAAGCGTTTAATAACCTTATTGCCGTGTAAATAGAGTAGCATTTTGATCATAATATTGAAGATTTGATGCTTTGATGCTCCGAAGTGAAGCTAAATAAAAGCGTTTAAAAACGCTCGTTTGTCCTCACCCTTACATGTCGATACTATAACGGTAACGTGTATATATTTTCTGTTTTAATATCTTATTCAGTTACGATTTCCCATCAGAATAATGTAATATGTTTACTATTTTGATCTCAATGTAAGGTATCTGTAAGTATACACATAGGTTTTGTTTCCAAACAAGATAACTAAGTTAAAATCCTTCTTCGGTTAATAAAGTCGGGTTTCAAAGCTGCAATAGTTACACAAGAACATTGAAAACAACTACAACAAATTAAAAAATATACAAACCGCCTCCACATGCGTTCAATTTTAATCTGTGTCCAAAATTTTTAATTTGCTTCTTATGCCTAATGCAGTATGCAAAAAAATTGTATAAAGACGATGCGCAATCTTTATTTCGCGACACAAGACACTATCGATTATTCCCAATATTCATATCTATAAAATCTGGTAAAGTAATACCAACATTATAACAAAAATGTGTAATAATCTTTTAAATAGTGATATTTAACCTTAATTTGCACATACTCTAATTGATTATTTACATGTGAAATTATATTTCTTGTGTTTTATCACAATAATGAATTCTAAAATCAAAATATGATAAATGTTATTTGCATAGGCTCCTTTGCAAAGTACATACAACGCACCCTACACAAAATATAAAAAAAATAACATGTGATGTATATAATAGCTACATAAATTTATTTAAAGTTTGATTTAACTCGACTAAAAAAGTTCGCAAAAATATCAATGGGTGAGTAGGATCAGTCTTTTACATTTGTAAGAAGTATATACAATTCATTTGTAAAATATTCAATATTTTACTATATTTGTATATATCGTATTATTGAACTTCAATAATCCCCCTATAACGCGGTACCCTTATACATATGTTTTATAACACGTTTTCATATTACGCGATTTCAATCCCCCTGTATAAAACGGGCATTCCCCCATATAACGCGGGGATTTCCCACATACATATTTCTGTACTATGAAATGTATAATGATTTGTACAGTTCATAATTAGCTTCGCGTATCTTTGCGCTTGTGTCAGTTGTTTTATTACAAAATTAAATTGTTTTATTAAATTTGTTAAAAGTTAAATATGGTGAATCATTTATATGTAACACGCAGTGAACGAAAGTTAGTATATTAGTTCATTGGTAACGCGTTATACGAGGTCGTAAAAACGCGTTATATGGGAATACTCCTATAACGCGGAACCAATCTACCGCGTTATAGGAGGGATTGCTTTATATTCAAACAAATTTTTATTATTCAGTCCCACTAAACATTTGCAAGGGGGCCAACTATCAACACTTCAACGACAAATAACCTAGCTTTAGGACCGTATACCAAAGAGTTATTGTAAAATAAAAGCGGATAGTTTAAGAGGAACGTATTTAATTTCTAGTGTAGTTAGACCTTGTGACCTGTATAACGTTAATTTGACCAATATCCCATGTTCACTCGTACTGTTCGGCTGATATGTATAAATACTGCAATGTGATAAGTATGGGATATGTTTTAAATAGGATTTAGTGTATAAATAATATTATAAATAAATATATTAAGTCCGCCTTTGTTTCTGTACTTTTTGTATGGTACATAAAGAAATAAATAAATAAATAAATAAATATTATGATTGATATTAATTTTATTTGTCAGAATTTTGGTGTACATTTGTTTCTTTCTGGATAATTGTGTTGTATTTTTAAAGTGTGTTTGTATTCCAATCAATGATTTGTTTTAACATAGGTAACTGTATTTATAATATATTAGCAACAAATGACTGGATATCTCTACAATCAGAAATAATCAAGAATTTTACTATTGACATTTAAGTAATTGTGAACTAATTTTTTTTCTATACTTTTCATATGTTGTTATAATCACATACTTATCACATTGAAAAACTTTTAAATAATTCTCAATTAATAACGACTGATCAAGTATTCGAAGCATACATTTCTTACTTTTATCGCCTGTGAAAGTATTCTATGCTTCAAGTCACGTATTCATCTTCGTCTCATAGTAAATGTGTAAAAATCAATGAAAAATAGTGTCTTAATAACATTCCAAGTATTCAAACACTTAAATTTGGACACTTTTGTATGAAAATGTTTAGATTTGTAAGATTTTGTACATACAATGAAATAAATGTCATTGATATAAAATGTATTTTATTTAATTTCAATACAATGTCTTTTTTTGTTTAATATTTACATCTCATTTGTGACTAAAAATACAGTTTGTTTAGTTAACAATACCACAATTGAATAAATACTTAATCTATACATATATTACACTATTATTAATATCATTAATAGTTATATAATGATATTTGATAGAGATAAAAGGTAATAATATGTTTTCAATATAAATATACCTAATATAACAATATATAATAACTACAACTTAATTTGGATAGTAAAAAATATAGCGTGAAAAACTAATAAGTTTACATATGTAATTATTATATTCACAATAACTTTTCATAAAAGTTTTTAATTTGTATGTATAAAGTTTCACTTTTATACACAAATTTTCAGAAAACGCCTAATGAATGCGGTATCCAAAGGTGATTTACATTCATAGTATAAATAATTATAACCTATGAGTAAAATTACACTAAAATTAATAAAAAATTGTAAAAAAAACTTAAACACGAAAATATACACAAAAAACATTGTGACTAAACTTGGCTTTCGGCTTTAAATACTCTGATTCTAATTACAAATCCGGAATGCGAACGAAAATTCAAATAAAATGTTACAACTTTTTAGTTGTAACTTGTAATATAATAGAATAACAACAGTTTATCAAGTTTTATCAATATTAACATTTCATGCTGGTTAAGTGATATGTCGGAAATTAATTTCATATTTTTTATGAATATTAAGCTGGCCATCAAGAATACTTGATCATTGCATCAAGTACACTACAAACTTGACAAGTAAACTTGATCATGTATGGCCAATAAGGTAATCAACAGACAACAATCAAGCTCACAAATAGATCATGGCTTACTTTCAACATAAACTACTGAAAAACACTAAAATAAGTATAATAATTAAGCTAACAACTTGATAATAATGTTGAGCATCATAGTAAGAAAAGTAATATAAATTCATAACTTAAATGTATATGTTACGGTCTAAGACCGAAAACGCTCATTTATATATATAATTTACATTACTTTAAAGACAAGCAACCTCTAAAACTACATTCAAAAATATAAGAACTCACATTTCAATACTCATTGAATCTAATCACATCAAATATCTCTTGCACCCAAATAAGGTGACATAATTCGGTGATTTACTTACAATATTCTAACTAAACGGTATCCGCATACATTTTAGTCTTCATCTTCAAGTAGCGATACTCCGAATGGTACATATTCTGCACCAGCCCCCAACATCTTTGAAGAGGTGATGGTATATACCCCCGACGGGTCTTGCTTAAATGGTTCAGGTAAATAGCTAGCACTACCAACATCCCAGACCAGGCGTATCTGGAAATATAATTACATTTTCATATAAAACAAAATAAATATATATAAAACAAAAAATAATTGTAAGGATGTCCTTTATACACTGAAACCATCCAACGGAAATGCCTCAAAATGGATTCATTTGAAAGGTGGTCGAAGGTGGTTTGAGACCACTAAAACAATGCATTTGTTCCATTGATAAAGTCGATTTTCCACTTTTCCCATACAAAATTTTAAAAATAATATGTAAAGATGGCACTTAATATGCACTGTCAACACTGATCTGTCATTGTCATCAGATTTTTTTTTAGACTAGTGAAATAAGCTGGTTATCCAGTAGTACTTGATAAACCAGCAGACTACCCATTTATGGTTAGTGGTCAGCTTCGTCCACGGACATTGGTAACACTAGGTATGTCCGATGCGTTCACAGATAAGAAAGAAAGCTCTCAATCATTTCCTTAGTATAATATATTTAGTTCTTCATCTTATTACAAGTACTATTTCCTTGCCTTGAAACCAGTCTGGGATGGTAAAATCGGTGTTTTACCATCCCAGACTGGTTTCAACCCATTAATGACCCACTACTGAGCACGGGTCTCTCTTGAGGAGGCCTAGAGCATACTCCACCCCACTTCACTGCGGACTAGTGGAGGGACAGTCAACCCAAGTGTAGCAGGGTTTCATTTTAAACCATACTAGACTATTATTATTATTAAATGATGCACTAGCAGCTACTGGAGCTGATGCGTGCATATCACTGCACTTGTGTTCGATTTATATATTTTTTTATTTTTGTGTATTCTGAATATATTGTAATATAAATAAAAATAAAAAATGATTTTATTTATTTTAAAATGGTGTTTTTAAATTAAATTATGTGTGTATGCCAAGGGTCACCATACACAAAAAGTTGCACCGGAATAGAACATTGGACTATATAACAAATTTTATTTATATTACAATGGGGTTCGCTTGGAAAAAGTAAACCGCATAAAATTTTAATAACAAATATTTATTCTGCAAAAATATATAACAATTTGGAAATATAATTTTCGCCAAAGCTTATCAATTAAATTAATTTTAACGCCTAAAGTTTTACAAATAATTTTGTGTATCAGCTAGCCAAAGGACGAGAAGAAGAATTTTTAATTTAAGAAATTGTTACAATATGTGAAAAATAAAAAGAATTTAAGCAAATTTCGGGCGCCTGGATGGCTTAATCCATCCTAAAATTAAATTAAATTAATTATCCAAAATTGAAACAAGTTACAAGATATAAACCGACTTAATATTAACTAGATATAACCTAGCCTTAAAATAAATCGTACTTAAACGTTAAATTAAGTTGAATGCCGAGTTCTTCAGTTTGTAAGAGAATATAATTACATACCAGAACGTAGCAATCCAAAATATATGTTATTACAACCAAAAATTCCAAAAATTAAGCGGGGCTCGGTGTCTCAGCGCACGACGTAAGTACCGGCGAATCCGTGTAAATGAGAAGATAGGTAGCGAAGTTAACGGTATCGAAATGATCCACTAAGAAAACGTCCATTAAAACTAGTTGAACCAACGATAGAAAACCCGTTAAAAAAAACTCGTTTTTTAAAAAATCTTCCGATAAAAAAAATCTTCGTTAAAAAAAACTTCGTAAAAAAAAACTTCGATAAAAAAACTCGTATAAAACACTGTGGACAAAAGAAAAACACCACGTTAATCAACTAATCACTTCCAACCGAAATCCGAATTTTCAATTTTAAAATTTGTCAAAACTTACCCGGAGAATCCGGTGTTTTTCACAAAACAATCCATAAATTACGCGGAAAGGTACTTAATTGGAATCCTGTAAGACAATAAACACTATAAGAAATGTGTATTCCAACCAGAAACGAATTCGAGAAAAAAGTTTTTGCAAACTTACCATGAGGTAAAATTAATCGCACATTATATGGCGAATCGACAAATAATTCTAATAAATATATGTGACGGAAAGCATAATGGCTTTTAAATTTTAATTTCGTCACATTATTTTATGGAAAAACAAAGAAAATGAAGAAAACTCAAAAAATTGTTCACATTGCATAAGTGACTTTCGGAAGGCCGGCAAGAAAGTGAGGATCCAATGACAATCAATATCTCATAAAAATTAGAAGACAATTTAGACAAAGGAATCAGTCCATTCAACCCATATCTATGACCAAGGATCATAGAGTTAAGTACTGGATAACAACATCAATTGCATTCAACTAATATGCAACACGCGACACGCCAGTAGTGACACCTGTAATTAATTTCCGAACTTAAAAAATATTAAAGATCTGTGACAAACGTCAAGTGACAGCTTGTCAAATAAGTTGATAGTGGCATCGACAGAACATCGATACTGACAGCCCTGTCAAAAACGATTCCAAATTACCCACTAGATAAATGATAATTTTGTGAAGTTAAAAATTATAAGTTAAGATGTGAGGTTAAGTATGTAAACAAATGTCGGATGAAATGATTTGTTACGAAAAGGTTAGAAAAACGATTTAATTTAGTGCTAGGCTACACATGTAACGTAAAATACGTTACATTACCCCCCTGCCAAAAATAAAAGAGGAGCTCCGAAGGAGAAACTCTTTTCAAATGAAAATTCTAAGTTAATAAAGTTTGATAGAGTCCTAAGAATCTACGAAAGTAAAGGAATTAAAAGGCGCAAAATACCAAAAGGTTAACGAAGTAATCGCTAAAACAAAGAATTGTTCAAGTCGCAAGTGACTCTACAATTTCAAAACTCTACATTGGACTCAGAAGTAACCAAGAGACTACATCAACGAGTACCAATTGAAAGATAAAACCAGCTCTATACTAGCTCTACAAGTACAAAGTCAAAGTAGAAAAGCTCTATATTATCTCTACATAATCATAGAAGAAAAGCTTTATGTTATCTCTGCACTCTTCATTAGAGTCAAAAGTCAAAAGGAAAAAATTTAACTCTAACGAGAAATAAGTGAGATATAACACAAGTCTAAAAGGTAGAGCAAAAGCTCAAAGTTAAATTTTTCACTCAAAGGAGATGAAAAACAACTAACGCAATCGCTACAAAACGAGAGACGCGAAAAAGAATGTAATCGTGATCGACACAACACCATCGACTTTCCGAACACGAAGACATAAAGGGAAAATACCAAAAGAATGAATTTCGTGGTCGACTCTACACCATCGGCTTTTCGAACACGAAACCACCAAAAGCTTTGTCTGTGATCGGCCCAACACCACCGAACTCCCGAGCACAGAACGAAAAATGTTATTAGTAGCACCAAACAATGGCTACTAAATAACCAAATAAACCAAAACAAATGTTACTGTGACCGGCTCTACTCCACCGACTTACCGTGCACAGAACACAAATTTGTAATAACAACTACAAACTTGAGCTGTATTACTAAAAAGGTGTGATAGACAACTACACAAACGAGTGCTATCAACAAAAAATTGGAAAAGTTCCCGAAAAGGTTACTAAATCCAAAAGTCAAAGCAAAGTTATACTCTCCCTGCAGTAGACGAGTACAAGAAAAAGTCAATATCCGAGAAGTCAAATCCAGGTATATAACATTAAGCTAAAAGCTTAAACTTAACAAATAAGCTTAAAAGTAATACATATTTGTATCAAACAATTATGCAAATAAAACTAAATTAGTATTACGTTGAAGGGCGTAAACTAAGAAAATTAGATCCTTAAAAATACAGTAAAAGATCTATAAACAAACTTAAATCTAACTAATTTCTTATGCTTTGGGGAAAAGTTAAGATTTTAATTTTGAATAATCCAAAATGTCCTAAGTAAAGTTTTAGTAATCTAATTATGTAGTACTGCGTAAGTTCAAGTTAATTCCTATCATTCATTCATCTCACACGGGGTAATCCTAACACACTTCACACTAATTCATCCACAAACAAAACCCCAGAAACTATCACCAACGACAGTTCAACAAAAAAGATTTGTACATAATGTACAGAACCAAAAATTAATTAATTTTAATAATATCCTTAACATGATAACGACCAGTAGAACGTTTTCCTAAATCTTTCAAAATATAGACATTATCTGAAATTTTCTTAACTATTTTAGATTTCACAAACTTAGGAGCAAGCTTTGCCGAAAAATAATGCAATGCATTAGACTGAACAAAATTCCGTCTCCAAACAATATCTCCCAAATCATAGGAAATGACTTTCCTGCCTTTATTATAGTAAGAAGCATTTTTACGATATGCTTTTAACAAAGAAGTGGAAACCAATTGAAAAATTGAACTAAGAGAGTTCAAGGAAGTAGAGTACCTTTCGCGGCTACCTAATTGGATATCATTTAAATTATTAATGAAATTACTAATTTTATGTAGGGAAGCATCAATTATGACTTCTCTACCAAACATCAAAAAGTTAGGGGTAAATTCTGTAGCTAAATTAACACTACTATTCAAAGCTAATTGAACATGATTGATAAACTTCGACCACGTACGATGATCGTCTCTAACATAACAAGCTAAACAAGTTTCTAAAGTTTTATGATAACGCTCAACAGGATTATTTTGTGGCGTATACAAAGTGTTATAAAATATTTTATCAATATTATAATTTTTCAAAAATACAACAAATGTTTTTGAAATAAATTATTTTCCATTATCGCATACAAAAATCTTTGGACAACCAAATTTAAGAAAAATATCTCTTTCAAGAAATCTACAAATAGACTTAGTAGTGGCATTACCTAATGGACATAACCAGCAATATTTTGAAAATACATCAAGTACAAAAGCTTGTTAGGAAAAGATAAATTATTAGGATGAAACGACAAATCCAATAAGTCATTAGAAGTCATAGGCATGGCCTTATCAATATTCAAAGTTAAATTGTTAAAGTTGTCATCACTACTAGGTGGTTGTAAAATGGTAGGTAAAGATTCCTCATGCGACATGTTTGAGAAGTCCTAAATTTTCAGCGATAACACTATATTCAATTATTCCAAAAAATAAAGTTCAATGAACTCAAAATAAGTCAACAAAAAGGTTAGTTAATAGTACTAACTACAGTTAAATAAGTATAAGTGAACTTGGCATTCAATTCACAAAATAAGCTTAGCTTGTATGCAAAATATCATAAATGACACATAAATACAATGGTCGAAATTCCAATACAAAGTTCTAATACAAAAGTTGAAAAGTTAAGTAACAAATATGCAATCTGCAAAATATAGGTCAAGTCCCTACGTTCGCAGCGCCAAATTGTAATATAAATAAAAATAAAAAAATTATTTTATATATTTTTTAAATGGTGTTTTTAAATTAGGTTATGTGTGTATGCCAAGGGTCACCATACACAAAAAGTTGCACCGGAATAGAACATTGGACTATATAACAAATTTTATTTATATTACAATGGGGTTCGCTTGGAAAAAGTAAACCGCATAAAATTTTAATAACAAATATTTATTCTGCAAAAATATATAACAATTTGGAAATATAATTTTCGCCAAAGCTTATCAATTAAATTAATTTTAACGCCTAAAGTTTTACAAATAATTTTGTGTATCAGCTAGCCAAAGGAGAGGAATTTTTAATTTAAGAAATTGTTACAATATGTGAAAAATAAAAAGAATTTAAGCAAATTTCGGGCGCCTGGATGGCTTAATCCATCCTAAAATTAAATTAAATTAATTATCCAAAATTGAAACAAGTTACAAGATATAAACCGACTTAATATTAACTAGATATAACCTAGCCTTAAAATAAATCGTACTTAAACGTTAAATTAAGTTGAATGCCGAGTTCTTCAGTTTGTAAGAGAATATAATTACATACCAGAACGTAGCAATCCAAAATATATGTTATTACAACCAAAAATTCCAAAAATTAAGCGGGGCTCGGTGTCTCAGCGCACGACGTAAGTACCGGCGAATCCGTGTAAATGAGAAGATAGGTAGCGAAGTTAACGGTATCGAAATGATCCACTAAGAAAACGTCCATTAAAACTAGTTGAACCAACGATAGAAAACCCGTTAAAAAAAACTCGTTTTTTAAAAAATCTTCCGATAAAAAAAATCTTCGTTAAAAAAAACTTCGTAAAAAAAAACTTCGTTAAAAAAACTCGTATAAAACACTGTGGACAAAAGAAAAACACCACGTTAATCAACTAATCACTTCCAACCGAAATCCGAATTTTCAATTTTAAAATTTGTCAAAACTTACCCGGAGAATCCGGTGTTTTTCACAAAACAATCCATAAATTACGCGGAAAGGTACTTAATTGGAATCCTGTAAGACAATAAACACTATAAGAAATGTGTATTCCAACCAGAAACGAATTCGAGAAAAAAGTTTTTGCAAACTTACCATGAGGTAAAATTAATCGCACATTATATGGCGAATCGACAAATAATTCTAATAAATATATGTGACGGAAAGCATAATGGCTTTTAAATTTTAATTTCGTCACATTATTTTATGGAAAAACAAAGAAAATGAAGAAAACTCAAAAAATTGTTCACATTGCATAAGTGACTTTCGGAAGGCCGGCAAGAAAGTGAGGATCCAATGACAATCAATATCTCATAAAAATTAGAAGACAATTTAGACAAAGGAATCAGTCCATTCAACCCATATCTATGACCAAGGATCATAGAGTTAAGTACTGGATAACAACATCAATTGCATTCAACTAATATGCAACACGCGACACGCCAGTAGTGACACCTGTAATTAATTTCCGAACTTAAAAAATATTAAAGATCTGTGACAAACGTCAAGTGACAGCTTGTCAAATAAGTTGATAGTGGCATCGACAGAACATCGATACTGACAGCCCTGTCAAAAACGATTCCAAATTACCCACTAGATAAATGATAATTTTGTGAAGTTAAAAATTATAAGTTAAGATGTGAGGTTAAGTATGTAAACAAATGTCGGATGAAATGATTTGTTACGAAAAGGTTAGAAAAACGATTTAATTTAGTGCTAGGCTACACATGTAACGTAAAATACGTTACAATATTCATCAAGTCTGTTTTTAAAAACAAGAGAAGAAGAAGAGAGTCAAGACAAGACAAGAGAGAGTTTATTGAACAGTACTCACTGGAACACAAACGGCTTACTGAACAGCAAGAAGGACACGGCGATGGAGAGTGCCTTGCGCATGGTGGTGACGGTGACGGCCACGGCGGCGCCGCACAGCCGCACCAGCGACAGCACCGCCTGCAGCCCCAAGTAGCCGCTCGCACTCAGGAGGAGGATGTTGGTGTATGTGGTGCGGTAGTTCTGGAAGTATGGTATCGGTAAGTCGCTGACTTTCCAAGAGAAGTCTTTAATTTGACACAGTGCCGGATTTAGGTATATTGTTTATGAGTGTAGGACAATTAATTTTCGCCACCCCATGTACCTTTCTAAAATAATGAATGGAAATTCATAGTAAGGAAGGCACTGAATTAATTAGTCACTAAGAAAGGGCGTAAACAAACAAGAGTTACAATTTTTTGTGACACTTTTTAATAGCAAAATCATCTATAATATTATCATCTTCTGAAATCTGCCCTAGGACGCTGCCGCCCCTAGGCTGCGGCCTATACGGCCTATTGACAAATCCAGGACTGCATGTAGGACTTTACAACAAACTACAAACTTTCGGTTTCGGCCAGTTTCGGCCAAAAAATCTAGTTTCGGCCAAACCGAAACACAGTATTTGTGAATTGTCGTGCATCGTTCGGCTAACTTCGCGGCTAACCGCGTGATCGCTGACTTTCCAAGAGAAGTCTTTAATTTAACACGTTTATTATATTTGTTCATTAAGCCGAAGATAGGGAGCTTTGGCGCGCATTTGGATAGGCCTATCTTATGCAGTGGACTAATAAAGGCTAACACTCGGACTCATTTGACCTCACCCTAAGTTTCGGTTTCGGCCGCAATTGGAACTAAGGCCGAAAGTTCGGTCTCATAACGAGGGTTAATATTATCTCATTCACCAACCTTAGCACAGTAAGCAGCGCCCTCTACCAACACGCCGCTAGCCCCAGTGATAGCCAGGAGATATCCACTAGCGATGGCATACGAGTAGAACACCACCTCATTGTTGCTGGCCTGGTGTTGTCTCATGGCCTTCTCCTGCACGTTCCCAATGATGGCGTCGCACAACAACGCTAGCGATATCACTAGCACACCCACCGTGTCGAAGTTTGGTGAGGTTTTTGCGTCGGCTGGAACGTTGTACGTAAATAATGAGTATTTTTGAAGGTACACTTCTTATGGGGCTTTAGAAAATACTATGAAAGTAAAATTTTTATGATGCGACAGCCAAAAAGTGACATGATGAAGGTGCGTGATACTGGGCGCACATCACTCGTTAGGATTTGTCTTGAATTGCTAGCGCGCGCAGGGTCGGTAGTTATCAAAGACTTAGGTTGACCAACACTTAGGTTGGCCACTAAACCCAACCTTCATGTTGGAGGCCAAGGCCTCAAATATGATGCCGGTCCCAAGTCCGGAAAAATGGGGAGGGCAACGGAATGCATAACTTGGGGCTTTGGGTCGTGTCTTGATCTGTTACGGATCTGGATGGGACCCGCGCCCCTGTTATGCATTCCCCACACTTCACACCACACCTACACTACACAGAACACATACACACTAAACACAACACACTAAACAAAACACACAACACAACACTAATACATACATATGCACACATACCATACAGAACACACATACATATACACAGTTACAAAGCACAACACAGTACACAGACACAGACCACACATCAAGCACACTACACAATAACACTCCACACAACACTACCCCCGTTAAGGGAAGAGGCTTCACCAGTGACCTAGCCAAATAACAGCGAAAAGACTGGTAGGTCCGGACCAGTGGGTGAGTCAGACCGGCCTCTCTGTTATGGAGTGTGCTTGAGCCCACCTACGTGTTATGCCGTGCGTAGTTGAGCGTCGTGCGGGGGGATGAAGGAGTCCTGGAGGGTTGAGCCTTCCTTGGGTCGGGTAGTTGTTACCTGGGGTGGCAACACGCCCTCTTTGGTCCGGATTTCCTCCTAAACGATGGCCTTGGGACTAGCCAGCCCGAGGTAATCGGCAAAGGTACCCCTTAAGGGTATCTGGCAAGGGTTTCGGGGTCATGTAGTGCGCAGCCGGCGAAGCGCGGAGCCTATGGCGAGTACGGGTCAAAATCTCGGCCCGACAACCGTAGACCTCTTCGCATCGTGCAGGCTCGCTGCATGGCGGACCCCGGACCCTATACTCTCTGTGGTAGGTCCTGGTGTTTGGATAAACATCCCCATCTGCGGGCTCCCTGGAGGGTGGGACGCCACGGAGAGTGAATTTAAGTCTTTAAAGCAATGGATTACATGAGTAAAGACCCGACTGATCAACTGATCGACAAACAACAGGTCGCTGGTTCTTCGGAATCGCCCTGTATCAACAACGCTACCTCCATTCAATCCGGCTCCACAGGGGCTGTTGAGCAGGAATGGACGGTGCACAAACGCAGACGCGGCACTCACAAGCAGAGGCGTCAGCACAAACAACGCAGCGCTGAAGCTGCAAAGAACGCTCCGTCAACCAGTTTGGGAGGACCGGCAACGGCCCCCAATGCCTCAGTAGAAGCGAAGACTACGAGCCGCCCTGGTGTAAGCCAGGAAGGATCGAGTCAACGTGTCGAA
The DNA here is from genome assembly GCA_963932265.1 of Thymelicus lineola. Lineage (NCBI taxonomy): Eukaryota > Metazoa > Arthropoda > Insecta > Lepidoptera > Hesperiidae > Thymelicus > Thymelicus lineola. Next base: position 12,393,741 of record OZ010694.1, read on the forward strand.
AAGGCAGCCCAATCTGGTGAGGCTGCGAAGGAGAAACCCAACGCGCCCAGGGCAAACAAGCGGCGTCGTCGTGGTAAAGGGAAGGTTACACCTGAAGCCAAGCCCCAAGGTGGCCAGGCTAAGGGACCTAAACGCCCTCGCCCCGACGATACACAATCGCCGATCCAGAGCGCTGCAAAGCGAGTAAAGGCCTCCACGGGAAGGGTGGGCGAAGGCATCACCTACGCTGACTCTGTGGTCCTAAGTGACCTATTTGTCGCGGTGATGGCGGAGCCTTTCATAGACCTTACACCCGAACAGGTGGAGAGCGTCAAGGGCCTGCTGGAATCCAGCATTGAAAAACTGGCCGAGATACCGGCAGACGCACAACAGGTCCCGTACTGGCCCTCCTTCCGAGGGAAACCCTTCCACAGTGAAGGAGTGTTAAAACTCCAGTGCGAGGACAAGAAGGACGTGGAGTGGCTTAAAGACACGGTAGCCACTCTTGTGTCACCAATTCCGGGGACACGGCTGGTAGTGAAGCGGCAATCGGACATCCCCAGACGGGTGAAGTCCGCCGTCCTGCTACCACATTGTTCGGACGAACCGAAAAGGATCCAGCAGATCCTGGCCGGCCAGAACAAGTGGTACCAGGTTGGCAGATGGTCGCTTTACAATATCGAGCGCCATGGAGGGGACCCACCGGGGACCTTCCTGGTGCTCGGTATTCCGGCCGACCAAATCCCCGGCATTCTAGCGAGGGGGCGTAGGCTTTGCTACAAACTGGGCAACGCCTATATCCGTTTCTTCGGCAGCACGGGAAGGTTGCAGGATACTCCGCCCGACCCAGCTGAGGCTGCGTCTGCCCCTAGGGTTTGCGAAAACCGCTCCGCTGAAAAGCAGAGTGTGTGCGCGGCCCAGGGGGTGGATGCGTCTACGTCCAAAGCGGAACGGCCAAACCAAGCCGAAAGGCAAGGAATGGTCGGGACGCCAGTGCGCCAGCCGAACCCAGCTGAAAGGCAGGGAACGGCAGGTGAGCACAGCGGGACATCGGATCGCTCGCTGATTCCCTCTGTTGTGGAAACCGATCTCGGGGACCTGGCAGAGGATATCGCGCGACTGATGGACCAGGACGCTCCGTCGAACACGGATGAGGAGTTGAATAGTTCCTTTCGCTCCTCCTCGCCTAACATGTACTAACTTAGTACAAGCCAACCTCCAGCATAAACAAGCCGCGGCGGCTACCCTGCGAAGGATGCTGGAGGTAAACAACAACACCATCGCCCTTATCCAGGAGCCGTGGATAAGGAAGGACAGGATATGCGGTCTCAACAACATCGGAGGTAAAATACTTCTTGATACAACCATAAGTAATCCACGCACATGCATATTTGTACCAAATTCAATCAATGCAGTTTTAATGAATGAGTTCTGTTCCAGAGACCTGACTACGGTCAGACTCCAGACCAACTGCCTTAGTCTCCCAGAGGTAATTGTAGCATCAGCCTACCTGCCGGGCGATGCGGACATACCAACGGTCGAGCTGGCGAATCTCATCAAGCACTGCGAGTCCAAGAAGCTTGAGCTGATCATCTCGGCGGACGCAAACGCGCACCACACCTTGTGGGGCAGCGAATCTCCGAACAAACGAGGTGAGGATCTAGTAGAGTTTTTGTTTTCCACAGATCTCAGGCTTATAAACAGGGGGTCAGAACCAACATTTGTTACCTCCAGATTTCAAACGATTATCGACATCACACTCGCTACGGAAAAAGTGTCGGAACAGATCCTTGATTGGCATGTATCAAAGGAACTGTCCTGCTCTGACCATAGATGGGTAAGATACAAACTAAATGTCGACTCAAAAAAACCGGAACTTTGGCGAAACCCGAGACGGACAGATCGCACAAAGTTTGGTTTGCTGATCTCCGCGAGTCCGAACCTCAAAACGATTCCGGTGGATTATCGCGAACCTGCGGACATAGAGAATCACGTTAATAAACTAACAGAAACGTTAATAAACTGCTTTACAGAAACCTGTCCACTAACAACGCACTCAACGAGAACCACCAACCATAATGGATGGTGGGGACCGGAGCTTGAGAAGATGCGACGAAAACTACGCAAACTGTTTAACAGAGCAAGAAACACGCGAAAAGATACAGACTGGGATGCCTATAAACGTTGGCAAGGTCGGTACAAAAGACGAATTCGCGAAAGGCAACGCGAATGTTGGAGAAATTTCTGCACAAACATTGAATCAAATACTCAGGCGGCCAGAGTAAAAACCATCCTCTCGAGTGAACCGAGTAGGAACCTAGGCTCCCTGAGAAAACAAGATAACACTTACACAACTACAACTGGCGAGATATGTCAGCTGTTACTTGAAACACACTTCCCAGGATGTGACATCACTGAAACCACTAACTGGGAAGAGGCGGACCAGCCAGAGTTTAGACCACCAAGGGCTGAAGCCGTCAACACTGCCGAAAGAATTGTAACCTTAGAAAAAGTTCTCTGGGCAATCAACAACTTCTCACCTTTTAAAACAGCAGGCCTAGACGGCATCTTTCCGGGACTACTCCAGTGGTGCAAAAACACCATAGCACCACACTTGGTACAAATATTCAGGGCCTGCCTACTGTATGGTTACGTCCCGAGAAAATGGAGAGAAGTAAAAGTGGTATTCATACCCAAACCAGGTAAGAGTGATTACACGCAGCCAAAATCATACAGGCCAATAAGCCTAACCTCATTCCCACTTAAGACCATGGAACGTCTCTGTGATACATATATCAGAGATGAGGCTTTGGGGCGGTATCCTCTACACCATCAACAACATGCCTATTGTTCAGGCAAATCAACAGAATCTGCACTGCACAGTGTTATCTTACCTATTGAAGGAGCACTATCAACTCAATCCTCAGCGCTTGCAGCCTTCATTGACATTGAAGGAGCCTTTGACAAGACGCAATTTCACAGCATAAGCCAAGCCCTGCTCAGACATGGCACGGACCCAATTACAACCAATTGGATCGACGCCATGTTAAAGCAAAGGGCTGTACAAATTACAGTGAACGGCACAACACGAGCCATTGTGTCGAGGGGCTGCCCACAGGGAGGGGTTATCTCGCCACTATTATGGAACCTGGTAGTGGACGAGTTAATCTCCTCACTGAATGAGGCGGGCTTCTATACTGTAGGCTATGCAGACGATGTAGCAATCCTCGTAAGAGGAAAATTTGAAGCGGTCCTTTGCGACCTTATGCAAAGGGCCCTAAAAATCGTCGAACGATGGTGCAGTGACCACGAACTGTCGGTTAATCCATCAAAAACAGAACTAGTACTGTTCACAAAAAAGCGGATCACAAATATTCACCGCTTGCCAAAACTCCTAGGCAAGACCTTAACCCTGACTAAGGAAGTCAGATACCTGGGCGTCATCTTAGATGACAAGCTGCTATGGAACAAACACCTAGATAACAAATTACAGAAGGCCTGTGCCATATTTTGGCAATGCAAAAGGCTACTTGGCAAGACATGGGGTCTTCACCCCAGAATTGTCATGTGGCTATATACTGCAGTAATACGGCCAATTATCAGCTATGGCGCGGTGGTTTGGTGGCCCAGAACCAAACTAACCACAGCCAAAACCAAACTGCAACAATTCCAAAGGTTAGCTTGTGTAGCTACAACAGGTTGCATGAAAACTACCCCCACAGCTGCACTGGAGGTACTGCTGGGGCTGGCGCCCCTCGATCTGTTTATACAGCAAGAAGCGGCGTCAGCAGCTATCAGACTAAAAGCGCTCAACCTCTGGGGTACAACAAATGGGATTCACACTAAAATCCTGGAGGAGGCCATAGCCAACCAGCCGCTGATGGCCTCCCCCAATGATAAGGTCCCCAAGCAACTCAGTTTTGATAAGAGCTACCAAATTCAGCTCACTGAAGAAACCAGTGATCATTCCGGTATACATGTCCTACGCATATATACCGATGGATCAAAAACTAAGACGGGAACAGGTGCGGGAGTATACTCACCCGAAACAAACATACACATATCAATGGCCTTGGGCGAGCACAGTTCTATATTTCAGTGTGAATGTGTCGCCATAATACAGGCAGCTAACGCAGTCGCTAAAAGAGGCTTAGAAGGCCAAAGAATACGAATCGTTTCCGATAGCGCTGCAGTACTACAAGCCCTGAACAACAAAACCATACAGTCTGGGCTCATACTAGAGTGCCACCAAGCATTGCAAGGTATCGGACTAAAAAACCAAGTTACCTTGCAATGGATCAAAGGGCACAGTGGCTCCCTAGGAAACGACATGGCAGACCAGTTGGCCAGGAGAGGTTCCGACCAGCTTGCGGTAGGTCCGGCCCCTATGCTACCACTAGCATTTAACCAGCTAAGGTCCTGGCTACGTCAAAGAACTCTAAAACAACATGCAGACCAATGGGCACAAATCAGTACGTGCAGACAATCTCGGGAAACAGTGCCCTGCCCCGATGCACGACTGACCAGACGGCTACTGTCACTTGACAGGAAAGACCTCCGGATAATCGTAGGTAATATCACTGGACACTGCCCACTTAACAAACATCTATATGTTCTAGGTGTGACCGACAGTCCCCTGTGCAGGGCATGCCTGTCGGCTGAAGAAACAGCCCCTCACGTAATCCTGGAATGCGTGGGAGTAGCAACCCAACGGGCTGAAATCCTCGGCACCCCGAGGTCGTTCCGTGAAGCCTGTGGAGACACCAGGAGGATCCTGCGCTTCTGGACGGAGCTAGGCTGGCTAGATAACTAGCTGGCACACATATTTACGTACAATGGCCCAACTTAGAGGCTAAGTACGGAAACTGGAGCCCATCACCATAACCATAACCATAGGTTGGCCACTAAATCCTCCACCAATCCGCATTAAAGCAGAGTAGAAGAGTATGATGAAGGCCTCTTAAGGGAAAAGAACCTTTAGTTAGTATTACAGAACAACAATCAAGATCAAGACTCATTTGTTGACTCTGACTTGACATTACACTACGAACTACTGCACAGGTAAAAATGTGCAAGGTAGAAATTATAGTTTATTGCAAGGTAAAACCTACCCAAAGTAAACATAGTGAGTCCAATACACATCACCACAGCTGCAACATAGTCCAGAAAGTTGTATTTCTTGCCCAGTATAATAATACTGCCAATCATCACTGGAATCAGTTTGCAGCTTTTGAAAATCAGCTGCGTTGGGTAGTTCAGGTAACTCAGAGCCAGGTTTGAAAATGACATTGTGCCCAGAGTTAGCGCTGCTAATACAGCGTATGTCCTTAATGGTACCCTGTAATGGTGAAAAAGATAGGCAAGTGTTATGAAGTCACTTTGAATATGTCATTGAATGTAACAATATTTTAAATAATTAAATTATCTTAATTTATTCTTTTTATTTAATTTATTCTTCTCTTATATCTACATTGTTCTTTATATATAATGGCATTTGTATTATGTATATCTATAATTCATTCAACTAATTTTTTCTACTGTATCACCTATCAGTGAAAACTTGTAAATGACTTTTCTTTTACTACTCAACATAATATGCATATTGTAATAGCTATGTTTTCCTAAGAAATAAATAAATACATCTACTAATTAGTTACATTGTTCTTATTAGTTTATACACAGTTGTCTTCAATGAGGGTATAATGTACACAGTACCAATCAGAAATTAGGAATATGAATATTCTAGTGTTTCAATGATGTGAGAGTCTTCAAGAAAACAGTGAATAGGCTTGTACTAAGTTACTACACTTATTATCCTGGATTTAAAAAATCGCCACATAACATCTTCTGGGATTGCAGTCAAGCATTAACTTAGCACAAGAAAAAACATAGAAGCCATTTGAATTTTTAAGCCAGGACTTAAATTCTAGTGTTCTATAAAACATATATTTATACTCACTTTCGTTTTATTGGGTTCCTGATCAAGGATTCCACAAAACTCAGTAACGTAGTGATGACAAATTGAACAAATGTTATATAGAGGCTCACTGGCTTCACCTCAGGTGCTGAGAATATTAACTCTAGGAAATATCCATATGCCAAGTAACATATAAATACAAAGGCAGAACAACAGAAAAACTGCACCATAGGACTGTATGGCGTTATGTCAAAACATAATATATTTATTTCAGTTTTCTGTCCTTCCCTACTACTGGGTTCATCTATCTTAATAATGGTTTCCTTAGGATTCATGGTTCAATGGCTCTTTATCACAGATCCTTATTTGAGACAAGTTTTGAATACTCTATTTAGAATTCATGTCATGGATGTTCTCTTAGGCCTATTCTAATCTGAAACTAAACAATATAGTTTTAGTAATATTTTATGTTTTAATTTTGTATATTTTATATTTATAATATACAATCACCCTGTGTAGTATTTGCCGTAGGAAGATATGATTTTGAGTTTATATCATCGTGAATACACTGCACTTTTTAACAGCAATGGATTCTCACAATGTGTACAATGCCATCAGTACAGTGACCATGATTCATATGTGGAATTAATTATAAAACAATTTAATATATTGCATACCTATGGCTTTCAACAACTGATAATGACAAAAAAACTTGTTTTACACTCATAACACTCGTTTTTTGGCCACTGAGTTAGTTTGCTGACATTTGAGTCGGTAGATTCTGTCTATCCTAGCGATGCGCGATGACGAGATGTTTTTTTCGATTGTCTCGATTGTTCAAACATCTCGAGAGGTCTCGAGATGTTCTTCTCGGTGTCGATGCGAGATGACCGAGAGGTTTCTGTCGATCGGAGCGATGCGAGATAACGAAATTTTTCTGTCGATTGGAGCGATGCGAGATGATCGAAACCATCGAAATGTTTATCTCGATCGGAGCGATGCGAGATGACGAAATGTTTCTGTCGATTGGAGCGATGCGAGATGACCAAAATCATCGAAATGTTTCTGTCGATCGGAGCGATACGAGAAGACGAATTGTTTTTTTATGGTGCTTTTTAACTAAATCTACAGTTGGGCGTAATATTCGTAGGAAATAGGAGTATAAAAATTAAAATATTAAATATAATGTCATAATAATAATGTTTTATAAATTATCTCGTAATATATATCGTTATTATAACACGTCGGAAATATTTGTGGACCTCGCTGGAATTCGATGCCACTACTCCCGCTTCCTCGGACCTCGCCCTGTTTTCGCCTATCCAGCACCGTTGCCAACGCAAGCGCCGACGCACGTGTATTATTCTTGGTTCGTAATCGCATTATTGTTTATTGTTTCTTGTTGTTTATTCTTTATTATTATTTAGTGTTGTAAAATGGGTAGGACGATACATAGTGCAGAGCGGAATTTAGTGCTCAAAGTAATCCAATTCTTTGAAAATGAAAAAAAACACGGCTCTTTCACTGTACCGATTGTTATTTTATTTTCGTTATTTGTTGTTACAGCGGCAATAGAAATATTTACTCTGTGAAAATTTCAACTGTTTACCTATTACGGTTCATAAGACATAGCTTGCAGACAGGCGGTTGGACGGACAGCCGGGGCTTAGCAATAGGGTCCCGTTGACACCGTTTGGTTACGGAACCCTATAAAGTACAGATTGATCTAAAAGTTGTATAAAAGTGTTAAAAAGTAGATACACGCAAATCGAAATAATATTTTTAATCTTTACATCTCGATTTTTTTTGCTATCCCTCCAGTTTGCGTGACGTCATTGAGCCAGGTATATGGCGCAGTGGGAACAGTGCAGCAACATATCGCTATCTCGCTCTTACATGGAATGCGAAGTATTTCCGTAATATTGTATGCTTTCTATCTCTGTCTATGTTTAGCTAACATTCTTTACAATTTAATATAGACTAGCTGACTTGGCGAACTTCGTTTTTTTCAAAACTATTATTTTTCTAAAATAAAAGTAGCCTATGTTACTCCTTGTTACATCAGCTATCTGCCAGTGAAAGTTTCGTCAAAATCGGTTTAGCCATTTCAGAGATTAGCCGAAACAGACAGACAAACATTGTAAAAAATGTTGTTTTGGTATATGAACCACGGTTTGGTTTGGACGTATACACGTATACGTCCAAATGCACTTAGTAAAAAGCGGTTATTTTAATAATACTAACAGACACTCTAATTTTATTTATTTGTAGATGTATTGGTTCAATTCGAGATAGTATTTATAAATTACGTATGTTGGTCGACGAGATCGAGTGTAAGCGAGCGAGCGAGAGGCGAGAGCTTGATGACTTCAGCCGTCGAGCGGGTGGGAACAATCGACAATCGACAATCGAAAAACATCTCGATTGTTTTTTCGGTAAGCGAGTAATCGGTCATCTCGATTGTAAATTTCGGATAATCGCGATTGTCTCGATTGTTGAAACATCTCGCAATCGCGCATCGCTAGTCTATCCTATCCTTCATGTCCCGTCCACACGTATTAAGTAGATAAGTAGTTAACTAAAAATTAAGTAAATTTTAAGTGAATTAATACGTGTGAACGGACATTTTAGTAGATAAGTAGATAAGTAATTTAGTACACAAGTAAACAAATAATTTAGAAATTTTTCTATTTTTCTGTTAAGTAGGTGGGCGGGGCTTATCACTTAACACGTTTGGACGGGCACTTTTTACTTAAAATTTACTAAAATGGTTAAGTAATTAAGTAGGTCACGACGAAGTCGTAAACTTCTTTGCGTTGTTGATCAATAGTTTTTAGTAAACCAAAGGACATGCAAGATTTATTTTAATTTAAGATATTATATGAATATTTTAATTTATTTTTATTATTTTAATATTTAATTCTTAAAATGTATTATAATTTCTACCAATACTCATACTGCATACATTGTGCCCTATTTTATTCCTATAGGGTATCTATCCCTTTTTTCATTTTAATTTTTACCCACGACGGACGGAACGAAACGAAGGCGGTATATGCATTAGGGGTTAGAGGTTGCTTGTTTGTTAGTTTGTATGTATGTATATTACCGTTTTTATGAAAACTACTGGGCCGATTTCATTGCAGTTTTTTGCATTCAAAAGGTATCACTAAAGAGCGGGCTTATAATTATAATATGTTTTATGGCGGTAGGCCACCAGAGGGTGCTGCAGTAGCCTGATACGGGGGGTTTTTCAAAATTTTTATTTTTATGCTCTGCTGTCTGTACCTACACGCTGCTAACTATTCCAATTTTTAACCGACTTCAAAAAAAGGTGGAAGTTCTCAATTCGACTGTATTTTTTTTATGTTTGTTACCTCAGAACTTTGGACTGGGTGAACCGATTTTGATGATTTTTGTTTTAATCGAAAGCTGGTGCTTGTCGTGTGGTCCCACATAAATTTGATCGAGATCTGACAATGGCATCCATGTCAAAAGCATATAAGTCTTAAATTTGCATTAAGTATGTGCGTGACAAATGGACGAATAACTCAGTATCCAACCGATTTCGACGATTCTTTTTTTATTAGATGTACTTCATTTGTGGTCGGTTATTTTTTGTTAAAATTAAATACAGCCGTATTGGGGCGGCTTAGAATACTAACCCGAATCCCACGCCGGAAGGGTGTCGTAAAACGCGACTAAATCCGGCCCGCTGGTGGTAGGGCCCTCGGAGGGATTATATTAGTAGTATTGATTTTAATTGTTCATTAATACCATTATTACTATTATTATTTCTCCAGGGGTTCACCTGGATAGCTACCACCCTCTAGCATGAGTCAGCCGCCAAACGACTCGTGTTCCGGCTGGGAGCTTGAGAGCCAGTTCTTTCTTTCTTTTTCTTCTTTCTTTCTTGGCCAGCAACGCATCGGTGATGCCTTTGGTGTTGCCGATGTTCATGGGCGGCGATAGCCACTTACCATCAGGTGGATCGACAGCTCGTTTGCCGGCTATTTCCATAAAAAAAATAGATTATTTGTAATACGCTTATACATACACACCCTCGCGGTAGGTTTTTACCTGTGTTGCGGGTGGCATAGATGACACATATAACACATCCCAATAACACCCATGACCCGAGTACAAATATTGAACTGTGAGTAGGAAAAAAATAATCCCGGGAGTTTCTTGCCGCTTCTTCTCCCGGTACCACTCACGGTAGGGATTTGTTGAAGCGATGGCGTTGAGTGACTTTCGAAAAGTGTTTGTAACAAACCTACTTCGAATAAAACTTATTTCATTTCATATTTCATTTCATTTCATTTCGAACTGTCTCATAAATATCTGCCCCGGCCGGGAATCGAACCCGGGAATCTAATCACTTCGCAGGCAGGGTCGCTCTCACTACCAACTAGGGTACATGTAATTTCTACTTAGAAAAGCGAGTATAATTTTATTATCCAAATTCCGAATAAAACGATCAGGACGCATTTTTATTAGTACAACATTAATTATGAAAGTTACACGTCTTATTTTGAACTGCGCTATTTACAAAAAAAATATCCTTTCTCCAAATTAATTAAGTACGTCGTATATATGCACACCAATATGTGGCACTTTCATTGGTCCAATTGGACCAAGGCTACAACAAAGTATGTATTTTATTTTTAACTTATTAACTTCATTCAATGTTTCACTAATAACAAATTTCAGTATGGAATTCATGAGTTCTTTTCGGTCTTCCATCTTTATTTTTGAATGCACTTATCTACTTAACAGCTTTACTAAATTGTTACGTGTGGACACGCACTTAAAATTATTCACTTAAATTTTAGTTAAAATTTACTTAACTACTTATCTACTTAATACGTGTGGACGCAACTTCAGTTTGTTGCCTAGCAGCTATCAAAAAGTCTGTGTTTCTTATTGATAACAGCTCTAAGGGGCCTACATCCAACATGGAATGATCAATGAACTCGAAGATGCGAATGGTCAAATAATAAAAAAAGAGCACAAAACTTAAAAAAAGCAATCGGTTTTCTTAAATACAATTTTATTTTAAGTGAAAGTAGAAATTAGCAACTTATTTAAATTTTGTTTACTTATATGAAATACCTGTTTTATAGTTGAATATTTGTGATATGTGATATTAATCTACCAATCTTAACAATTAGAATTTTACAGATTGACTTTGGTGATGGAACTCCAATTGATTTAAAAATAAGGAAAGTATTAGATTTCAAAACATTGCTAATTTGTTTATAGAAACATTTACATTGTACAAAACATTGTAATATTAGAAAAAGTAATTTTTATTTGAATGAAAGTAAATGAATGCATTTACTTTCATTCAAATAAAAAGGACTGATCGGCATGACAAATGACACTCTATGCAAATGACAATTGATAATTTGACATTGACAAAGACAATGACAACACACCTTTCTATCTTACTCTATACCTCACCATAGATGAAATAGAGTTTCGAACACTTTCGAGGCACAAAAGAAATTGTAAATTGGTCTCTCAAACAAAAGCATAATTTTGTAAAGCAAGTATTCTTTAGTGTGCACCTAATTATTAACCGTGTTTTCACGATATTATCGTTTCAGCCAACTTATTTCACGTCACTTATGACACGACACAACACAAGTGGTTTTGCAGTTGGCGTGTGAGTCTAGTCTCTATATAGGCTGTGTTCTAACTTTTTGTATTGCTTTGTCTATGGCATAGAAGCAGGCAGAAATGGCAGCCTGGCAGGATAGTGTTCTGTCAAATGTACCTACTTTTCCTTGTGGCTAACAAACAAGACGTAAAATATCTTGCATTTTGATGCAAAATCCGCTGTTTTTTGTGATACAATTATTATTGTCATGCACTGAGGTGTGTACGTGCTGAATTTCACATTAATTTTATATTCTGTTGGTTCGATCGTCGCGTTTAACTGGTGTCGTTTTGCAGATCGCTTATTCAAGCTGAAAAACTGGATCGGTTACAATGATGGACTCGGACTCGTCCGGAGCGGATTTCTGTAGATTTTGTAGATCGGAGGCGTCATCGGACCGGCCGTTATTCCACCCATGCATATGCACGGGCTCAATAAAATGGATCCATCAAGAGTGTTTAGTACAATGGATGCGATACTCGCGCAAAGAAATATGCGAGTTATGTGGCCATCGATTCTCGTTCATGCCAATTTATTCCCCCGATATGCCGCGGCGTCTGCCGATACGCGACGTGGTTGGCGGATTGGTGACTTCGGTGGCATCAGCTGTGAAGGACTGGCTGCATTATACGCTGGTCGCGCTCGCCTGGCTGGGGATAGTGCCGCTAACAGCGTGTAGGACCTACAGATGTTTATTTTCGGGATCATTGGACCCCGTGATATCCCTGCCATTCGACATTATTTCTGCTGAAAATCTGGCGAAGGATGTATTTTCGGGCTGCTTTGTTGTTACCTGTACACTGTTTTCGTTCATCGGTCTGGTGTGGTTGAGGGAGCAGATTATGCACGGTGGTGGTCCGGACTGGATGGAGAGAGAGATTCTGCCAGCTCTTGCAGCTGAGGAGCTTCCTCTGCCTGATAATAACAATGATCATGTCCACGAAGGTGCGGGAGACGATGGAGGCGCGAGGGAGGAAGGGAATGGTGAAGCCAATGAGGATCCACTGCTAGGAGATGAAGTCAACTGGAATCCGATGGAATGGGACCGTGCAGCAGCGGAGGAACTGACCTGGGCACGTTTATTGGGTTTAGATGGGTCGATGGTCTTCCTAGAACATGTTTTCTGGGTTGTGTCTTTGAATACATTTTTCATTGTTGTATTTGCATTCTGCCCATACCATATTGGCAAGTTGGGGGCTGCGATGGCTGGTTTCACTACGGAAGGTCCTTTCTCTGGACCCCTGACTGCTGTGGCTGGATATATGCTGGTTGGAACAATATTGGCAATTCTTCACGGAGCTGCATCTTTACTCAGACTCAGGAGTGCTAAGAAGGCCTTAGGATTCTGCTATGTAGTTGTAAAGGTGGCTCTTCTTTCTGTTATTGAGGTAAGAGTATCTTTTAATTGGTTATAACATAATTAAAATTATTTGCCATTACAATAAACAACTGTTCTTCCAGTGGTTGAAATTTGACTGTCACTATTATCGAAAATTTGAGGAAAACATGAATTACATGGTTTTTTCTACTCTCATGCATTTAATAATTGTATATCTGAACATTAAAATAATTTTGAATGATTATTCCTACCTAGTTATTTGTATTCACAATAGCATGTATATTCTTATTGCATTTATTTTGACTTCCATGACTTAACGATTAACAAAGTAACTGTCAAGTAACAAACATTGTTACATACCACTGAACCATAATATACCAATTGATAAAGGGGCATAGATTTTCAAACTTATCTCAGCCACACCCCCTTTGAAAGTCAACAATGTTGTAAAGAAAGTAAATGATAATAGAAAAACAATGATAGTTAGTTGACCTTAGTGTTTCTGATTAGATAACTTCAATGTATCCATATGTTTTAATGACCTCTACCTCCGCCATCAACACTAATACTTTTAGAAAGAAAACAGGATAATCTAAGGCCTGTGAAATTTACCTTGGTCATTCACCTTGTTCCAATGTGAACAAATGAGAAAATAGGGATACTCATTTTTTTGTCTTGAAACAACAAATGACAACCTGCATGATATAATGGTTATCATGCCGGACCGCCTTTTGATTGAAGGCTTGATTGCCAGCAAGGCAGAAATTTGTGTGTGTGAACATAGAATGTTCGTGTGGGGCTATGAGAGTGTAGCTTTTTTTATTTATTTATTCTAGATTGGAGTGATTCCATTAGTCTGCGGTTGGTGGTTGGATCTCTGCTCTCTTGCGATGTTCGATGCGACCCTCAAAGACCGGGAGGCGAGTCTTGCAGCTGCTCCGTGGACTCTCATGTTCATACACTGGCTCGTCGGAATGGTCTACGTTTACTACTTCGCATCATTCATTCTACTACTTCGTGAAGTGCTAAGACCTGGAGTGCTGTGGTTCTTGAAGAACCTTAATGATCCCGATTTCAGCCCAGTGCAGGTAAGTTAATTACAAAAAGTTATTTGTAACAAAAATTACTGCAAAATTTGAGTAAATTTGTATTCAATGTGTACTTAACCTAGGTGTCTGGATTGTCTCAAATGAATCACAAATTTCCAAGTTACGAATGTTGCTAAATTACAATATTAAATATTTCCTATGAGAAAATACTTGAAAGAAAATCTAACTTGCTCAGTCAGTTCAACTGTAAGAGTGAAAGTTAACATTAAATAATTTTAGATGACCTTTGTAATCATTTTAAAAGGGAATATTTAATGTTGTTAGTCATTAGCTCACTGTTCCTTATTCTTGCTATAAGCGTTAGGGAATTTCTAAGTATAGTAATTTAAATTTCGCAATATTAGCATGCTAATTAAATTGACCCATTGTCCACTCATTGTATTGTGTAATCGTCTTCATTATGCTAATGTAATGAGGAAATTTTACTTGTGTTTGAGGCTTGAATTATGAGCTATGAAAATATGTACATTTTAGGAGATTAAATTTCATTATAGTTTCCTTGGTTACACAAAATTGCGTTGTAAATGAGATGCTTGAACATACTAAAAAATTCCATTAATTTTTAATTTATGAAGATCTTATTCGTAACTGTGATTTTTCGAAATAAATAATTCATTAATTGTTTCATATTCAGGTACTTAAAAAATACCTACCTTGCCTATACCTCCGATAAACTTCCGTCAAGTAAAAGTCGTTTACCTATTTGGTAACATCCCAGTTTTATTATTATATTCATTAACATTAAATTGTTATTTTGTTATCAGACTTAAAAAGATGAAATACATTTTACAATGTGATGTGTGTGTCTACATTGCCATATTTCTAGCAGTCGCATCTGAAAATAGTCATAGTAGTTCATGGACATAAGTAAAACCAAAGACATCGCATCACAGATGCATTGCTGATTGCCAGGCAAGAAAAAAGAGAAAAGTATTTGCTCAGTTGGTTTTCCGAACACGTCGAGTCGACGGCTGACTCCTGAGTAGGGTTGCCAGATGGTCGAGATTCGTCTAGATTGTCCCGGCATTTAACATGATGTCCAGAGTCCAGACGAAATACAAAATGTCCCGACAATACACTCGATTCAACAGAACGCGTTTGCCAAGGGCCCGCCGCACGCACTCTATCCGTTTTTTTCGTCGTCAGCTCGTTTACCGGCAATTTCCAAAAAAAAATTTGTTTCGACATATCCTGATTTTTTGAAGTTTTGTCCAGATATTTCAGTCTTGCCATCTGGCAACCCTACTTCTGAGAGTGTTACGCCCCAACTCAGAGTCACTATCCGTTACTTAAATCGTTCCTTAGTACAGAATTTTAATGGTGATTCTTCACTAAGGAGCGATTAAAGTAACCGTTAGTGACTCTGAGTTGGGGCGTTATCTTATTTACTTTCCTTTTTGATACTTATCATTACATAATAATACTAATTTTTTATAGGTCCACCAACACAGGATACACAGTAATTACTTAATATCCAACTCATTTATTATCTCAAATTGTGTTCCTGCAGTCATTGGTGAATAGCTATTGACCCTATTACTATTTGACACTGATCTTAATGTTAACAAATTATAGGAGATGATTCATCTATCCGTGTGGTCGCATTTGCGTCGCCTGGTGGTGTCGGCCATGTTATTTGGGACAGCGGTACTGTTTATGCTGTGGCTGCCTATCAGAGTTATCAAGAACGTGTTACCAGGATTCCTGCCCTATGCTGTGGCTGTTCACACGGAGGCTTCGGTGAATGAACTCAGTCTTGAGTTACTGCTGTTGCAGGTGAGATTTAGGAAGACTTTTCAATAATCTTTCTGTCTAGTAGGAAACAGAACAGATAACAGACAGGTTTTGGATAGGTGTCAGGCAACTAACTTGAGGATTATGGATAGATAGATTATTCAGAATAGTCCGTGAATTGAAGTTTTATACAAATAATTTATTTTATTTATTTATTTAAATTTATGTTACCTCTTAAATTAAGTAACAAAGGGTAAAACTTAATGCCTGATGGCATTTTCCACCAGTCAACCCTGGGTGTATGTGGAAAGAGCTGATAGTAGGTGTTAAAACAAGAAGAAAAAGAGAAAAAAAGAACACAACAAAAGTTTGTGTAATGGAAATAATGCATCATAAAAATGTACATATGATAAATATAATACAAAAGTAAACATATTACTCATATTATACATACTAATATTATACATAAATTAATAATAAAAAACATAAATATTTATATAACGATATCAATCTTAATATATATAATTTTATGTACATATAATATACATATATACTTTGTATGTATACTTTTTGTAAGAATGTGGTTAGAAATATTTTAAAAATATTTTAAAAATCATACTAGACTTTGCTGATGGTACCACATAGAATTACCACAAGCAGTCTTGTAATTAGAGTAGGAAACAAACTCACAAGCAGAATATATTATTTTCGTAGTTGCTCTTTCTTCAACTTACCATTAATGCAATAATAAAGTCATGTGCAAGCTGATTTGTTTTTAAAATATACATTCAGTTTGTAATTATTGCCCAAGGCTAAAGGTTAATGACAGTATTATAAACGACTTTGTTATAAGAACGCTTTTGACGTGACTTTTAAATAACAAAACATTGTTTATCGGAATTTATTTATGAAACAATATATCTAATTGGGTCACCTTGTAATCCAGAATATTCCAAGACAGGTTAGGAGTAGGACAAGCGAATGATTGTATAACCGGTTCAATCTGGTAACATCAGGTTTTAACTAGTTACATTTTTCTTTTTTTTTCAGTATATTCGAATGATTTTACAACCAGTTCGTGCAAAAACAGGTTTTAACTAGTTTATAAAGATTTTTTCTTATTCCAAGGTGATCCTCCCAGCTTTGTTGGAGCAGTCTCACACTCGTACGTGGCTGAAGGCGGGGCTCCGGGCGTGGTGCGCGTGCGCCGCAGGGCTGCTAGGGCTCCGGTCCTACCTCCTGGGGGAGACGGCGAGGGACAACGAGCCCCACCCTCAACCGCACCCTCCGCATCAGCTGGGCGCTGCGCATCAAGTGAGGCTTAATATGAGGCTAATTTGGTGCTGGTTTGAAGCAGATTTGGGGCTTTTTACGGTCAATGAATCCAATTCTTCCTTACTGTTAGGGTTCGAACGATACTTTCGATACTGAGTAGGTATCGATACTTCAGGACCGATACTTTTTTGGTATCGATACCTTACCCGTCGATACCACACGAGTACTCGGTATCGATACCAGAGGCCGATACTTCGAACCCTACTTACTGTGTTAAATGATCCATTTCTTTTTATAAAAACTTTGCTCATTCTTAGCTTAATATATCGACGGACCCTACGTATAAAGCGACATATCAAAAACCGAGGTTTAAAGGAGAGAGTTTTTAATGTAAAAAATAATAGTCTGTAAAATTATAAATACTTTTTTTCTGTAATGTTTTAATTAGTACGTTTAGGGAGTTTATGGTAGTTTTTATACATTTTTAATATTTTTATATTTTTCTGTAAGAACTGATAGGTGACTTTTCTACATTAAAGTGACGTGCCTGCGCGCATTTTTGAACACTACAAAGCGATATGTGTTACGTAGCCGCATTTACGGCACCTATTCTTTGTAATTACTATACTTGTTTTCTTATACGACTTGAATATCTAAACTATAACGCTTCCGTTATGACTACGACTATAAGGCTTATAGTTTCGTCACGTCTGTCCGTCCGTCCGTCCGTCCGTCCGCAGCATACCGTCGAGACCCTTTGCTGGAAAGCTTTACAGCCTTTCTAGGCATGGATTTACATATTTATTAATCCTAGTGTGGGGCTATGAGTGTGAAGCGTTATTATATAAAAAATATAAATCCCGTACATTATACACACACATTCTTTTGTTTTAAATATTAATTCGTAAACTTCTTACTGTTTGCACCTCTACCTACGCATTTCTTGAACGTTTGTATCCTCTACCCTTAGGTTGTCTGGTAGAAATCGCTATTACAGCGATAAGACCGCCTATTGTGTGTAATAATACTAAAATTGTAATATTTTATGTACTTCTAGTGTGCACAATAAAGAATATTGTATTTATTTATTTATACATATACACATAATTAACAGGACTAACCCAAAGGATTATGTGCAGAATTTAAAACTAAACCAAATGGGTACATACATAATTGACAGAACTACATAGTCTACATACTACAAATTAAAACTAAGAAACACTGAACACTGAGCAATGTAAACTTATTTAAAGTATTATAAAACAACCGCCGACCATATTATTGTATTGTATTGTATTATAGCTCCGTGCAGTGATGTGGCGCGAGGGCCCCGCGGGGTTCGAGCCGTACGTGCGGGTGGCGTGGTTCCCGCTGCGGATGGCCGCGTTGTTGGTGCTCGTCGCCGTCTCGCTCGTCATGGCTAGTGCGCTCACACTGGTAACTATCACACTGGCTTCAACCCATTAATCGCCCACTACTGAGCACGGGTTCTCCTCTCGGGGAGGACTAGACCATACTCCACCACGCTGCTCCAGTGCGGATTGGTGGAGGGGTTAGTGGCCAACCCGAGTGTCGGAAGTTTTCAAACCGCCCGAGGGCCTCCGACATGGCTTAACGACTCATACGATAACAACCGTGACCGACGGCTTCACGTACCCTCCGAAGCACGGAAACGCTCAAGAATTTTTTTGCCACTAGTGGTCACCCATCCGACTACCGACCGCGCCCGCTGTTGCTTAACTTTGTCGATCACTTAGGATCGAAGAAAGCCATGAGCGCTTCAAGAAGTATTACACTGAGTATCCTATTAATATTATAAATGTGAAAGTTTGTGAAGATGTTTAGATATTTGTTCCTCAATCACGCTACAACTACTTAACTTGGGCTGTATTGAATGGAGATAGTCTATACCCTGGATTAACACATAGGCTACTTTTTATCCCGGAAAAGTTCAGGGTTCCTGCGGGATTTGTAAAAAATCGATCTCTACCGCGGGCAAAAGATAGTATTATAATAATAATAAAAAGAGACGTCCGGCGGTGCGGTGTATGTCAAATGCATGGTTGTGCGTGTAAAATTATTTTTATTAATTTTAGGTATGTGTTAAATATTTTTTTAATTCGGTATATCAAAATCGCAATATATTTAAGGAGTTACCTCAATTCCTCATGGATCCATGATAATGGATCCATGATGATGGATAATGGACAGATCTGATAAGATCTGAGTGTTAATAATTGATCTGAGTATGGTTAAAAAGTATGTATTATGAACTTATGTATGTATTAATATGTATTCGTCTAATGTTCCAGGTCATTCCCGTGGCTATTGGCAGGAAAGTAATGGCGATATGGCTTCCGAAAGCCGCCGATGGTGTCCATGAATTGTACACGGCCGCGTGTGGTGAGTGATATCAGTCACCTTTTTGGTGTCTGAAACATGGTAGAAGTTTCACAGTGGTAGATTTTAGGGTGTAAGGGAGAAAGAAATGACAATAATTCTTATATTTTTTTTTCATAGTATGATTGTATAGGTGGAAAATGTGCTAAGAACATTTCGACGTCAAATTAGAATCCACTGAAATCCACTGAAAAATCAATCCTATTATTAATATTATAAATGTGAAAATTTGTGAAGATGTTTGGATGTTTGTTCCTCAATTACGTCACAACTACTTTACCAATTTGGCTGAAATTTGCAATGGAGATGGCCTTTACCCTGGATTACACATAGGCTACTTTCATCCCGGAAAAGTTCAGGGTTCCCGCGGGATTTGTGAAAAATTGATATCCACACGCGCGAAGCCACGGGCATCATCTAATTGACAATGACCACTGACTATCACTTTCCTTTCTTCTCCCTTTTCCCTTCTTCCATATTTTTGTCATCTAGAATTATTTCAAATCTGTGTTTTGATTCTAAATTGTTATAGTTTCCTTAATTCTACTCGTGCACCATACCTCAACTTATAGTATAGCATAGTATATACAGCATTCCGCATCTTAAGGTTGTCTGGAAGAGATCGCTGTGTAGCGATAAGACCGCCTTTTGTACTCTATATATTTGTCCACGTTACATTGTTTTTGTCCTATTTTTGGTGTGCAATAAAGAGTTAAATAAACAATTAAATAAAGAAATAAATATCTCCCAGGTATGTACGTCTGCTGGGCGGCAGGGCGCGGTGGAGCGCTGGCGGCGGGCTGGGCGCGTGGGGGCCGAGCCGCGCTTGTCGCTAGGGCTGCCCTGTGGGCCCGGCGGGCCGCGCGCGCCGCCCTCGCCGCGCTCGCGCTGCTGGGACTCGTGCCGCTCATGTTTGGGTTGCTGTTGGAGTTGGTGAGTTGTGGGGTGAGGGAGATGGGGGAGAGGGGCAAAAGTGGAAAGGAGAAGACATGATGAGAGGGGGTGAAAAAGGAGAAACAGAGATGGAGAGAATGGGGGACAAAGAGATTGTAAACCAAGTTAATTTTTGTTAGTGAAATATTTAAATTTTCTTAAGATGACAGGGGGAAAGATAGATCTTAATCTATCTGAGCTTCGAAGCTCAGTTTGTGGTGACGCTGTCTGCAGAGAAAGCGACGGGTGTGTGAAGGTTTATTGGAACAAAGTTCCCTTTCGCACGTTCGAACTTTTCTAGCCCAAAGAAAAACCAAAATTTGACAATTTATCATGGTATGGTGATGGCGTTAGTGATCAGTAACAACGCCATCTAGATTCTGATTTGACAATCGCAAACTAGATGGTGTTATACAATAATAATCTTGTTACTGATTTGACGATTGCAAACTAGATGGCGTTAAACTCCAGTCGTGCGTCGGAGATGACACACAATTTTTGTGAACTCAGGTGCTGGTGATTCCCCTCCGAGTGCCGCTAGAACAGTCCCCGGTGCTGTTCGTGTGGCAGGACTGGGCTCTGGGTGTGCTCTACACCAAGATCATGTGCGCGTTGACCATGATGGGCCCCGATTGGAGCATGCGACGCGCTATCGAGAAGGCGTATCGGGACGGTATACGTGAAATGGATCTTAAGTGAGTGGTTTTTAAGTTCATTATATTACCACAAGCAATTTATTTGTTTCTAATACATTGAATTAGGCAGTATTTATTGTGGATTCACTGTCATCAAACCCATTTTAAGATTTTTTTGATATTATTTTGCAATATTTTTTGGATGGATTATTTATACGTTTTATATAATTATCTGATTCACCAACTAGTTTCGTTGAGTGGTCGGTAAATCCAATATAGTAAACTTGAGTAAGTTGTAATTTACATGCATTATGTATTCAGACACATGAATTTTATATTTTCCATTAAAATTCCCAAAAATGTTCATACACACATACAAAACACTCATACTATTTGTTGGGAAATATTATACGTATGGAATGGAGTGTTCTGTGTTGTCGGGCCAAAGATCCCGAGATCCTGGGTTGTTCGACACAATAGGGATGTTGACACTAACTGCAAATTATCTATCTACTAAACTATCTATCGTACCTCAGGTTCATCCTCCGCGAGCTAGCGGCGCCGTTGGTCCGCTGGCTGGGGCTGTCGCTAGCGGTGCCGTACGTGTTCGCGCACAGCCTGGCGCCGCTTGTCGTCGCGTCGCCGGCGCAACGCAACCTGCTCGCGCGACGCGTCTACCCCGCGCTGTTGTTGGTCGCCGTCGTCGCTGCTCTTGCCGTCTTCCAGGTTGGTACCAGGGTCTTTGCACTTAATACAAAGCATTTCGCCGTAATCGTTCGCAATATTATAAAATTAATGTCAGTGATAAATTATAAAACGTCATGATCATAAAGCACATTGTCAACATTATTATAAATTACTAGCTGACCAGGCGAACTTCGTATCGCCTAACAATTGATCAGTTATCGAGCGGGATGAAAAATGATTAAATTACTAAAAATGACTATTAAAAAATAAGGGTTGGTGATAGAAGGGTGAAAATTTAGGATTGTATGTATTTTTAATGCCACGTTATAAAAAAATAAAAACAAAAATTTCGTCAATAAATTGAAAAAAAAAAATTTAAGGATGAACAACCCTTATCACTTAGGGGTATAGAAAATAGATAGTAGCCGATTCTCAGACCTACTGAATACGCATATAAAATTTGGTAAAAATCGGTAAAGTCGTTTCGGAGGAGTACGGTAACTAACATTGTGACAGGGAAATTTTATATATTAGACTAGCTGACCCGGCGAACTTCGTATCGCCTAACAATTGATCAGTTATCGACCGGAGAGGAAAAATGATTAAATTACTAAAATGGCTATTAAAAAATAAGGGTTGATCGTAGAAGGGTGAAAATTGAGGATTGTATGTATTTTTGTATGTTGTATCATAAAAAAATAGAAATTAAAAATTTTGTCTAAAAAATAAAAAAAAAATTTAGGGGTGGACTACCCCTAACATTTAGGGGGATGAAAAATAGATGTTGGCCGATTCTCATAGATACCGGATAAGCACAAAAAATTTCATCAAAATCGGTCAAGCCGTTTCGGAGGAGTATGGCAACGAAAACTGTGACACGAGAATTTTATATATTAGATAATGCAATTAAAGTTATTATGTATCTTAATTTAATTAATCTACAAGTACAAACGTTCGATGTGTCGCGCCAATTTTAGAAGGGCTGTCACGCGTGTCACACATTCGTAATCTGTCACACATGTCACAAAGACAACCTTGACGTTGTCAGAGAGGATAAGAGTTTTGATTAGAACGAGAGGCAACGTCTAGATGTCAACGTCTGTTGACGATTAGCGCTGTGCGACCTGAATTACACTTTATTCTGTCGGAGCAAGAGTCGCTATTTACTTCAGTGATTTTGCTGAGTGACTCTTCTGTACCAGGTACTATTAAGTATTCTGTGGTACTAGTACTACTCACCCTTAATGGTCATGCTCTACGAGCTAGCAGCCTACTACTCACCCTTAATGGTCATGCTCTACGTGCTAGCAGCCCCCTGGTGTGTTCTAGGTTCCAGGTGTGTTGGTCGCGTGCGTGTGTGTGTGTGCGTGTGTGTGTGTGCGTGTGTGTGTGTGTGTGTGTGGTTGTTTGTGTGCTTAAAATCGTATATCAACAAACTTCATGTGAAACCACAAAATGAACGATTCAGAAACTCGATTTTATAAGACATAGCTTAACAGCTGCTATTGACGATTAAATTAATGAATGAGTCGTTTGAAATTAACATTCAAATAACCAAAATTCAATTGACTAACACTAACTAAATTTTTTCTTCTAGATCCGTCAATTCCGCAAACTGTACGAGCACATAAAGAACGATAAATACCTCGTGGGGCAGCGGTTGGTCAACTACGATCATCGCAGGCACAAGCAATCCGCCGTCACTGCCAACTGAGTGTGACGTCACGTACGTGGCTGATTAATAATGGTCCGTTGCATTGACAACGGAGAATGCTTCGTCATTGGATTACACGACTGTGATACTGAATTGAAATTTAAACCTCCCTCCCCCTCCCCTTTTTTACGTAAGATTTAATCTGGTTATAGAAAAGGATCAATTGCACTAAAACTTATTGGTCGGAAAGCAAGGACTTTTAGTCTTTATTATTAGTATTTTGCCTCGTAAAATATAACGGAATAATAGCTTTA
This sequence comes from Thymelicus lineola, assembly GCA_963932265.1. NCBI lineage: Eukaryota > Metazoa > Arthropoda > Insecta > Lepidoptera > Hesperiidae > Thymelicus > Thymelicus lineola. Next base: position 12,417,382 of record OZ010694.1, read on the forward strand.
TACCTTGCCCCCTTCCAAGTTAAGATCTTATAGGGATTATGAGGAGTAATTAATGATTTTGAAGGTAATTAATAAATGGCCCCCAAAGACAGCATTATAATTGAAGTGGCACCACACTGCAAATATAATACGTTTTAAAACGTTACTTAACACAATAACATTTACTTGTGTGGCGGCTATAAGCTCCATTCACACAAAGACATAGAAGTTTACGTGTATACATATTAATACAAAGATAAGATGTCGTTGTCGTGCCATCCAATGAAGAAGTGTTATTACGGTTCAGTACTGGAGGGGTTCGTTATGTTTGTATATCATTTTAATATTGACGAAGCAAGGGTTATTATTTCAGCTTCTAATTACGTATGATAATAAGTTTCCGCATCATTTTTAAACTACTTATCATAAAGGAGAAGTTTCATGATGTTGAAAATATTTTGTTTAACGCTTATAATTTACACGTTTACTTGAATATGAGGGTAGTCATAAGAATTTAATTTTGTACACCACATTTGTTAAAAACAACCCCTGCAGTACATTAAACGCGTGAAATGAAAAACGTCAATGTCAACTCACCATCATATTATAGATGTAATGAATCTACGAAAGAGACAAACAAATCTCATGTTGTCTCCTTTACGCAGATATCTCGTATTAGATATGTGAGTGTATGAATACGGCAGACTGAAATGGACTTTATTGCAGAACTGTTAAAATACATATTCGAGTGTGTATAGTGAATAACGTTTAGCGGCACAACACTTTGGTTTTTACATTATAATCGTGTTAGATTAAAATTAATTAGTGAGGAAATATTATGATGGATGGAATTATAATTATCTAAGGTATTGTTTCTAGATAGCCTCTGGCTTATAAATTGTTTTATTTGATTCATTCTAAAATATAGGCTTTCGATTTTTCTGTATATATAGATGTATTTGAGGATATATTTAGATGTTATTTAACGGCCCTTATATAGTCGTCTTGGAAATCTAAAGGGGTAAGCTATGGTATATAAAATATAAAATTTATTTGTAGATTTCAACGTATGTGGGACAGACCGTATTTTTGCACTGAGCACTGTTTCTTGTAGGGAAGCAATAAGAAGGGATTTTCGAAAACTCATCCCATGTGGGGTTGAAATAAGAGATATATTATATTGGCGGACGAAGTCGCAGGCACTAACTCGTATGTATATTAGTAGCTATGTAAAGTTTAACATCTGTCTGTATTTTGATGTGAAACATCTATAGGCGAGCGGTAAACCTGATTTTTGGCGCGGTGAGTGGCGACGCTTCGCCGCACTATATTATTATGGTAGGGCAATATGAAAAAAATATAATAACACAATGTGGGTAATCGTAAATAAACTTAGTTTGATAGGCTGTAGCATACAGTAGGACAAAACTGTCATCATTTTCTGGAGACAATTCGTAATATTGTATTTTTTCATCATGCCATATTTAGTTCCTGTCATAATCTGTACTTTTATGCCTATTAGTTGTATAAAATAATTTCCATGTTTCACATCTGCCAGCCGCCCCATGACGGCTCATTTTTTTATATTTAAAGAAACAGCTACTCTGCTTTGCGTTTCAGTAAACAAAGATACTCTTATACCATCAAATAATATATGTACCATGTGTATGTAATGGTTAAATCCTAGTATAAATTGATAATGGCCATTTCATGAAACATGAATATTTCATAAAAGCTACGTCTTTAGACTTCCAAGATAATATTTAGATGTTATTTAAAAGTCCTTACTAGTTCCCTTGTTAATACCGTCTTTGTCTTTTACATACTTAAGTATATAAACGCTAGTATGTCTTATATTGTTATTATATTCGTTCATATATTAGACTTAATCCTGCCACATACAATGCTACGATTTATTGAAGGCCCGATGATTCCATTTTTGTGATTTTACTAAGAAGTGCAAATACACTTTGACATTCTTCGAGAAAAATCCATTTTTGATTTTGAATAAATGTATATCAAGCTCAAATTCATTTTTATAAAATAGGTAAACTTAGAAAATTTTAAAAGAAAAAGAAATTTTCAGTGAACAGATTTTATAATTTGTTATTTTTTTTAAATATTGATTATGTTTAATAATATTGGTTCGTTATCATTTAATATTATGTACCTTGTTAGTTCGGTACTTTAAAAAATATTCTGCTTATTCAGCTTAAATACTGAAAATATAAGTAAGTCAAGCATTAACGTATCAAATGTAAGAAAATACGTTAAAAAATGAAACATGACTTTCACATACCTCTGATTTATCTGTAATTTTAATATGTAAGTGTTACAAAGGGTTTTTAATATTTCTGTGTCAAAATATTTAAAATATTGCAACCATAAAACATTATTTCAATTGTAAAATTGTTTTCATTTTTCTTTTACATCATTTTATAGATACATAAAAGTAGACATGGAAGTGACATGTTTTTATAAGCCTATACTATAAAAAAGTTAGTATAAGCCGCGCCATTAAAGAAATAAATCTAAAATGGCGGAAATTATCATTCCCCCTCACGCTAAAGACAGGAATAACGTGCGAGTGAGGGGAAATTATAATTTCCGCCATTTTAGATTCGTTTCTTTAATGGCGCAGCCTATAATATATTAAACTTGTACTAAGTATCGGTATCCACTTAATATTATAATTAGGAATAACTAGTAAATACTTCCATTAAACATCATTTTTTGAACTTCTTGTGTGTTTGGTATTTATCTAAGATAAGATTTTATTTTGCAAATTATAGCTGTCTTATTTTATATTTGTGTCAAGTGATTAACTATTTTCTCGGAAATGCCAAATAGTTTTAATATTCTTATTTTACAACATAACCAGCAAAAATATTGTGCTTGTAAAATTTCATTACAACATTTTGATTTATTATGTTATTTTATAGCTGTTGGATTTTAAAAACGTAATTTAAAACAAAATTAAGTTAAAAATTTATTAATTGTGATTAAAAGACGCAGAAATGTAAGCTTTGCTGTATATAGAAATAATAATAATATAATGATAAATTTACTGGTTGAAAATCATGATTGTGGTTTGATTTGAGCGATTCTTCCAAAACTTAAGCGAAAGTGTACATTAATTTGGAATTGGAACTTATCTTTTTAACCATCGCAGACTTTTGGACAAAAGGGAGGTTCTTTAATTGGTTGTAAGTATGTATGTATTCATGATTCTTTTTATGGCTGGGATCTGATTATGGGCTCTGGAGATAAAGAGTTGAACCACAAAATATACATACTGAAGGACTCCATACACTTCTATCGATCGAGCAACGAACACACAGACCTTTCACAGACACGAAAAAATAAAAGCGTGTTAATAAGACACCCGTTTCATTATACTATTCATGAAATATAGAACAGTGTGAATAAACACGGCTCACAGGAAATAATATTTGTTGTGTGTGTGTGTGGGGGAGAGTGGGGTAAACACGAACGGCGGTTAATTAGGAATGCAACAGTTTTACTATGTTAGAAAAGTTACTACTAGTTACTATGTTATAATACGAGTATCTTATCTGGTTCTATCTTGAAAATGACACCATTTTTAGCTTTTGAGAAAACGGCCGTAAGCTTTAATTGAAACCATTACTGCTGAAACATCTCTGGAAATTTACATATAATTAGAAACTTTTATCTTTATACTACAGCGCCATCTAGAACTCCTGAACTAAACTATTTTTTCAGCAAGTTCCTTTCTGACTTAATTGTGTATATAGTTATGTTCATAGATGGCGCTTTCTCCATTGTTCGCTCGCTCGCGGAACGCGACATGAGATGAGTCATGTTTTTCGTGCGTGCACCCGGCATCGTTTTAATAGACGTTGTCACGTCAATAAAATTATAAGAATAAATTCCTTATAGTAGATAACTAGCATTATTTGAATGTCTTACGTCCATTGTATTATAATATTGTCCATTACCTACTCTATTCTTTCGTTGTGGCCCCACTACCAACTTACAATAAAGTTTATTTCGGTATTGTAGGTACAAGTAATATTTCTCTTAACTGAACATTTATTGAGCCGGGAGTCCGTCCAAGGTCCCTTCGGTCACTACGACAATATTGCTCGCGTAAGACACGATCTGAATTCATATTGCCGACAAGTAAATAACGGCCGACAAGCTCACATCGCACTTGTCAAGCTAAACACGTCGCTTATAAATAGATAGGAGATCGTTAGTTTTGCAATAAATTTCATACGTAGAGTCCTCGTTTTATTACGTCTTTACGGTTACGGGATCGTAGGAATGTTATTATTGTTATCATAATGTTAAATTCGGCTATCTAGCCCAGTTGCTATCAGACCTATCAGCCGTGGATTCAGTTCCAAAAAGGGGTTTTGGTGGATGTTTGGTTGGGCCGAATTATCGGGGGCCCCTTTTACTATGTAGGTGTATTTTTTCTACCTTCTTTTTGTAGTTTATTTGCATATCAATAATTTAAATTAGGGTTATTGGGCATGCTGGCATTGGTACGACTCAAACTGTAGAAAAATATTCAGGTACCTACCTAATTTGAAGTCGTAAGTCTTGTGTGTTGTCGAGTCTTTAATAAGTTATGCTTATTCACTGTAGATTAGGGGATGTCGGGAAGTTATTGGATTGGGTGATCTACCTTTATCAATGATATTATATATTAAAAAGAGGCAGATATGTCATAAGCGCGCGCGTTGTGCGACTCAAAAAGTTCCCAATTGGGAACTCTTATTCAGGTGAAGAAAGAGATAGCGATGTAGTTTTGACGCGAGAGCGATAAAGACGTGCGACAAAGCAATAAAGCGTGCCTTGCGGACATCGGAACAGATTTTTCGGTTGATTTGTAAGGGCATAACATATCTATATTTAAACATCATTGACCTTTATTCATCGACGGAATTTAAATATTTAAAGCGGTAGGTACAGTCTTAACTAAATCTAATTGTTTCATTTAAAATCAGAGGCCAAAAATAATGTTCAAATGTTCACTTTGAACATTATTTTTAGAATAAGTAAAGCCCTACGCGACAATTGTTCTGAATACGAAATCCTGTTATTTTAGTATCAATCAAAACGAGTTGATTGAGTCAGACAAAATGGGGTACGCAAAAGACCCATTATTTCAATATGGCCTAATAAAAATTGAATGTTTCGCAGGAGTTTATTGCCTGAAAAGTCTTTTATGGTAGATTTGCGAGTTAGGAACAAGGCTCGCTATTCCGACGTTTTCGTATCTTTTACGTTGAAGTAAGCAATTGAGGCATGAAGTAGAAATTCGGTTATTAATCCGGCTAGATGCGTGCAACATTCAGTTTCATTTTCCATGACACCATACTGGTTCGTCACTCGTGACAGCAACTTGAGTCCAGCAAATCGAATCCCACCGCACACGTGAATGGGGAAGAATTAAAGAATATTGGATCATTTACTCACGAATTCAAAAAAATTGTCCGGGGCCGTGCTGAATGTATTCGACAGAGACAGATATAGGTATTCGTTTGAAGGGGTCCGCTATCGCAAAATGTCCTATTCGCTTATGGTCCCATCCGCAAAAGATAAAAATTACAAATTACCTGGCTTTAACTTTTTAATATTTTTGAAAAAAATGTTGCTCTAATATTTTATTCATGTTTGCTGGCGAAAGAAAACAAGAATAGGCACTTAAGACGATCAAAGAATTTTGAAGTCTCACTCATATTCGGCCGGAAGCGTGGTAAATAAATTGGTATTAACTACTCTTTGATAAGAAACCCGAGCCTTCAGTGAAAAAACGTATACCTATCAAGAGGACATAAAGGGTCTGCGGAAGACCTTGGTAGTTCAGTGGTAGATCAAAGTTTGAACATCAAACAATGGGCTATGGCCCCTTTGCATGTAGAGAAGCTGTCTGAAGCTCTTCAGACATGGTAAGTTGGGGGTGGGCATAATAAATATCACACTGGGCCACAGAGGAAAGTTATGTTAACTAATAGGTAAGTACATGATTACACATACCTATCTACTCGTATAATTCAATCAGCAGAACAGATGACCAGAAAAGTTCAAATATTCTACTCAAGACATTACTAATGGATAAAAGGGAACTTATAGTAGAGCGCTGCTATGTAACTGCATAATTAAAGTTAACTTTAAATGTTTATATTAGTAGGAGCGCTGGCGCCAATTTTTGGGTAGGTATTTGAGGCAAGCTGAAAACTTGTTCCATACCTCTCCTATTATACCCTAACTCGAAGCTGCAGACCTGGCTGGTGAGTAGCGGGGCTAAATGAAACCCTAAAGATTTAAAAATATTTTCTTTTTCCAAAAATATATTAGAGGCAACATGCAATTTTATGTGCCAGCTCTCGGACCATTAGTTTTTCTTCATAACATTTCTTATATGACACCTGCATCGGACAAGCGTTGTAGAATAAAGAGGTCCGTCTGGACTGGATGCAGCTTCAGATTGATCTGAGGATGCAGTTTTACTATTCATCAAAATCGGCTCCGAGACTCCTTTGATGACTTTTCGCTATCCCTCAGTTTCGAATTTGGCCATTTACGCACACTTGAAAAATTCACCTTGTAGGTATATACCCTGTCCACAAATCTTAGAGACTAAAATGACAATCACTAATGTCAAAGTTCGAAATAATGATACCAGCTAAATTTGTGCGATCTACTTTTCCGGTTTTTTGAATCGTAAACGATTTCGTAAGAATAGTGAGAAGTTTGAACTAATTAAAAAAATCATTCAGTTAGTAATAATATTATCATTGATAGGACGATAAAACTTATTTTCACTCAAAACTTATTGCCTAAGGAATATAGTCGATGAGATATTTCGGTTATCTAAATTTTTATATATCAAAATAGTTTTTATTAGACGTTGGTCGTGAATCGTGATTCTGATGATACATTTTACAGTGATAGCACTAGGTCTGATTCTGAATAAAGTTATGATATAAATATTTTTGATGTGTTTAAGTTATTACTAAATCCTTCATCGTTTAAAATAAATTTATTCAATCCCACTAATATTGATGCAATTTTGAACTTATTTAGTACTTGGCTATATTATAGTATAAAATTAGCTGTATACCGAATGTCACCATAACCAAATACTCGTTCTTGTAAGTAGAATAACTTTTAAGTTTAGTTAATTAGGGTAAATACAATATATCATGGATATAATTATATTTGACACGATTGCTTAAACTTATTAAACGCTTTTATTAAACGCTTTTATTTACTTTCACTTCGGAGCATCAACGCATCAAATCGATCAAAATGCTACTCTATTTACACGGCAATAAGGTTTATATTTAGCTTCACTTCGGAGGATCAAATCTTGTAACGTTAATTTGAATGACTTCCCTTTAATGAAAATTGATGAAATTTGGCAGACATGTGTATTTCCGATGACAATACACGAAAATCAAAAAAAAAAATTGAAATAAAAGCGTTTAAAAAAAAAAATTTTTTTTGGATTCAACTTATTTAGCTTCACTTCGGAGCATCAAATATTAAATCTTCAATATTATGATCAAAATGCTACTCTATTTACACGGCAATAAGGTTTATATTTAGCTTCACTTCGGAGCATCAAAGCATCAAATCTTGTAACGTTAATTTGAATGACTTCCCTTTAATGAAAATTGATGAAATTTGGCAGACATGTGTATTTCCGATGACAATACACGAAAATCAAAAAAAATTGAAATAAAAGCGTTTAAAAAAAAAATTTTTTTTGGATTCAACTTATTTTTCTATCAGTTTTAGGGACTCTTTAATACAAATATTCGACCCACCGTAAAAACTGCGAATATTTTTCCGATTTACTTTCCGGTCTATGGTCATCACTATTTAATTTGCACCCGAAACTGGTCACCCATGAAACGTCAATTTAGTCTCTAAGATTTGTGGACAGGGTTTAGACGCATCGATGACGGCTTTGCCGCTATTAATGTCAATAGATGATGACTAGTAGATAGCTTATCTGCTTGATTGTCGGCTATAGGTATAAAAAAGTCTGTTACATGTCTTACCTTTAGAGGATAGTTATAAAAATTATCGAAACCTTATGGTGGCCATACACGATCAAGTATACTTGTCAAGTTTGCAGTTTGACTTGACGCGGCGTTCCGTGTGCATGAGATAGCTACTCGTATATGGCCAGATAGCTATACTGTGGCCATACACGATCAAGTATACTGGATGCCGTGTCAAGTCCGCTTGACGCTTGATCAATTACACTTGATCGTGTATGGCCTCCGTTATACAACGAAACTATGTTTTTGAATTCATAATTGAATAAAATCCTTAAATAAATGAAGTAGCACAGACGCGTAATGTCTAATATTTATGTATCATGTATGTGCGCACTCTCAGTGAAAAAAAAACATAAGTCGTCTTACGTTGAATTTTAGTTATTAATATGATTGGAAAGAGGGACTAAAGCTGCATATTATGCTCAATTTTTTTTCAAATTTTTATCATTAATTTTGACGGTTTTGTGCATGAAATCGTAGTGTAATTCCTTTGACTACTTACTGATACTTTAAGAGTTTTTTGCTCTGCTGTAAAATTGCAATTTTCAACTTATGCCTTTTTTCCGCGTGGTGCGGTATTACTAAATATTAGACATGACGCTTACTACTTACATGTAATGATGACGCGTATACATGATACTATTAAAATGTTATGATACTCGTAGCTACACCGACTAAGTAGATAAGAATCTTAAACCGCTGACCTATTTTGTATAAAACTTCTAAAAAGCGTCAGATGTACGGCGACGGGTGGTAGACAGCAGGCGGCTATTATCGCGGTAACCAACTAATCTAAACTTATATTATAAAGAGGAAAGTTTTGATGTTTTGTTTGTTTGTACCTAATGGATAAACTCAAAAACTACTGGACCGATGCTACATGCTTCTGAGTGACATAACCTATTTACAAGTATATGTATTTTTTGTTACATAAATATAAGACATGTGGCACAAAATCGTCTGCCGGTGAGATTGGTTTAAAACAGATGTTCCCAGACAATTTTTGAAGTGAAACTTTTTTAGAATCGTTGTGATTTCAAACCGGATGCAACGGAAAAAACGACAGGTAAGAGACACAAATACAAAAATGTGTAGGATGAAGCCAGGAAAGAATGAGACAGAAATATACATACTATAAGCATGCATATAATATAACTGCTAATTTCATCGTTGAATCTAACTTCTCCGTAGCTCAATGGTCAGGACGTAGATACACAATACCTGATGCGCAGGTTCGCGTCTCTCAGTATTTTTTTTTTAGTTTTATTTTTATACTGTTTTTATACTGTTTTTAAATACTTTCAAATGCTCTTTTAAATATTTTCAAAGAATTTATCAACAAGAAATAAGAATTTCATTTTTGTTGTCAAGCTTGCTTATTTTCGTAGACCACTTTCAAAATTTAGCTGGTTCCGGTGGACATTTCCACCACAATATATTCCCATAACTCGACAAAAAATGTGAAGATGGAAATCTGCGTTGCGGCTGAGCTTACATCATAATAAAGATTAATAGTTATCGGAAAAAGTGAGAATTGATTGGTTAATTAATTAATTGATTTTTTGTCAAGCAAACGTAGACCCTGTCGAGTCTCCCGTGGACCCCTGGGGGTCCACCTAGACCACTTTGGGTCCTAAACTAAGGGTTTAAAAGATGATATTAGGTAAGTACATTAGATCTGTCTATAAAATACGTAACATATGTTTTCATATCAATTTCCATCCTGAAGATACAATTGTGTCAGTGTAACTACAACAGTTTATAGCTCAACCATGACTAAAGCTGTTTTATAATGGGATAATTGATGTCCTCACAGGATTTGTCCCAGACACGATGTGGATATGGTTTCACTAGCTCTAAGGCTGTTCGGCGCCGGATCGTGTGTGGACATTTGTTAAGTACATAATGCCTCCTATCTGGGTTAGGTATATCATTAAGTTGACGACACGTATCCTTTTTAAGAGCCACCGATAATTGTGGCTTCATGCTAGGATTATTTAATAAAGTGGGGTACCTACTTGAAAAATAGGTAGGTAGGTATAAGGGTGAATTTCAACAAACTCGAATTTTGCCTAATTACAGTGGCGAATTTAAATTTGCTGTTTCTGATAAATTTTTTTGGCCTAAATAATAGATAAAGAGTAGTACTAATTAATCATATACTAGAGATCGAAAAAAAATGATTAGTTCATGAGATATTTCCATTTGAAATTATCAAATGCCACCGAAATTATTAAAAGACCACCGGAATTAAAATCCAAGCCACCGAAATTGATTAAATTTAAACTTGATGTTTCTAATACACTTTATTTGGCATAAATAATATGTAAATAGTAGTGATAATTAGTCATATAGAAGAGATTGAAAAAAAAATTATTTGTTCCGAAGATATTATCAAATTACACTATCAAATGCCACCGAAATTAGGACCACTGAAATTAGAATTTGATCCACCGAAATTGATTTATGCCCATGAGAAATCATAAAGGCAGGATCATTTAATACTTTAAAGATATTATGTACATTTTGAAGAATAGGAGTCTAGATGAACGGACACCTTTTAGCGGTAATTAGACAGGCCCAAAGCAATTCTGAGCCACGTTTATAAGCTGTTTTCGAGGGTCCTCACAAATCGCATTGCACGCATGCTTGAAGACTTCCAGCCTCCCGAACAAGCAGGATTCCGAAAAGGCTACAGCACCATAGACCATATACACACATTGCGGCAGATTATACAAAAGACCGAGGACTATAATTTGCCGTTATGTATAGCCTATGTGGACTATGAGAAGGCCTTTGATTCTATCGAGATCTGGGTGGTACTAGATTCTCTCCAGCGGTGGCGGATCGACTACCGGTATATCGAGGTGTTGAAGTGTTTGTACTCATCCGCCATCATGTCCGTCAGAGTACACGACACACCAACGAACCCCATCCAACTGCAGAGAAGTGTCAGACAAGGATGTCATATCCCCAAAACTGTTCACCGCTGTGTTGGTAGACGTGTTCAAGCTGATGGAGTGGAAACAACATGGCATTAACATCAATGGCGAATACATCACACACCTACGATATGCCGAAGATATAGTCATCCTGGCGGGTTCCCTGGAAGAACTTGGAACAATGCTCGGGGGACTTGAACAGCGCCTCACAACAGGTGGGTCTTAAATCATGTCGAATGTCCATGTCACACCCGTATCGGTTGTTGTTGACGGCGTTGCTCTCGAAGTTCTAAACGAATACAATTACCTGGGTCAAGTGATCCAGATGGGTAAGTCCAACTTCGAGAAAGAAGTCACTTGTAGAATCCAACTCGGATGAGCTGCGTTCGGGAAACTCCGCCATATATTGTCATCCAAAACACTACCTCAGTGCCTGAAGTTTAAGGTGTTCGAGCAGTTTGTGTTGCCGGTGATCACATACGAATCCGAGACGTGGTGCTTTACTATTGGCCTAATCCACAACCTCAGAGAAGCGCAGCGGGCTATGGAGAAGGCTATGCTTGGTATTTTTCTACATGATCGCATCAGAAATGAGGAGATCCGTAGACGAACAAGGGTAACCGACATAGCTCGAAGAATTAGCCGGCTGAAGTGGCAATGGGCGGGCCACATAGTGCGAAGGACCGATAACCGTTGGGTAAGAAAGGTCCTCGAATGGCGCCCACGTCTCGGAAAAGGAGCATACGATGATAGGACGCCCCCCGACCAGGTGGACTGACGACCTGAAGAAGACAGCGGGCATCCGCTGGATTCAGAAGGCTTAGGACCGGTCAGAGTGGTGCAAGTTAGGGGAAGCCTATGTCCAACAGTGGACCTCCAAGAGCTGATGGATAGATGGAGACACGCTTGTATTTCTATGGCCTATACTTCCCTATACGCTTTGATTTGCCACCGGAGCCACCGAGATTGCGCCACCGGACTTAGAATCAGAGACAAAACTTGAATTTTAAAGAAAACTTTTAGTCACAGGTTAACTTTTATTTCACCATTGTAGCTGAAAACCGTTAATGGAACCCTCCATAAAATTTCTAGATAATCTGCTTTGTACTTTTACTAATATACATGACATCGGAATTGAATGATTTTGTATTCCTGCGCCACCGCAGTTAGTACTTACGTGTTTGGCAGGAAAATTACGCAACCAGTCGGTCATCCTAACACGCAGTTTGCAAGAGCACAACTGAACGGTTCGGGGAGAGCCAGTAAGGTGTCTTCCAAATCGTGAAGTAACAAGTAATGAAGTATACAAAATGCGCCACCGGTATTGCTTTTTTTTGTAGGACATTTTTAAAAGATGTTTTAAGAGCTGTTGTTTAATCTTAAATTACTCCATAAATGTATATTAGTTGTGTTATTTAATGTATTTCTAAAAAACATTCCCTTTCAATGAAATTTATTTACCAAAAAAAATTAAATTAATAAAATATGGAAATAAACGCAGTTTGGACAGTACACCGGAATTCGATTTTAGGTCTTAGATATTTTTTTATTAAGAATCTATGTATTAAATACCTCTGAATACTTCACTATCATGTAGATCACTACTTAAACTACCTATATAAAATTATGCATAATTGTAGTTTACCTCTACATATTAATTTTCAACCTCGCCGTCTCAAAAATGCACTTGGGAAATTCACCCATAACTTTGGTGATGTACAGTCACGAGCATAAATATATGACTATGGACACGTCAGCAATAATATCTGCCCAAGAATGCGTTCAATAATATCTGTCTGCACGGACGCAACAAAAATATCTGATATTCATAGACAGCATATTAAAGTGACGACAAAATTATCTGATAAAAAAGTGCATCAAAAAATTGTGACAACCGCCCAAAGCAAAAATATGTGACGACATTTATAGTCACAAAATAATGTGATCACTCTTAGAGTGCAAATATATGTTTGCCGTTTACTAATTCTACATTTTTGTAAGCATTTGCATTGATTCCTCAATCATAATTATGCATAAATATATGACGTTCAATAGTTGGCAAAAATATCTAACGATCTTTTATTTTTTATACTTTTGGAACGAAGTTCCTTATCGCGCGTTGTGAAAGGGGGCTAGACGGAAAATTTCGACACTTTTTGATTTTACGAATGACAACACTTTTTTTGAAGTGATTCACAGAGTTTTACAGAGATGGTACTGTACAATAGCTTTTTATTTTACACGCTTTATATTAGCTTCCCCTGTATGTTTGTTTGTCTGTTTATTTGTAACTTCTCTTTGGACTTGATTTTGACCCACTTCAAACGGTCAAATTTTTTTCAAACTTCGTAGAATTATCGAGGATCGATGAAGGTTTAATATTTAAAGAAAAAAAAAGAAAGAAAGAGAACCTAACTACATACTTTAATTAGCTTTAAATGGTCAGATTTCTTTCAAACTTCGTAGACTTATCGAGGACCGATGACAATTCAATACTTAAAGAAAAAAAGAAAGAAAGAAAGAAAGAAAAACCTAATTACACGCTTTGATTAGCTTTAAACGGTCAGATTCCTTCAAACTTCGTAGACTTATCGAGAACCGATGACAATTCAATATTTAAAGAAAAAAAGAAAGAAAGAAAGGAAAACCTAATTACACGCTTTAATTAGCTTTAACTGGTCAGATTTCTTTCAAACTTCGTAGACTTATCGAGGACCGATGACAATTCAATATTTAAAGAAAAAAAGAAAGAAAGAAAAAAAACCTAAATTTCATTTCACGAAATCAAACAAAAACATTAAAAAATAAATAATAGTTTAAAAAAACTAAAAAACACGCTTTTATAGAAAATCCAAGTAAAAAAAATAGACAATAAATTTGAATTAAGCGTGGGTGTTTAATTAAAGCGTGGGGTGCTTTTTAATATATTATCAAAATGATAATCCTTCTACTCATTGAGACCATGCACCTCACGCTTTTATTACAATTACACGATTCTTGATTCAAATTTATTTTCTATTTTTTTTAGTTGGGTTTTCTATAAAAGCGTGTTTTTTAGTTTTTTTAAACTATTATTTATTTAGGTAATTAAAAAACAGTTTGTTTTTTATTATTTTATTAACCAACGAAAAAAAAGGAGGAGGTTCTCAATTTGACACGCATATTTTTTTAATGTATAATGACGCAGCAATCGGCACAGAGTGGTTCGATTCTGATGATTCTTTTTTTAATGGATAGGATATGTCTTGAAGTTGCTGTTATTTTTTTTTGAAAAATTTTATTCCTACCCTAAGGTACGAAAATAGGGGATAATTGATTGTTCACCCACGGAATTTTTACCCGTTACCCCAATAATTTTGTACTGGAAGATCCGATTTCGACGATTCTTTTTTTATTGGATAGGTAGTGTATGTATAATAGCAAAAAAGCAAAGCAACAACCCATAATTGTCCCACTGCTGGGCTCGGGGTCTCCTCTCACAATGTGAGGGGTACAGGCCATGGTCTACCACGCTGGCCAAGTGCGGATTGGTAGACTTCACACACCTTTGAGAACATTATGGAGAACTCTCAGGTGTGCAGGTTTCCTCACGATGTTTTCCTTCACCGAAGCAAGTGATAATTAACTTGTAATACGCACATAATATTTGAAAATTATATTGATTTGAACCCGGGCCCCCGCGTTCGGGAGACCAACGTTCTAACCAATAGGCTATCACTGCTACTCATAACTACGCTACGCATAACTTCAAGGTATACGTGTATGTATACCTTGAAGTTATTCTCATTAAAAGGAAACAAAATTTTACCCCTAAAGGTATAACAATAGGGGATGATTGATATTTCATCTACTACTTTTTTACGTGGTAACTGAATCTACCGCCCATTACTTATAAGTAATAACTTATATGTAACTGACTGTATACAGTACACATGATACATATTAGAAATTACCCCCAATATTTATAATTAATACTAGGTGACCCGGCAAACTTTGGACCACCTAATAACTCCCCCCTCTCCCTCCCCTGTCCCTCTCCCTCAACTGCCAGTTATAAAATAAAAAAGTAAGATATGTTCCTAAGGTTACATTAGAAAGTTATATAATAATTATGGTCCTAAGTTTTCAAAGAGATCGAACCTTATACTACAGCTATGAAACAGACAAATTTCTGAACGCACCTATAAATTTGACGACCAAATGACAATTTGACAAAACGCATCAAATGTTTCACAGCTAGGAACATTTTGTATTGGAAAATTAAATTGTCGTTTTTAGTAATTCTATTACTTATTATTTATGTTTCTCATCGTTTAAACATTCCCTGAAGTTCTACAAATATTTCAAGATCAAAATTAGCCAAATCAGTCAAGTCATTTCGGAGTTTTAGCGAGACAAACGAACAGCAATTGATTTGTATATGTATATAGATTAAAAATTTTTATAACAACTAAAAATTAAAAAAAATATTACTTTTTAACAAAAATATACCCAGCGAAAAAATTGACTAAAATAAACCATTTAGTATTATAAATTAAGATCCTAAATTAATAGTAAATAAATAATTTTGATGAAAAAACAAACTGTGAAAAGATGTGCGCCGCGCTGCTGCTGCCGTGTGCATCGCATGCCGTTGCCGTTATTTTACGCTCCATGTTATTAATGTTGTCTGTTTGGCATGGTCTCAAAATTATTTATTTACTGTTTATTTAGGATCATAATTTATAATACTAAATGTTTTATTTGATTTTTCGCTTCTGAGTTTTTTTTTCGTCGGTTTAATTTTTTTGTTAAAAAGTAATTATTTCAATCAAATCACTCGAGCCATTATAAATAACTTCATAAATGTAGTCAAAACAGTTCACCAAACATTCACAAGCAAAAATCTCAAATGTAACACCGCGGCGAGTGGATAAAAAAGAAACTACCCACTAAGATATTTTTACCAATTATTGAACGTCATATATATTTATGCCTAATAATTATGATTGAGGAATCAATGCAAATGCTTACAATCTTAAAGGGTATTTTATCTTTTATCCACTCGATTACAGGATGCACCGGATTAGAAAGGGTTCGGATTACCGCGGGTCCACGGATAAGGTACTAAAAATGTGAATTTTAATGAAATTAAACGTTTTCCTTAAATTTGCCGTATGTCATTACTTCCCAGAATTTTATCCTTTTCAATGACACTATCGAATGGTGTAATAATACAGGATGTGTTTTTTTCAAAATCAATGGGTTCGATTCCTGGCTAGGAATATTTATTTTTCAAAAATGTAATGATGTAGTTTTAGTTTTAATCAAAATCGGTCTTGAGACTCCTTTAAGCATTTTTCGATATTCCTTATAGTTTCGGATTTGACCATCCTTGCACACTTGAAAAATTCATCCTGTATATCCTAAACTGTCACTTAAAATCAAAAATGATGAATGAACCTAAAAATCATTTTTGATTACCTATTTCACGATACCCCACTTGACGTAGTTCGTCAAATTTTGTTTTTTTTTTTCATTTAGATAATTATGGTGTCTGGTTGTCCCTGTTTATTGTCATGACTTTAGTGACACTCGCAAGGTTAAGGCGAATCGATTGATGTAAGAATCATCAAAATTGGTCAACCCGTTTGGTCTCTACAACGCGACGCCACATAGGAACATACATAGACTGATAAACACATTACCCTGCTTTGCATCGCGCAGTCGGGTAAAAAGCATAAAAATAAAATATTTACGTCAGATATTTTTGCCAACTATTGAACGTCATAATTATATTTATGCATAATTATGATTGAGGAATCAATGTAAATGCTTACAGAAACGTAGAATTAGACGGCAAACATATATTTGCACTCCGAGGGTGATCACATTATTTTGTGACTAATGTCGTCACATATTTTTGCTTTGGGCGGTTGTCACAATTATTTGATGTACTTTTTTATCAGATAATTTTGTCGTCACTTTAATATGCTGTCTATGAATATCAGATATTTTTGTTGCGTCCGTGCAGCAGATATTATTGAACGCATTCTTGGGCAGATATTATTGCTGACGTGTCAATAGTAATATATTTATGCTCGTGACTGTACATAATTATACTATAGGTAATATTTAGCCTCATATAAACAAGTTATCGTTGTTTCATATCTATTCGTTATGTTGTTGGATACAGATACATAATTTAGATAGTATACCTACGTAAAAAAAGGAATTACCTACATTGAAGTATTATTACTAGCGTATAGAACCGACACCGCGAACACCATGTAATATGTCCCTATGCATTGGCGCCATGTGGCTTCAATCTGCAATGGATTCGTTCGATTTTGAAAGGAGAACGGGGCTCAGTTTTGAAAATCGAACCTCCCGGTCGGGACACACATTTTGTTCGAGATGTCTGTTCTATGACATTATACTTCAATGATTACCTATTTTTCTTTTTCTGACTTGACAATTGTTATAAGTAGGTACTTAGTTTAAAAAAAAAATCATTACCATATTAAAACTCATTTTTCTGCTTGTCAAAAATGCCATGAGATTCTGGAACAACTTCTATATCATCCATATTATATCCATCTTATAGGTACCTACAAGCAACGATATTATTAACACTGAAAATAACTTTGCAACCATTTTACTCAATAACATAATTGACAACTTCAAGTCTGTCTCTCTTCCGTTTCACAGAGTACTTAATCACTACGTTTCATTTAATATCCCTCTAGTCACGATGGTGAGCTGCTCGCCAGCCAGTCTCTCAGTCCCTTAAGGTCTTAACCTCGTCTAAATAAGTAAATCTTGAGATCACAGAGATCTTAAGGTTTATTAACACGGCCCTAAGTCTTAAAACCCGTACATTTTTACCAGGAATCCTATTAATATAGTCTACACTACAGCCTTCCTTACGAATGTGGCTATCAATGCTATCATACAAAAATTTATTTTTCTTATCTAACTAGCTACCCTGGAGCATTAGCAATTTCAAAACAACTAAAGAAGGTAAGCAGGTAAGAGGTACTGGCAGGAACCGGCTTGGTTTAAACGTAAGTGTGTGCGTGATTGCGTGTAAATAGACGAATTGTGTAGACCAGCTTGGTATTTTTCAGGTAGACTCAATTCAAGGCAGTTTCCCCTTTCTGTTTGGTTCTTGTTAGTCCTTGCTGTTTATTAAAAAGATTTTCTGTTTTAAATTCAAAATTCAATTCAAAATAATTTATTCATATAGGTATCACTGATACACTTATGCAGTTATGCACGTCATTTTTTGGCTTTTCGGAAAGGTGCTTTGTAATGGAGGAGAAGAAAAACCGTAAAGAAACTCCTCAGTACATCTTTTAAAAATAAAAATATATACCTAGGTATTATATTTATTACAAAAAAAATATCACTAATTTGAACAGAACTGGTAGCAGAGCTGGTCATTTCCATGCGTCTTTGTCATTTAAGTACTCATCTACAGTACAGTAACCTTTGCCTAAGAGTTGAAATTTTACATGTTTCTTAAACAATTCTACTGGCAAGTCACGTATTATCTTCGGGATTTTATTATAGAATTGTACATCAATTACTGTTACAATGTTATTATCGTAAATATGACATCTATAAAGAACACGTAAAGATGCATGGATAACTTGTATCTATCTATCTATCTTCTATCCGTATTATATCTATAAAAGGCAAAAGTGATTGACTGAGGTATCAATGCACAGGCCAAACCCTTAGGCGCGGGCCACACAGAAAAGACGTAAGACGAAGACGGGGCTCGGACCCGTCGCAGACAGGGCGCCGTTAAAACATATAGAAAAGACAAGGAACGGGCGTGACGGTCGGTGCACACTGGGCTTTTCCCGGCCACAGAGTACTTAATCACTACGTTTTAAGAGACCTGCTCTCCGCGTCCTTTCCGCTCCCCCGCTGGCGCCTAAGCAGGCCCGCGTCCTGTCCTTTCTGTATGTTTTCCAATAGGGCGCCGACGAGAAAGCGTCGTGTCGGCGTCCCGTCTTTTCTATATGTTTTACGTCGCGACGGCTGCATACATTTTGTATGAAAGTAGATTAAACGGGCGCCGCGACTGCGACGGGTCCGTGTCTTGCGTCTTTTCTGTGTGGCCCGCGCCTTAGGGCTAGAAATTTAAAATTTCGCACACATATTCCTCTTATGACGTAAGCATCCACTAAGGAAGGATTTTTCAAAATTCAACCCCCTTGGGGTGAAATAGGGGATAAATAAAATATGATAAGCATAACATGCGAAGCTGCGGACAATAGCTAGTTCTCTATATCAGCTATCCATGCATATGCACTTTGGTTATGCTTCGATATATTTAACTGAATAAATCATTGGGGCTTAAATTATGCAGGTTGCGTAAGTGGCCAGTAATTCTGAGTGTACTCTACTTAAATTATAATAAAATTAAACCTAGTATTTAGTACTAGAGATCAGTAGACTCTGGTACACTTTAGTATTAGGTAGGCTACGCTCAAATAAATTTATGTTTCAAAGATGGGATCAGAGGACGAAAGGACAGAAAAGCTAGCTACTTTAAAAAATAGCACTTCTTTCTATACCTATGGTACTATGAAAGTCTGAAACATAACTTCTTCGAAATTCGAAACAATTTCCGAAAACCCCAAAGGGAATTTGGAAATTCCAATTTCTACGGAAACGAAAATATTTTGCAAGCGAAACTGGGGACTCATTAGCGTTATATCTTTGATACCTGATATCTAGAACTAACCCAGTTTCGAAGCTTAAAGCTATTAAACAGTTTCTACAGTAACTGGTAAGCCAAAGTCGGTGTAAAGGTCGTAGCTCATCTACACGACACCGCTCCCACCCAACCAAAGTATGAGAATTCAAATAGGTATAGACTTAAAATCGTACTCTGTAGGTCCACTTTACAGTAACAACAAAAATTAGCAGCCCGCGCGCGGGAAGCAAGCTTACCGCAACCTTGCCACTCAATAGTTGCATCTACAGAGCACGATTTAAAGTTTATATTTGAATTCTCATACTTTGGTTGGGTGAGAGCGGTGTCGTTTAGATGGGCTACGACCTTAATGCTGAATAAAAATGGGCACTAATGATATAATACTATGTATGTAACACTGTTGCCAACTCGGTATCAGGTTTTTGGGCTAAATAGAGTTTTAAAAAGGGCTAGATTTGTCCAATACATTGAAAATTGGGCCATTACTTAATTAATAGAAGTGAGCGCGAAAAAAAATGGTAAGACGCGCTACAAGTATGAAAATGGACATTTTTTCGATATCTTTCACTACCTAAATTGGTTTTTTCGATATATTGCATCAAAAAGTTCGTGGAAAACCTGACAAAAAATGATTTTGGGGCTAGAAATTGGGCTAGGTGCTAAAAAATTATTTGAAGGACTGAAAAACCATAAAAGGGCTAGATCTAGCCCCGAAAGAGCTAAATTAGCAACACTGGTATGAAAGGAAGGCAAAGTTTTTGAAAATGTTTGTCACTCTTTGACGCAAAAACTACTGAACGGATTTTCATTAAAATTAGCAAACAGCTCTCTCCGTTTGCTACCATGGTGTATCATGATCTTAAATGGGATAAAGAGTACTTTTTATGCGGGTAAAGCCGCGGGCAGAAAGCAGGGTCACAATAAGGTATCTACAGACATTGAAGTATAATGTCATAGAACAGACATCTCGAACAAAATGTGTCCCGCCCGGGAGGTTCCATTTTCAAAATTGAGCCCCCGTTCTCCTTTCAAAATCGAACGAATCCGTTGAAAATTGAAGCCCAGTGGCGCCAATTGATTGGGGCATACATCGTAGTCGCGGTGTTCTATACGCTAGTTATAATACTCCAATGTCTACAGATGATTATTTACCACAAAATTGTTTTCTTTTTTATGCCAATACGCAGAAAGTGGTAATGGTCTCACAGATAGAGGGTCAAATAAATGAGTTAAAATAAGTTGATGGTTAAACAATAGTTATGAGGTCAAGTTTTGTGTACCACAAATATATTTAGGGACGTCTCTAATTTTAGCTTTCATCCTACAGTAGATAAACGGACGTGAAATGTTATAAGGATTCCATATTCCTTCAAATGTATAGAACTAAAAATGAATTCTTTAAAATTCACATTTATTCGGTGATATTAGTAGACATTACGTGCTATAAAGCCATTTTCATTATGACGAACTCTGTCCTTAGGGAATCGCTTTAACGGAAACCGCATGAAATACATTTTAGCATGCCCTTTCGTGGCCGTTCAAGAATTTAAATTACTTTTCTAAGTACCCAGTTACCCACATAAGAAAAAAATATTAAATGGGACCTTTTAAACTTAAATTATCTTTTGTATTTGTGAACCAATTAAACTATTATTAAATATTACCCAGATTAACTGCAATTTATAAGTAAAAATTGTATCGAAATCGGTTGAGCCGTTCTTTCTTAAATTAGCGGAAACAGACATCGGTTAGTTATATATTTATTATAATGATAATAATCCCGAAACCTACATTGCGCGGGGCCTGACACGCACTTGGCCGGTTTTATTTATCTTCTAGGAAATCGCCCTCGCTTTGCTTCTGGAAATATAGTAAAAAAAAATATAATATAGCCTATGTTACTCGGGGATAGTGTAGCTTCCCAACAGTGTAAGAATTTTTCAAACCGATTCGGTAGTTTCGGAGCCTATTCAATGCAAACAATCAAATCTTCCCTCTTTATAATATTAGTGCTTATAGATAATGTTATTACTTATAACGCCTTGTAATCTAGGTATAACAACACTTAAACCTGTCTGTCTTCATAATTAAAGCAAGGAGTTGCATAATTAAAACACTTCAGTATTTAGTTTAAGTGCGGATTAGTGACTAACCTGAGTGTCAGATGTTCTCAGGCTTTAAGGTATCAAGTCCTAAGCCTCAATCCAGTTTGAATCCAAGCTTTACTCGAGATGCCTTTGGACACCGGACAATGTCGTATAATCCCATCGTTATCGATCGATTTGATTTGACGTTTATAGTATTATGACGAACTCCGTCCTCAGGGAATCGCTTTAACGGAAACCGCATGAAATACATTTTAGCATGCCCTTTCGAGGCCGTTCAAGAATTTAAATTACTTTTCTAAGTACCCAGTTACCCAAATAAGAAAAAAATATTAAATGGGACCTATTAAACTTAAATTATCTTTTGTATTTGTGAACCAATTAAACTATTATTAAATATTACCCAGATTAACTGCAATTTATAAGTGAAAATTGTATCGTAATCGTTTGAGCCATTCTTTCTTAAATTAGCGGAAACAAACATCGGTTAGATAAAGATTTATTATACTGATAATAATCCCAAAACCGACATTGCGCGGGGCCTGACACGCACTTGGCCGGTTTTATTTATCTACTAGGAAATCGCCCTCGCTTTGCTTCTGGAAAAATAGTAAAAAAAATATATAATATAGCCTATGTTACCCGGGGATAGTGTAGCTTCCCAACAGTGAAAGAATTTTTCAAACCGATTCGGTAGTTTCGGAGGCTATTCAATGCAAACAATCAAATCTTCCCTCTTTATAATATTAGTGCTTATAGATAATGTTATTACTTATAACGCCTTGTAATCTAGGTATAACAACACTTAGACCTGTCTGTCTTCATAATTAAAGCAAGGAGTTGCATAATTAAAACACTTCAGTATTTAGTTTAAGTGCGGATTAGTGACTAACCTGAGTGTCAGATGTTCTCAGGCTTTAAGGTATCAAGTCCTAAGCCTCAATCCAGTTTGAATCCAAGCTTTACTCGAGATGCCTTTGGACACCGGACAATGTCGTATAATCCCATCGTTATCGATCGATTTGATTTGACGTTTATAGTATAATATTATGATGAAAATTAGACAATATAGGCATATTTAAAATTACATTCTAACATTAAGTTGGATAAAAAAAATATTTTTTTTGTTACAAATCTGTATAAATAAAAATGAATGTTGCTAAGCGCATAACTCGAGAATGGCTCGACCAATTCGGATAATTTTTTTTGTGTATATATTCCTTACAGCCCACGGAAGGTTGTTATAATATAAAAAAAAAAATTGCAACTGGTAGAAAATGATTCCCATTGGGATCAAACCTTAAATGATGCTGTAATTTCTTCAAAACCTAAGCAAATACGAACATTTTTTGAACATTACAATTTGGTGCATTTTTTCTTTTATCATTCATGAATGATACCCCACTGTAGTTCATTTAGCAGTCCACTTAGAAAATGGCCAAAGAGTATATTTAGGTGAAACGAAGTTCGCCGGGTCAGCTAGTTCTGAATAAAAAAAAATCATTCAAAGGGTGTGGACCCTGAAAATACTTTCCTACACAAATATGTCGTTACAAGTCAATATATCGTCGCGTTTACTGTTGCCCCATGTTACATTTAACCCCTGTCTACCCAACTTATTCTTCTTTGTACCCACGTCGATATTTTGTAGACATAAAATGTTCGGTGTTTCTCTGTATCGACACATGTTTACGATTCAAGCCGTAAAATGATCGTAACCTGTTATTAAATACTTAATAGCATCAAGAGTGTTTTCCTTTCAAAGTTTATCCAGTGAAAAGAATAGGTACGTCCCTGAGAAATTGATAGCTATTTCACATTGAAGTAACGTAAACGCGCCCAATAACGCCACCCCAAAATCTGCATCCAATACCGCCAGTTTTTTTAATCACTGTTTTAAGGCATACTATAGATTTCATGAAAGTTGTAGCCTAAAAACATTTTAGGTATGTATGTTGAGAAACAAAAATAATAAAGTTTGTGTGCGTAAATAATCAGCAAATAGAATAATTTGATATTAACTGCGACGCGCCCGCAACGGACGCCCGTCTCATAGTGTTGCGCTCCCGGCTATGTAAGTAAACATAATTATTACTTAAGGCGCTACCGCGGGAATTTGGTTGATATTCTTTTCCCCATATTTCGTAAAGTTTATACGCTATCAACGTAATACTTAGGTATATGTTTCTTGACTATATACTTTAAATCTGCTCGAAAATGAAAACACGATTGCGTGAAATTTTCTCGATAGAAAAAAATCATAAACTTGGCTCTCATTATTTACATTATATCTTACCACCGCGATATTTTAACCCATTTGTGCACGGAATTCTTTTTAAAACATAGTAAATTATCACATCTAAATCCATGTATATTTTTGTGAATATCCATGAAGTAGTTTTTAAAAAATAAATAAAAACGTTGTTTGGCGCTTATGTCGTTCATTTCCGAGCGCAAGCTCAGTATAACTATCTCACAATTTTCATACAAAAAGTCATTCCATCACTGTCATTATGATCTGCTTTCAGTCGACTGCGGTCTTCATCGACGCCGGACGTGTGTCGCTCTGCGCAATTTTTTATTTAACAATTTGTATGAATTTGTAGTAGCGTAAAAAGTTTTTATCTTTTGTTTATGCTTGTCAAAACGTTAAATGGAGAAAACTAAACAGCACAGAGAAATGGAGTAGTTTTGTTTTATTATTTATATTTTATTATTTGTACTTATCATCAATTAAAATGTTTGATGATGTTTAAGAGATGAAATAATAATTAAGTTACTGTTCAATTCCATAAAACATTATCTATACACTAATATTATAAAGAGGAAAGGTTTGATTATTTGTTTACATTGAATAGGCTCCGAAACTACCTAACCGATTTGAATCCCCGGGTGACATAGACTATATTATATATATATATATAACTATTTATCCCGAAGCGAAGCGAGGTCGATTTCCTAGTATTATATAAAAGCGAAAGGAGACTCACCGCTGATTAAACAAAAAATACAAAAAACTACCGAACCGAATAAAATAAAATTTGGCAAGAAGATATTATATGCCAAGGAGTCGTCAGCTAACAACGGATTTTTGAAAATCTGTTCTTTAATTAAGGGGTAAAAATAGGGGTCGGAAGTCTCTTTCATACAAATCAATTTCGTAAGTTTTAGAAAATCATCCCTTAAAGGGTTAATTTAGGAGGTGCAAGTTAGTATTAAAACTCGTCATTTTGAAGTAAAAAGCTTATAGTTGAAATAGGGCATGCAATTATCCGCTCAATTTAGTATCCGGATATTTCGGATAGTTCCTAAACATTATCCGGATATATGCGGATAATTTGGAAATTCTGCACGCTGCAATGCTTTGGGTTAGTCCTCTTAATTATGTGTATGTGTATAAATAAATACATAATACTTTTAGAAGTTAAAATACAAATTATTTATGAATACAATCAATATTTTTACTACAAAAACTCGTTCAAAATTTTATAACAAACCCAATATTTTTTGTGAGATGTATCAGCGCACTGCTAAGCTTAATGAGTTTCATCCTAAAGTCAAATTTGATCAGGCGTTCAATTTCCGTAGTATATTGTCATAGAAAAGCCCAAAAGCAGGAAACCTAGGAGACTAAGAGACTCCGACCATCTGCCATCAATGAGTACTGGAGTATTTTAGACCTTAGGTACTTAAGGCCCGGAAAAACGGTGACAATCTTGAGAAGTTAGTCACCACCGGATAAGTCCAGGGGACCAGACCGCAAAGTCGCAGTCCGAATTCCGATACGCTGGTCGGATAAAATCCGCACCACTCTTGACAGCAGGATACACGAGGTCATCCACGTTGCAGGGCACCGGAACCGTTGGTGCAAGATAGTACAGGCGGGATAAAGTGATCCGTTGAGGGGGTCAGAACCCTCAGCACTGAGAACATCGACGCAAGGAGGATTGCAATAGAACTGCTCGATTTCTGAGTTCAATTTTTAAGCTATGCTGTAGATATAGTGAGCTAGTAGAGCGGCATGTATATTCTCCAGAACCATTTCTCCTTTTGAGGCTAGGCTAAGCACCGCGAGCGAATGCCCAAACGTTCCCTTTATTGTATTAAATCTGTTGTAAAAATGTTACTTTTATTGAAATTGCGTAAATTACTAGGACATGGTTTGAACGCTTTTTGGATGTATTGTGAAGAAATATTGGGCTGTCATTATTTGTATTTTTTAAGTTGTCTCATAAAAATTACATCTATGCAGATTTTTAAGTAATTTGTTTTTTGGCATTTAGTCGTATATTAATTATTGGAGGCTAACAGAATATCTATGTTATGATTATAAAGTTTAAAATATTATATCTTGGTGCTTTAAATACACATATTTCAATTAAAAAAACATATAAAAAATGAAAAATTTACTATCCGTTTTATTCAAATTATCCGGTTGAGTAACAAGCCCAATATCCGGATTTAAAATTCGGCGGATATCTGGATATCCGGATAGTATGCCCTAGTTGGAAACAAAAAATAACTATAATATCACGGTTCCATTATTTTCATGAAAGTCATCCCACTAAGGTTGTATGTTTACTAAGGGATTGTATGTACATCCTACTAATATATGTTGTATGTTTGTACGACACTTCATCATTTTTGAACTCATAAATGTGAAAATCAATATGAAAGCTTATAACTAGTAACAAAAAGTAATTATTTATTTATTTATTTAATCTTTATTGACCACAATACAGGAGGTACAAATGGCGAGCTTAATGCTTAATGCATTCTCTACCAGCTAACCATTGGGCCAAACAGACACACACGATGAGCGGTATTAAGGGTATTATAAACAGAAAATAAAGAACATAAATAATATTGTAAAAAAAAATTAGAAGATTATACAAACTATAATAAATAAAAAATAATAATAATACTAAGCAAAAACATATTATACAAACATACATACATATAAATTACATACATATATACCTATATACATTATAAATATATATATAAATATACTTATAACAGATGACGAACAAGTGACTTAAAGGTGATGATTCAGAAGTTGAGCACGTAACCTTTTCTTAAAGGTTAACTTTCCAGCGGGCCGTCTGATATACTCGGGAAGAGAATTCCAGGTACGGGCGGCCTGTACAGAGAAGGAGTTTGATATGAATCCAGACCGATGCAGCGGAATAGAAAGAAGGTAAGACTCACTAGAGCGAAGCTGCCGGTCATGGGAGGAACATAAAAATTGGAAAAAGGATTTCAAATAATCCGGTGAAAGGGGATCAAAGAGAATCGAGAACCACTGTTCTCCAAACAGAGAACAAAGCATCCGATCTCGCCGACGCGCGCGGATAGGTAGCCATTGAAGCTAAGAACGATAAGAAGAGATGTGGTCATATTTGCGTAAGCAGAAAACGAAGCGAACGGCATTGTTAATGAGACGATCCAGCTTGTTTAAGAGAGCCTCACTCAGATCTACGTAGCACACGTCACCATAATCGATGATCGGAAAAATGAGAGCCTGAACCAAATAAGCCTTAGTGTCGGTAGGGAGGAAGTGTCTAAGCCGATTCAGAGTAGTCAATGTAGCGGTTACACTACGACAAACTTCGGCAACCTGTTTCTCCCAATTAAGACCACTGTCAATAAAAATACCAAGATCTTTGACATTCGAGCAGTAGTTGATGGTGTAATCTTCAAACTTGACAGGTGCCACCGAATCAACTTCAAACCTCGCGATTTGGCGTGGGCTCCCTACAATTATCGCTTGACATTTACGGGGGTTGATGCTAATACCGAACTTTTGTGACCAGGTTTTAACGTTGTTGAGATCCTCATTAATTTTGCTAACAGCCAAGTTAATGTTAGTTATGTCAGCATGGGTGAATTATAACATTTTTTAATTTCTTTTTACGTATACACGTGTATAACCGTGTGTGTGTGTTTGTGTGTGCGTGTGTGTGTGTGGCTTTTAGGTGTTGCTGTGTGAGAGAGAGAGAGAAATGCGGTTCTGAAATATCTCTTTAGCCAGTCTGTTAGGATTTTCTTACAGTCATACTGAGTTTTGGGGTGAGTTTTCTATTTATTGTAATGTGAATATTTTAAATAATGATTAATTGCAGAATTTATAACCTTTTAAAGAAATTTCAAAATTCTAAAAATTCCTTGATAAATAGAAGGCTATAGTTATAGTTTTAGTAGTATAAATTAAGGTTATAGTAGTATAAATTAAAAAAATAGTATACAAAATGTACGTAAAATTAATTTACAAAAAACATAATTATCGAAAGTAGAAAGCCCATTTGGTATGGAGAAATGTACTGACTTTAACATTTTTGTATCTTGATAAAAATAAATTTTTATTAAGTTAATTAAACAGAAATTCAAAAATCAAAAATTCAATTCGCTGGAAATCGAACCACCGACCCTTGGTACGGCGATCCGCCATAGCAACTAATGCGCCACACAAAAAGTCGTCAAATGTAAGCAAAAATATTATTTTTAACGCTGTTGGTAAAAAAATATTGAAAACCGTATTTATAAATTACCACGTGAAAACTAAGGGGGAGGGAGGGGGTCTTCTCATATACTATGTATGGTCGCGAAAGGGTGGAGGGGGGTAAAAAGTTGGAAAAAATGGGTCACGTGGTTTTGGTATGTTCCCTTATAATAAACTCACAGTAATATGAACTCTATGCATTAGGCATGCATTTTAAAGTCGATTTCGTATGTAATCTCGATCTTATAAGTTTCAAATTCATTTGACAGTCCCCTTATGTCATCTAGTTTGTTGTATCATAATCATAATCGAATCAATGCAACCTATTGGCCCGAAGGATCTTAAAAGATTCCTGATTGGCCCTTATCCAAACATAAATGGCCCAATGTTTTTTTTTTTAGTAAAACGGAAGTAAAGTTACTTATTTTTTTTTTGGAAATACTGTTTAAAATACTTGAATTATTTTAATTAATATTTTAATTAAAATAATTTTAATTATTTTAATTTTCGTTCCAAAATCATTGTGATACAATATTTCTTTTTGAGATTACTGGCTATGGGCATTCTCCTTTCTTTAATAGGTTAAAAATAAAAAATCTGCAATCTTATATAATATTATAAGCTATTATATGTATATTGCATTGTCTTATACCTATTGCCTGTTTTATTATAAAATAAAGTGATACATTACTAAAAAATACGCGAGTGTCATTAAATAATTTATTAGGGAACTGAAAAGTAACGCAATCTTTACTTTACTTTTATATTTGTGACGAATAAACTTAAAAACTACTGGACCGATTTCAAAAAACTTTCATTAGTAGAAAGCTACATTTTTTCTGAATTACAAAAGCTATAGTTTGATGGTGATCAGTGAAGTTTTAATTAAATAATTCTATTATAAATTTAAAACATTTTTCAGAACAGTCTGCCATGTCAGCTAGTTTCTAATATTAATAATAAAACATAAATATTGTATTATTAACTACTCCGTAGTTTTTCTGTGCTGTGCTTATGACGTGAGTGACGTATGGAAAGCTGACGATTGAGAACAAAAGACAGTGGCCACGCCCCTTTTTAATGTGAATTCGCGTCCAGGCGTCCTCTTAAGTGAAATTAACTTAAATAAAATGTGTATACCTGCATGCAAATGTGTAAATATAATAAATAATATATTGGTTTTCTAGATTCACATCTAATATTAACGTTCTGACTATTTTTTGCGGTTTAATTCGAATTTTCCCTTAAAGCGGTAATAGAAACATAATTTTCATAAGTTGCTTCTAATACCGCCCCATGGCGTTGTTAGATGTTTTGCAATAGTTAGCATTTTAGATTTTATTTCTTTTAATACGTAATTTTCGATGTTTCTTTTAACTTGTTTGATTCTTAAGAGTATATTACATAATTTGATCAATTAACGCCATACATTTTGTCTCATAGATTTTCTTTTAAACAAGATTCGACGTAAGCAATAATTTTTAGTAATGTATGGTAATGTATTTTAAATAATATCTCATATCAAAATTAAGAAACTTTTTGACACCGAAAAATAATCATAGCAATGACATCCATCAAAATACGTTTGCATTAAAGCAGAAATTTTAGCCAGTTATTGTTTATTTTTGCTGTCGCTAATAGAATAAAGTAATCTTCATACTTAATTCTATTACCGACCCGTACGGTCTTATTTATAAAAATCTCTTATTGTAATCGGTCTTTCGCACTATGTGGCCAGCCCATTTCCACTTCAGCCGGCTAATTCTTTGAGCTATGTCGGTTACCCTTGTTTGTCTACGGATCTCCTCATTTCTGATGCGATCACGTAGATAAATACCGTGCATAGCCCTCTCCATAGCCCGCTGCGCTACTTTGAGCTTGTGGATTAGGCCTATAGTAAAGCACCACGTCTCGGATCCGTGTACCAAGTTCTTCCAGGGAACCCTCCAGGATGACTATATCGTCGGCATATCGCAGGTGTGTGATGTATTCGCCGTTGATGTTAATGCCACGTCGTTTCCACTCCATCATCTTGAACACGTCTTCCAACGCAGCGGTGAACAGTTTTAGGGATATGACATCCCCTTGTCTAACACCTCTCTGCAATTGGATGGGGCTCGTTGCTGTGTCGTGTACTTTGACGGACATGGTGGCGGATGAGTACAAACATTTCAACTCCTCGATATACCGGTAGTCGATCCGGCACCGCTGGAGAGAATTTAGTACCGCCCAGGTCTCAATAGAATGAACGGCTTTCTCATAGTCCACATAGGCAACACATAACGGCAAATTATACTCCTCGGTCTTTTGTATAATCTGCCGCAGTGTGTGTATATGGTCTATGGTGCTGTAGTCTTTTCGGAATCCTGCTTGTTCGGGAGGCTGGAAGTCGTCAAGCCTGCGTGCAATGCGATTTGTGAGGACCCTCGAAAACAGCTTATAAACGTGGCTCAGAAGTGCAATGGGCCTGTAGTTCTTCAAAAGGGCATTAATAATAATAATAATAACGCTTCACACTCATAGCCCCACACTAGGATTCCCTGTTTCGTGGGTGCCATGGACAACACACAAGACAAGGACATTCACACCCAGACCGAGAACAGAAATTCAAACTCATCATTCAAATTTCCACCTCGCTGGGAATCGAACCCAGGACCCTTGGCGCGGTGATCTGGCATCGTAACCATTGCGCCACGCGGGTCGTTATCGCCCTTCTTGAAGAACAGCGTCACCACACTTTTGCTCCACGCTTCCGGGGTAGTTCCGGTTGATGACGGAATCGAACAGTTTTTGGAGCGCCACTAGAAAGGGTTTTCCTCCAGCTCTCAGAAGCTCGGTTGTGATTCCGTCATATCCCGGTGCCTTGGTGTTTTTAAGCTGTTTGAGAGCCTCTCTAATCTCATACAGGATAACGTCCGGGATATCTTCGGTTTAGCTCGCTTGTCGCTCTCCTCGCGAGGAGGTGGAGCTTGAGAAGAGGAATACTACCGTCCGTAGTATCTCTCAGTCTCCCTCAGAACTTCGGGTTTCGACGAAACCATGGTGCCGGACTCGGTCTTCAACCTCCTAAGCTGACTTTGCCCAATAGACAGATCCCTGGCGAACACTTTTGAGCCCTGGTTTCGCTCAATAGTGCTTTTTACACAATTTGCGTTGTGTTTTCGCAAATCGCGTCGCCTGCACTTGGAGATCTGTTCATTCATTCATTGAGCCGTTGGTATTCCCTCATAGAGGTTGGAGACTGCACATATAGTTCTCGTTGATCCCTCATAAGACCGAGAGTTTGTTCTGAGAGAACCTGAGATCTACCACTAGGGTGGGTCTTGAAATACTTCGACCCTACCTCGTGGACAGTTGTTACCATCCTGGTGTTATAATCGTCCACTGACGTGCACGATTCTAGGTACGCAAAACGGTTTTGCAGCTCAAGTTGAAAGTTTTAAGATCCCTGGATTTGGATAGGTGTTGGGCGAAGCGTAGACTTCATCAGGCGTGACCGTTCCAGCTTTAGGTCGATATTTAATGTGCCTCTTACAAGTCAGTGATCGCTTCCGGTTTTAAACCTGCTGATCACAGAGACATCATTAAATATGTGCCGTTTGTCTGCCAGAATGAAGTCTATCTCATCAGGACTTATCCAAGTCCACTTGTGTTCGCTATTCGCAAATTATAACTTATTCCAAATTCAAATCTCCCGCCGATTGAACGTGGTTCGCGGATTGGCCAATAACAAGACTCAGTCGACCCGACAACGACCGAACAGCCGACCAATGGTGGACTACGAAGAACCTCACGCGATTGAGAAAAGGAGTGATGGCGGCGCGCGGCTAAGAATCAGATTCGTCTTACTTGAAAACGTTAAAAAAGGAAAGCAAAGCAAAGCAACAACCCATAATTGTCCCACTGCTGGGCTCGGGGTCTCCTCTCACAATGTGAGGGGTACAGGCCATAGTCTACCACGCTGGCCCAGTGCGGATTGGTAGACTTCACACACCTTTGAGAACATTATGGAGAACTCGCAGGTGTGCAGGTTTCCTCACGATGTTTTCCTTCACCGAAGCAAGTGATAATTAACTTGTAATACGCACATAATATTTGAAAATTAGAGGTGCGTGCCAGGATTTGAACCCGGGCCCCCGCGTTCGGGAGACCAACGTTCTAACCACTAGGCTATCACTGCTTCGTTAAACTTAAACTAATCTAAAACGTTAAACTAATCTAAAATACGTCATATAATCAGTGCCTCCCTGAACTTCCTTCCAACCTTAATATACGGGATCCCGTGGGAGCATAATTAAAGTGTAATAGTTGTGATTCCAACAAGCATTGTGAGTGGTGTGCACCAGCACCAGCGTAACTTGCACGTTGACAAACTACCTTCGAGTGCTACAAGGCTGAAGTGGAGAGGCGTCTCCTGGAAGACCTATATCAATGTACGGAAACCCCACTTGTATTTGGCTTCGACTGTTCCCGAACCACATTTTTCAATATATCGGCGGGACTATTCTTTCTTTAAACGCGTATCCCGACCCAGAGTACCTTCAAGGGCCTTCGGCAGGCCGCGTAGGTACAACTTGCGTTGCGGCTTCTTTCTGAAGAAGGAGTTCATCATGAAGAGACCTTTCTTCTCCAAAAAGTTAGCCAGCAAGTGTCCTCGGTGGTTCTGTCGTCCAATGTGTAGGACCGTAGGGACCCACTTTCATCTCGGCGCCGCTTTGCATGCCCAGTCTCACGTTGAAGTCCCCCATCACAACATTGAAATGAGCTTTACGGCCTGGCCACGGGCATGGGCGACGCGAACAGCGAAGCGGCAGGCGGCGCGACAATTCGCTCGGCACAGTTTGACGGCCACGGGACAAACGTTCACCGCCGCGACCAGATAGGGCGAAAGCATAATTTCTTTATCAAAGACTAGGAAATTGCCCTCGCTTCACTTTGGGAAAAATAGTAAAAAAAATATATAATATAGCCTATGTCACCTGGGGATAGTGTAGCTTCCCAACAGTGAGAGAATTTTTCAAATCGGTTCGGTAGTTTCGGAGCCTATTCAATGCAAACAAACAATGAAATCTTTATTCTTTATAATATTATAGTAATAATAGATAACTCGATATTGCTTAGAAAATAATAGTTTTTTGGTTAAAGACAATTTTTGCTAGATTTTGCGGAAAACATGATATGAAAATGAGAGGATGATCCATTCACATCACCCTTTTGAGTAGAATTATTTATTTATTTTTAAATTCATTGTTTAGTTCGGCGACCGAACTAGTGAGATTTTTTTCTCATTAACAAATCTACGATAGAATTATCTATGTAACGAATCGAATTAGTGAGAACAAAGAGATTTTAATAGGAATTATTTTTATTTCTTCCCACAATCTCTTCACTACATGTATATGCTGTGCGTGGTTAGACTTTCAAATAGGTGACCTAGCTAGTATTTCAGCAATAAAAGTCTCAGCGTTCATTTTTCGCGGCGAAAACAACTAAACTCATTTAATCAAACCATAACTTGTCTAACATTAAATGCCACTTCTAGTAACCATCTCGTACGGATGTATATCTTTGGTACAAATCTGCGACATCTAAGCCTGAGCCGGATTGTGCGATATTATGTGGGTAATTGTAAAAATTGAATGCATTGTCTTGAATCATGTACGTTCCTCCGTAAAAAAATCTTTGTATAAATTTCCTATATTTTAATGTTCTCATGTTAAGTGAATTTGTAAATTCTTAATGAGAATAAATATCTAAAACCCAAAAATCACTGCGCGCTATTCGCCGCGACTGACGCTCGACTCCGTGGCTCGCAGCGTACAGATTCATAGCTTTGTTTTACTCGCCCGCCACGCCGCCAGTCGCCCACGCGATTCGCCCGGTACATTTCGCCGGTCGCTTCGCCGGTCGCCGTTGCGCGTGGCTTGATACGTACATTGCTATGAGTTTATTTTAGTCGCTAGACGCCTCGCCGTTCGCACCGCGCGAATATTCGCATCGGCGAATGTCCCGTGGCCAGGCTGTAAGGTACGCTACCCTGGATGACACCCTCCCAACTTACACAATGTTGTTGACGAGGGACTTGTGAACGAGAAACCCGACACCACCTTGGGACAGATGTTCGCCCTTCCAGTGATAGAACAAGTTTCCGGATTTGAGTATTATCGTGTCCTCCCCCTCTCTTCGGACTTCAGATAAACCCACAATACTCCAGTTTAACTGGTCTATCTCTTCTTCCAGCTCTTTCACCTTGTTGTCGGTCCTCAGTATCCTGGTGTTATATGTTGCTAGGTGCAGAAGTCGTTTTTGAGATTGGTAGCCCGATCTCTGCCGGCGATTCTTAGCACCCCCTGCCCCGCCGTTACCATAGCCGCTACCATAACTAGGAATAGTGGGGCTACCGGGGACTGGGGGCCGAGGCTTAGTTGTGGCTATCATAAGGGGGTTGTAGCTGGTAGTCACCACGCTTGGCCAGTGCGTGTTGGTGACCGCAGTAGATGTTCTTAGTCCGCAGGGAGACGCTGCTGCCCGTCTCCTGGAATATCCTATTAGTCGCCTTTTACGACATCCCAGGAAGAAGTAGGAGTGGTGCTATTCTACAAAGTGGACCCGGCACCACACGGGGGAATCATACCTATTTACAATGATTAAATTGGGGTTTATTTACAATGATTGAAGTTTTACGTATTGATTTTATATCCAATAAAGCAAAGAAATAGAGTTTAATACTTGTTCATAATGTTATTTTGTTCCTATAAATACATATTTCGATTTTGCATAGAACTTGGCACTCATTTAGATCTCCATTCTTTTTGCGGCGAAGCCCACAGCCAAGCATAATTTTTGTACTGAACTTGGCTCTCCTTGTTTACATTTATGTTTTTGGTGGGATATCATTACTTTTTGTAAAGAAA
Source organism: Thymelicus lineola (assembly GCA_963932265.1). Taxonomy (NCBI): domain Eukaryota; kingdom Metazoa; phylum Arthropoda; class Insecta; order Lepidoptera; family Hesperiidae; genus Thymelicus; species Thymelicus lineola. The sequence continues at coordinate 12,452,603 of OZ010694.1, forward strand.
AATATACCCTGTCCACAAATCTTAGAGACTAAATAGACGTTTCATGGATGACCAGTTTCAGGTGTAAATTAAATAGTGATGACCATAAACCGGAAAGCGAATCGAAAAACACGCATGGTACAACACATTACAACGACTTTCCGCAAGGGACAGCAAACGGAAGTGTCCGTAAAAACGCGTAAAATTACGGGTGGGGCTGCGGTGCGGTCAAAAACAGCTATGTTCGAATATCTATTTGGCGGACACTAGCGCCATTGATAAGGGTAGCATAACTCAGCAAACTTCACTCTGTTTACAACAGCCATGTTCGTATATCTGTCACACACTAGCGCCATTTAGAAATGGCCATTATTGGAAATTCTATTTTCTGTAAACCGCTGGAAACCTTTTCAACTTTCCCTTCATGTAAGATAGCCCTCGTTCTACTTCAATACTCCATGCGCTGAAGTATGCCATATTGAGCCCCGCGTGCCTTAGTGCGAGTTTTACGTAACATAACGGGCTCACAATGTAAATGCGAGTTGGCTAAGATTTGTATGGGACCAAAGTTTTTCTTTTCACTGCCGCTAGATGGCTCTGCTTCGGTCCCATACAAATTTTGTATGGGGACACCACTTATTTTTCAACTTTTTTAATTTTTTTGATTTTTTCCTACGCTTACACATAATTACCGAGCTGGATTCCAAATTTCATCCTTCTAGGTCATCTGGAAGTAGGTTAGATTTAGGTACTATATGTCAGTCAGTCAGTCAGTACTAAAATTTACGACTTTTTGACCTTCATATCTTCTACATGTCCTTATGGATATAATTAAACACACGTAGTTTTATGTGTTTAAGTTAAAGAGGTTATGAGTTATAAAAGGGTCAAAAGTGGCACCAAGTGGTTCGTGTAATATTACACTCGGCGCTGGCTAGCCAGTTCCTTTGCTTGAACTTGGCTTGACACGCTGCCGCGTGTCCAGATTTACACAAGCCTTAACAGATGTCCAAAATGCTCACCTCCTCGAGTGATGCAGAGTTCAGCAAGTTTGCACAAATTGTCCTTTACGCGGTTTAGAACACTTCTCTTCGAACTTTGTCAAAAGCAGTCACTATTCTTAATTTTAATTCGTCTCTGTTCGAATACTCCGTAGCATACACAACACTTTTAACCTCCCCCCACAAATATAAATCCATCGGTGTGAGGTCCGGGGAGCGCGCCGGCCATGGCACAGATCCTCCTTGCCCTATCCACCGATCACCGAAGTGATCATCTAAGTATATTAAGTATGTCTGTAATATTCTTTATTACCTCGTATCTACCAAACGGCTGGACCAAATAATACAATTAAGATATCGTTAGATTCGTTTTGATAACCCAAGTATTCTTAAATAAGTGACATTAAAAAAATAGTGGCTGTGAGATGTCACTGTTTGAAGTATCAAAAAATAAAAATAAATCGAATAATGCAATACGGGTATCAAACTAAAGAGCTCAGCATAAGGATTTCAAAAAGGTATAATATCATGATACCTTTTTTGATGGCAGGCAGTTTTTTAATTTTAAACTTATACTAGTTTAGTGGTCGGTAATAGAAACATAAAAAACGGTATTAGAAACAAACATCATCCATGCGTCGGTAATAGAAGCAATCGCTATTTTAGATTCAATTATTATTTATTAAATATTGTGTGATTTAATACTGAATTTACGTACTGAATATCATAGGATATTTAATCATGTTAAAGAATAAATTAAAACACCTTTTCTAGCATAACAACATATATCTAATTTTCTGAAGTTCATCCAAAGTCGGCTTAAACTGGCGGTAATAGGCGCGTTTACCTTATATTGTCATAGAACAGACATTTCAAACAAAATGTGTCCCGCCCGGGAAGTTCGATTTTCAAAATTTTGCTCCCGTTCTCATTTCAAAATCGAACGAATCCATAGAAGATTGAAGCCACGTGGCGCCAATGCATTGGGACATACATGGTGTTCGCGGTGTCGGTTCTTTACGCTAGTAATAATACTTCAATGCTATTTCATAGATAGTTACGCAAGTTATGAGCTTCTTTTGTGCCAGCGACGCATCGGTGATTTCTTTGGTGTGACTTACCACTAGGTGGCATATCTGCTCGTATAGTGGCGTAAATAAAGTTTATATTTTAAATTAGTGTGGAATTTAAGTTAGTGAGGAATTTTCCCTATTTTGTGGACTTAGCAAAGAATGCATTCAACTCTTTTGTTTTGTCATGCTGGTTCCTTTCTTTGCCATTATTGCTAGATGGATATCATACGTGAAATGTTACTACAGTACCTAATTTTTACGCAGACACAGAATACACATACTACTAATATAATATTATAAATCTGAAAGTTTGTATGCGTTTGATACTCTTTCACTCAAAAACCACTGAACGGATTTTCATAAAATTTAGCTCACAGGTAGACCATGATTTGGAATACGGCAAAGGGTACTTATTATCTCGAAAAACGCAGCTCGCAGGGGTAGAATCAGTGCCGGATTTATATTTTTATGAGTGTAGGCCAATTAATTTTCGCCGCCCCATGTATCTTCTAAAATAATAATTTTCCATTCATAGAAAGGAAGACACTGAATTAGTCACTAACAAAGTGCGTAAAAAAACAAGAATTACAAGTTTTTGCGTCTCTTTTTAATAGCAAAATCATCTAAGTATAATATATCATCTTGTAAAATCTGCCGCCCCTAGGCCGCGTCCTATACGGCCTTTTGACAAATCCAGGACTGGCTAAAATTATCTAAATGCAAGCTTCAATCTTTATAACCAAATCATTTTTCAGTCTGACGACTTGTAATTCATACTTTGTTAAAAAGGCCCTTTTGTTAGCTTGAAGTCTTAATCGTCCCTCGGGTTTATTACAATACTTCCTCGGTTTGTTCCTGGTGACACGAGGTGTTTAAGGATGACGTCACACAAAAGGCTCGAGGGTTTTCATCTTGGGAATAATTCTATTGTCCCCACTCGTTTATCAAGACATTTTTGAAGAGACTCGCCTGACCGGAATAACTTACGTTATAATAAGTTTTCTTATTGTTTTCTTCACGATTTCATATATCTACTAATGAATTATGGGAAATATTTCTGGAATTGTTAATATTATGATGTTCTTTTCTATGTGAGTAAGAGGAAAACGAATAGGAGGAAGATGTAAATTGTGATTACCAGAGATAAAGAAGGAATAGGGAAACAGCTCAAACAGCTGATTATTATTAGTTCTGCAAAACGTTAATAACACGCTAAAACTTGTGGCTTTTAAAGTACCTAATTAGTTGAAATACTAGCTGACCCGGCGAATTTCCACGTTTATTTTTCTAAAACTATTTTTTTTCTTAAATAAAAGTAGCCCAAGTTACTGGGTGAATTTCCCAAGTGCATTTTTGAGACGGCGAGGTTGAAAATTAATGTGTGGAGGTAAACTACAATTATGCATAATTTTATATAGGTAGTTTAAGTAGTGATCTACATGATAGTGAAGTATTCAGAGGTATTTAATACATAGATTCTTAATAAAAAAATATCTAAGACCTAAAATCTAATTCCGGTGTACTGTCCAAACTGCGTTTATTTACATATTTTAGTAATTTAATTTTTTTTGGTAAATAAATTTCATTGAAAGGGAATGTTTTTTACAAATACATTAAATAACACAACTGATATATATTTATGGAGTAATTTAAGATTAAAAAACAGCTCTTAAAAGATCTTTTAAAAATGTCCTACAAAAAAAAGCAATACCGGTGGCGCATTTTGTATACTTCATTACTTGTTACTTCACGATTTGGAAGACACCTTACTGGCTCTCCCCGCACCGTTCAGTGGTGCTCTTGCAAACTGCGTGTTAGGATGACAGACTGGCTGCGTAATTTTCCTGCCAAACACGTAAGTACTAACTGCGGTGGCGCAGGAATACAAAATCATCCAATTCCGATGTCATGTATATTAGTAAAAGTACAAAGCAGATTATCTAGAAATTTTATGGAGGGTTCCATTAATGGTTTTCAGCTATAATTGTGAAATAAAAGTTAACCTGTGACTAAAAGTTTTCTTTAAAATTCAAGTTTTGTCTCTGATTCTAAGTCCGGTGGCGCAATCTCAGTGGCTCCGGTGGCAAATCAAAGCGTATAGGGAAGTATAGGCCACAGAAACACAAGCGTGTCTCCATCTATCCATCAGCCCTTGGAGGTCCACTGCTGGATATAGGCTTCCCCTAACTTGCACCACTCTGACCGGTCCTGAGCCTTCTGAATCCAGTGGATGCCCGCTGTCTTCTTCAGGTCATCAGTCCACCTGGTTGGGGGGCGTCCTATGCTCCTTTTTCCGAGACGTGGGCGCCATTCGAGGACCTTTCTTACCCAACGGTTATCGATCCTTCGCACTATGTGGCCCGCCCATTGCCACTTCAGCCGGCTAATTCTTTTAGCTATGTCGGTTACCCTTGTTCGTCTACGGATCTCCTCATTTCTGATGCGATCACGTAGAGAAATACCAAGCATAGCCTTCTCCATAGCCCGCTGTGCTTATCTGAGGTTGTGGATTAGGCCAATAATAAACCATGTCTCGGATTCGTATGTCATCACTGGCAACACACACTGCTCGAACACCTTAAACTTCAGGCACTGAGGTAGTGTTTTGGACGACAATATTCATATATTGTCGTCTAAAAAAATTGTGTTCGGAGTTTCCCGAACGCAGCTCATCCGAGTTGGATTCTACAAGTGACTTCTTTCTCGAAGTTGGACTTACCCATCTGGATCACTTGTCCCAGGTAATTGTAATCGTCTAGAACTTCGAGAGCAGCGCCGTAAACAACAACCGATACGGGTGTGACATGGACATTCGACATGATTTTCGTCTTGTCCATGTTCATCTTAAGACCCGCCCGTTGTGAGGCGCTGTTCAAGTCCCCGAGCATTGTACCAAGTTCTTCCAGGGAACCCGCCAGGATGACTATATCATCGGCATATCACAGGTGTGTGATGTATTCGCCATTGATGTTAATGCCATGTTGTTTTCACTCCATCAGCTTGAACACGTCTTCCAACACAGCGGTGAACAGTTTTGGGGATATGACATCCTTGTCCGACACTTCTCTGCAGTTGGATGGGGTTCGTTGCTGTGTCGTGTACTCTGACGGACATGATGGCGGATGAGTACAAACACTTCAACACCTCGATATACCGGTAGTCGATCCGCCACCGCTGGAGAGAATCTAGTACCACCCAGATCTCGATAGAATCAAAGGCCTTCTCATAGTCCACATAGGCTATACATAACGGCAAATGATACTCCTCGGTCTTTTGTATAATCTGCCGCAATGTGTGTATATGGTCTATGGTGCTGTAGCCTTTTCGGAATCCTACTTGTTCGGGAGGCTGGAAGTCGTCAAGCCTGTGTGAGGACCCTCGAAAACAGCTTATAAACGTGGCTCAGGAGTGCAATGGGCCTGTCTAATTACCGCTAAAAGGAGTCCGTTCATCTAGACTCCTACTCTTAAAAATGTACATATCTTTAAAGTATTAAATGATCCTGCCTTTATGATTTCTCGTTGGCAAAAATCAATTTCGGTGGATCAAATTCTAATTCCAGTGGTCCTAATTTCGGTGGCATTTGATAGTGTAATTTGATAATATCTTGGGAACAAATAATTTTTTTTTCAATCTCTACTTTATGACTAATTATTACTACTATTTACATATTACTTATGCCAAATACAGTGTATTAGAAACAGTAAGCTTAAATTTAATCAATTTCGGTGGCTTGGATTTTAATTCCGGTGATCCTTTAATAATTTCGGTGGCATTTGATAATTTCAAAAGGAAATATCTCATGAACTAATAATTTTTTTTCGATCTCTAGTATATGATTAATTAGTACTACTTTTTATCTATTATTTAGGCCAAATTTTTTTATCAGAAACAGCAAATTTAAATTCGCCACTGTAATTAGCAGCCCCGGATCTAAGGGGGGGCAAACCGGGGCACTTGCCCCGGGCGGCAGTTTCATGGGGGCGCCAAATCCTTGAGACAAGAATTCGAAATATCGAACAAATGAATTTTTATCAAGTAATCGAATCTTAATATAATATGTTTAAAAAACAAACTTTTCAGTGCTACCCGCAAGCTGTGAGCGAAGCTTCAGCAAACTGAAAATAATTAAAACTTATCTACGTTCTACAATCAGGATCAGTCAGGATCTGGCCTCGCGATCCTAGCCATTGAAAACAAAAGTGCCTATGCGACCAGTGAAGTATAATGACATAGAACAGACATCTGGAACAAAATGTGTGTCCCGAAACCGCGATGACGCGTTCTTTTTTTAAACTCTAGAAGGCGATTTACACAATTGCCATAGAGTAACTTTGTATAAGACACTTGCCGAACCACGACAAGCAGTCAACGACTCTAAATCTTTAGATCTTCCAAATGTTTGATTTAATGTTTAATTGAATTCACTGAGTAATATAATACACATAATTTATTATTTACCAAAGAGTAGGTACTATAGTCATTCTTATCGGGCTTATTTATTTGTCCATTAACACGCTTACGGCTTGCCAAGTGTGTAAGCCCGCCTCATGATTTTTTCAATTCAATTCAATTCCATTCAAGTCAATTTATTTGCATTTCATTCAAAAATGGCGGGAACATTACACGATAATTGAAATAAATTCGTTTTAGTTGATTTAAGTTAATATTTTGTTTTCTTACTGATGAAATGTAATACCATTTTCTTTTTTTGTTTTTTTTACGTGCAATTGTGACAGGTTCATATCACGCAAGATGGCATTTTTTCAGTTTGTTATTAAACAATTTTGACATGCGGCCGCAATGAGCGCAGGCGAGTGACAATTGAGTGAGTGAATGAAGTAAGCCACCCTGGCTGCAATGCATTTCCCCGACTCGATGTTCGGGGTGTCTGTTCTATACGAAGTCAATATATGCGACGGACTTTGAGGAGCTAATAGATTCTTTCGCAGAAAAGAAAGCACGCCGTGTAAAGTTGTAGTCTTTCCTGGTTATACATTTTTTCTATGTTTCTGTCACATTTATGTCACAAATGGAAGTAATTAGTTACTAGATAATAAAAAATGTGAGCCGTCACGGGATGGCTGGCAGATGTGAAACATACAAAATATACAAGTGCTTAATGCAGATTTTAATCATAAAATAAAATTTTAAATAATGAAATTAAAATAAATTAAAAATCAATTTTCAAACATTATATGCAATATAAATTGCACAAATTTTTATCTACTCTCTTGGTGGTCTTGCGTCTTCAAAAGGGCGTTTCCCTTCCATCCATCCATCAGCCCTTGGAGGTCTACTGCTGGACATAGGCCTCCCCTAACTTGCGCCACTCTGACCGGTCCTGAGCCTTCTGAATCCAACGGATGCCCGCTGTCTTCTTCAGGTCGTCAGTCCACCTGGTCGGGGGGCGTCCTATACTCCGTTTTCCGAGACGTGGGCGCCATTCGAGGACCTTTCTTCTCCAACGGTTGTCGGTCCTTCGCACTATGTGGCCAGCCCATTGCCACTTCAGCCGGCTAATTCTTTGAACTATGTCGGTTACCCTTGTTCGTCTACGGATCTCCTCGTTTCTGATGCGATCACGTAGAGAAATACCGAGCATAGCCCTCTCCATAGCCCGCTGTGCTACTCTGATCTTGTGGATTAGGCCAATAGTAAAGCACCACGTCTCGGAGCCGCATGTCATCACTGGAAACACACACTGCTCGAACACCGACTTCAGGCACTGAGGTAGTGTTTTGGACGACAAGATATTCGGACGCAGTTTCCCGAACGCAGCCCATCTGAGTTGGATTCTACGAGTGACTTCTTTAAAGAAAGAAAGAAAGAAAGAAGAAAGAAATACTTTATTCCAAGTTACAAGCAGATATGGGTATAAAAAAAAACTAAAACAATAAGATTATAGTTAAGCTGCTGTAAGCACTATGGAAAAGGATCGCACTCAGTAATTGCTGTGGAGAACCACAGCACTGATATTCTGTGCGAACCAGTTTTGGAGTTTCTTTCTCGAAGTTGGACTTACCCATCTGGATCAGTTGTCCCAAGTAATTGTATTCGTCTACAACTTCGAGAGCAGCGCCGTCAACAACAACCGGTACGGGTGTAACATGGACATGTGACATGATTTTCGTCTTGTCCATGTTCATCTTAAGAGCATTGTACCAAGTTCTTCCAGGGAACCCGCCAGGATGACTATATCATCGGCATATCGCAGGTGTGTGATGTATTCGCCATTGATGTTAATGCCACGTCGTTTCCACTCCATCAGCTTGAACACATCTTCCAATGCAGCGGTGAACAGTTTTGGGGATATAACGTCCCCTTGCCTGACACCTCTCTGCAGATGGATGGAGTTCGTGGCTGTGTCGTGTACTTTGACGGACATGGTGGCTGATGCGTACAAACAATTCAACACCTCGATATACCGGTAGTCGATCCGGCACCGCTGAAGAGAATTGAGTACTGCCCAGGTCTCGATAGAATCAAAGGCTTTCTCATAGTCCACATAGGCGACACACAACGGCAAATTATACTCCTCGGTCTTCTGTATAATCTGTCGCAGTGTGTGTATGTGGTCCATGGTGCTGTAGCCTTTTCGGAATCCTACTTGTTCGGGAGGTTGGAAGTCGTCAAGCCTGCGTGCAATGCAATTTGTGAGCAGCCTCGAAAACAGCTTATAAACGTGGCTCAGAAGTGCGATTGGCTTGTAGTTCTTCAAAAGGGCTTTATCGCTCTTTTTGAAAAACAGAGTCACCACACTTCTGCTCCACGCTTCCGGGGTAGTTCCAGTATGGATGACGTTATCAAACAGTTTTTGGAGCGCCACTAGTAGGGGTTTCCCCCCAGCTCTTAGCAGCTCGGCGGTGACACCGTCATCTCCCGGTGCCTTGTTATTTTTAAGCGTTTGACTTAGGCTACAACAATAAATAGCAAAATTTGAAATTTTTTTGCACCTATTCAAACAAAATATAGTTATTATTCTCATAAATTAATTTTAAACATTTTTATAAAATTTTTGAAATTCGTTTTTGTAAAATATGACAAACGTAGATGTGCCGTTGTATTATTGGGTGAGCGACATGGTGTTCGCGATGTCGGTTCTATACGCTAGTAATAATACTTCAATGTTCATTGGCAATTTTATCAGTTTTTCTCAAACGCTGAAGGGAGGGGGCGCCACTATCAAGGATTTGCCCCGGTTCAAAAAAACCGTAGATCCGGGGCTGGTAATTAGGCAAAATTCGTGTTTGTTGAAATTCACCCTACTCCTTGTTACATCAGATATCTGCCAGTAAAAGTCCCGTGAAAATCGGTCCAGCCATTTCAGAGATTAGACGAAACCAACAGACAGACGGACAAAAATTGTAAAAAATGTAGGTACCGTGTATACATCCAAAAGCACTTAGTAAAAAGCGATTATTTTAATATTACAAACAGACACTCCAATTTTATTTATTTGTATAGATATAATATATTTATTATTCAATCATTTATTATTATCTTTGAAACCTATCTGTCTAGCTACCATCTTATTGCTTGTGTTAGTCGCCCAGCGATTCCTCCTTTTCCGGCTGGAAGCATTCTTACTTACTCGCATTCGTCTTCTTCTCCTTTCCATGAGCGACGGTGACCACCTTACCATCATTTATAAGTAAGCTCGTTTAGTATCGTTATACTTTGTTGGTAAACTGTAGATAGTAGATAGACTAGTAACTATATAAATAATACGTAGTAAAAAGTAAACAACTTATAGGAAACAGATGGACACTTTAGGTGGATGGTATTTACTCAACTCAAATCAATTCAAAAATCTTTGTTCATATTGGTATCACTGATTCACGTCTTTTTTTAATCTACCAGCTTTTCGGAAAGGTATTTACTCCTCTGATAGAAGGAGTGGCCCACGTCCCCAGGAATTGATAGCTCAGATTATAAAAAAGGCCCTAATAGGTATACATATAGGCATAACTTGATCGAATAATAATATAAGTATCTCGATCAGTAAAAGATTTGTTGAAGCCGTCGAAGGTTACAGATCAACGAAGGGAATATAGACAAAAAGCGGTCATGTAACTCATTTTATCCGGAGCAAAGACATTGATGGCATTGAACTGGGAGCCTTGGGAATTCTGAGGACAACCTATAATTGTTATTGTCGTATTTGTACGTGTTACAATTAACACATTCACTGCGTTAGGAGACTTATTCGATCTCTTGCAAGACTTTCGTATTGTGCGGCGACTAAAATCGTGTTGTTTCACTCTGTTGCGGGAGGCCCTAACTTCTAAAGTTCTTTGTGTAATTGTAAGACAAATATACATATTTGCTTCTTACTGAAACATGGATCCAAGAGCGTTAAAAAAAACTTTAGAGATGGATTAGGTCTCTAACGCACTGTAGTATAAAATGTTTCATTCCTTGCGTTAGGAGACGTGTTGATACTCGTGAATCGTACCCCTCGTAGCCGCAAGTAAGGGAGGGCGGGGAGCGCGGGCACTGCGTGTATTTGTTTTAGTGTTGTTCAACTGTCGATGCGGACGGTCACGCGCATGTTTGGAAAAAATACTATTATATATTATGTTCTCTGTGTATTAAATATATTTTGAAATCTGTTAGTGAATAATGTTATGATGTGAATGTGTTAGTTCTTTTAAAAGAAAAAAGTGTAAAAAGTCCATTTATTTTGGTGTAAATAAGTTAGACTTAGAAATAAATGGTAAAAAATATAAAGAAAAATCATCATTATATCATTCCCATTTTTACCGACTTCAAAAAAGAGGAGGTATTCAATTCGACTGTATTTTTTATGTTTGTTACCTCAGAACTTTCGACTGGGTGAACCTAATTTGATGATTCGTTTTTTAATCGAAAGCTGGTGCTTGTCATGCGGTGCCACTGAGCGAGATCTGACAAGTAGTTTTTGAGTTATTTTGAAGTCAATAATTTTTTGGTTGTAAAATTTTGATTATTCAATAATTAAGTTAAGATTAAAAACGCAATTTTAATACCCTAAATCGATTAATTATCTAAAAATTTTCACTTGCGTCGTGGTTTCATAAAACCATACAATTTAATTTTCTTTTTCCATCGACAACTGAGATTTTATTTTATTGACATCACTAGTCACTACACATATTGAACTATCTTCCGTTGCGGTACGCGGTACAATCGATACCTAGTTTTTTTTTTGTGTTTGTAGTTTATCCTAATGATATATCTGCGTGCGAACCTATCAAAAGATAGACTAATAGGCTATCTTGAACCCACAAGAAATTCATAAATATATCATTGGTTTTGAGATAGATATAAATTATTTTCAAAATTGTTGTTTTAAGAGACTGATCAGGTCTCATACGCACCACAGGATAGTTCAGTTTCGAGATCTTTTAGGTCTCCAACGCAGGACAGGAAAGTTACTTGAAAAGTATGCCGCAGGGAACGTGTTAATCAGGAAAAATACAGAAGCTTTATAGCGGCAACTAAGCCCCGTGCGATCAATATAAACGCTTTTACACAAACGCTTACACACTCATACCCCCGCAGTAGGTTCTTACCTGCGTCGCGGGTGGCATGGACAACACATAACACGTTACAATGACACCCATGACCCAAGAACAAATATTTATCGGTCACATAAATATCTGCCCCGGCCGGGAATCAAACCCGGGACCCCTCGCTTTGCAGGCAGGGTCGCTACCAACTAGACTACAGGGTCGTCACACGTCAGGGACGTCATATCCTACTAATATTATAAACTAGGGTTCCGTCCGCTGCTTTGCCCGCGTTATCCGGGGCAATAAGTACCCTATATCTTATTTCAGATTAAGGTCTAGCTGTGTCTTTCATGAAAATTCGCACAAGCTTTCATATTTATAATATTGAGTACTTAGTAAGATGTGAAAATTTGTGCTGATAGCATTGTATCGTTATCAACTATTAGGACCTACCTATAGTCCACAATAAATTACTTTGACTTTGAAGATGTTTAGATGTATGTCTTTTCATCACGCGCTAACCGGATTACGATAAAACTTGACACTCAGATAGGCGTCAGGACAAGAAAATAGGGTACATCTTATCTCTGTTATGTGTTCTTTGGGATGACTGAGACGTTTTAATGTTTGTGATTTCGTTTTATGAAACCAATCTTCTGCCGCGGACGGAAACTAATAAGACTAGTAAACTAGTAACAAAAAACGTTGAATAAACCTGAGTTTATTCTTAATATCTGAATATTCCGGTTGACATTCGAGTTCGTTGACCTAATGTTAACGAGGTGATTTTAGAAGGAAGATGGAACTTGCAATCACTGTTCGGTTGTACATTGAAGTATTGCCGAGATAAATGGGACTTGTATTATAACCAGTGCCGGATTTATATTTTTATGGGTATAGGCCAATTTATTTCTGCCGCCCCATGTACCTTTCTAAAATACGAGTAATAATTTTCCATTCATAGTAAGTAAGGCACTAAATTATTCACTAAGAAAGTGCGTAAAAAAACAAGAATTACAATTTTTTGGGACACTTTTTTATAGAAAAATCATCTATAATATATCATCTGAAATCTGCCGCCCCTAGGACGCTGCCGCCCCTAGACCGCGGCCTATACGGCCTACTGGCAAATCCAGGACTGATTATAACAATTATAACTAGCTCTTGGAAACTGCAACCATAGCACGTTTGAAGTATTTCACGGTTAATCTAGGAGAAGGATGGTATCTAACCAACGGGAAATAACCCTATCACTGCATGAGTAGATGCCGTCGGAGTTAAATTGGATATCAACGAACTTCAAGAGATGGTACAATTAAGTAAGTCCATTGGGCTTGGATTCAAAGACGAAGAAAGACCTTTATATGCTTTCGTATGCTGCGCTCAATCTTCCTTTATTGATGAATTATTAACTGCCTTCACTTCGGATTGCAAGTAGTAAAACGGACAAAAATCTAGTGATCCCATAAATTATAAGGTAAAATAAAATATTTTCTCAATTAACTATACTAATATTATAAAAAGGAAAGATTTCATTGTTTGTTTGCATTGAATAGACGCCGAAACTACCGAACTGATTTGAAAAATTCGTTGGGAAGCTACACTATCCCCGGGTGACATAGGCTATATTATATTTTTTTTACTATTTTTACCGAAGCGAAGCGAGGGTGATTTCCTAGTTTTTCATATAGTTAATCCTTAATAACCTACAGTTTTAAAATGTTTAGAAGATAGCCGTTTTTAACTGCATTATTTCTGTTGTTAAGCACGGGATGACTCAGAATGGGTTAGTCTAGATCGATATCCCATTCTAAGCACGTGCTGCAGTTTAGGCGAGGCTGGTTAATTACACGGCCTTAATTATTATGGTACTATTCCACTGACCGTTACTCCAATTATTAACTAAGCAATTTCCTTAAGTTAGCCAAAACGTGTTATATTTACAGCGTTTGTGTACTGTTAACTGACTTGCAAAAAAATGAGGATGGCTTCAACCCATTAGTGGCCTCATGCCGACGCTCGGGTTGGCCACTAACCCCTTCATCAATCCGTACTGGAGCAGCGTGGTGGAGTATGCTCTAGGCCTCCTCAAGAGGAGAGACCTGTGCCCAGTAGTGTGCCATTAATGGATTTATCTCTTTTAAACAACATAGCATAATATGCATAGCTGATGTGAGCTATTGAGGAGTTGGATGGTTTGCATATAAACCTCGTTGCCTCAGTCTTAGCATAATAATATAACATTGCATTTTTATCAGGTTAACCAACATATTTTACTAAGAAGCTTAGGATACAATAGATTCATGGATGTTTTGTATCTAAAATTGCTATTTTAAATCAAATATTTACTGGGTCGTGCCGCTATCGGCGTGGCCTGGATCAACTGGGAAGTATAATAACTATATTTTCATATACTTTTGATCTTTTAATCGGTCAAGCGTTAAAATTCAACTCAATGCATTATATAAAATCCTATGTAAGATAAAGTTAACACAATTTTTATAACAACTGTAAAATTAATACATTGCTGCCCGGAATAGAATTTATAACTTCTCTGAAGACATAAAAATTATAAATAATGATTAAGTATATAGATATAAAAAATTATATTGAATTTTGAGTTTGGTATGTAGACATTTTGTTAAGAGCCTCATTTATAAAATGTGAGCTTCTGACAAAAAACTGACAACTTAAATATTTAAACATTTTGATTCCATGCTTGCCCTTTTTAAACGGTTTTATTTCATTACACTGTTACTATAAAACCAGGTATTTAATTTTTAGCTATTAACTTGTTAAAAGTTCTGAATACAATAAAGTAGTTTCTTGTTTATTTATTATTACGACTAAAGATAACTATTTGTATTATTAATTTCCCCAAGGGAAGGAAATGCTTACTGCTCTTTATAAATTCAAATACCCATTCTGTATATTGAGTTGTGCATAAATTTTAATTACCGTTCCGTAACAAATTTGAAAAGTTAGTATCAAAGTTCTGTAGCAAGGGAGATTATGACTATGTAGTTCTCTCATAATTCTTTCATGAATGGCCCTAATTTATAGTCGGCTGATATTAAGTTGAAGCCGTGCCAAGCGCAACAGTTAGTATCTGTTGCTTTGCTGTCGTATGGTTTTATAATACGAGTATTATGGTAAACGTAGTATGGTTGTGAAACTTTGGTTAGTGTTTTATTACAGGTACTGAATGTTTCTTTAATTCATTCAATTTATTTATTAATCTAATCATCTCAGTGCTAAGTAATCATATTTGTTAATGTTTATTTTAATATTTGATTTTAAAAAGTAATTTCAATAAGGAATAGTAAAGCAGATATAATCTAAAATAAGAAAATATAATATACAATATACTGTTTATAGCACAATGTGACCGAAATGTATTTAGTCCTTGATTTTCCATGCGTGAAGTAGACCCTTTTACACGGTGCAAAAATCCGTGACTTTATTATTGCACATCGAGCAATGATAGACAACTTAACAAATCTTCGCAAAGTGTAAAAAGGGACTACTTTAGTCACAAAAAAAGTAAATTTTAAGTTTGGGTTTAGGCAAGTGTATACAGTATACAATACTCGTGACTTAAGTAGTCTATTATTGCACGGCTCTAAGTACCCTCAGTGCATTTTGTTACATTTTAAACCTTTTACTTCAATTCTCTTTTCTCTATTTTGATCAAAATGTTATTAATGTCAAATGTTAGATTACAACGTTTTGTTTGTGATATTTTGATCGTAAAACTTATAGTCTACGAGGGTGAAGATTACTAATTATAAAATATATTCTTGTTATAACAATTTAACTGAACGAATGTTATTTGTTGAGTTTGCAGACTTAAGGGACACATTTGTAATTGTTAACTAAGTTTCACCAATATCAATGTTACTACCAGTTAACTAAGTTAACTGGTGAAATTACTAGTAGCTTTTAAGAAATCCGTTATCAAAATCACAAACAAAGATAGTGTTATAATAGTAACAGATAGATAATTTAAAAACTAAATACACGCTTTTAATGTGACAATGTACCTAAAGTAAAAATATTAAAAAACAATATTCAAAAACAATATTCCAAGAATATTAAAAAACAATATAATAATTAAAAAATCAAAAATATTTGATATTTTTTTACAATATTAAAAAACAATATAATAAGAATATTTTTTTCAAAACGAGCGTTTCAAAAAATGCACGTGACATTTTTCGTCACCTTTTGTGTCAACGTCACAGTGGTACAAATCTTATTTATTCGCATCATTTTTGACGTGACAACGTCTATTAAAACGATGAACGCCGGGTGCACGCACGAAAAATCATGACTCACTGTCATGTTCCGTGACGTCATGTCACGTTCCGCGAGCGAGAGTGCGGAACAAGCAATAGAGAGGCACGATCGGCTACGATCGGCCGAAGCGCTCGGTTCGTGCCGCATCATGTATCTCTCTTCCTTCACATTGTTAAAACATACTTGAATTAATTAGTGCAAATAAAAGTTAATTTATGAATCAAAATGTAGATTTCATTTCACTCCTTTTCCTATACAAAATAATGGTAATTTAATTAAAATGATTCAATTTTATCTATAAAAGTATGCAATCATTTCATCAATGTTTTGTCATGACGTTGTCACGTTAAACTACTGTCCGTAAACCGACTTTACAGACAACCATTTTTTTTTTCATTTATTTCATAACGCACCTAAAGAAGTATAACTTCAAAAAATTGTGACTGTGCTGGTAACCGTTAAGGAGCCAAATCTGAGTTTAGTATTAATTTTTATCTCAGAAATGCATTGTCATTAGAATTAAAGCAATTTGTAAAATTTAAACTAATTAAAATAAGAGAAAGTAGGTCTAATTATGCTTGCGATATTTGACCCACAAAAACAGGGTAAGCTAAATAAAACCATTTAATAAATTATAATACAATGCACTCAAACCGTTGCTTTAACCGCTTGCAACTTTAATTTATTTAATTATCAGTGATTACTTAAAGTGGTTTGAACTCCGGTCTCAAGTCTGGCAAATGCATGAGAAATCATGACAATAATTCAATTAAAAATTTTAATCGCTTTGTCAAGGAAAATTTTCAGCTGGAACTCCGGCAGTTTCTCGAATAATTATTCATAACGTAATGTGCATATCATTATGAGAATATGCATAATGCATCATGGAACATGGTACATTTTTTCAAATTTAATGATTATATTATATTAAACTAATAATATAATATACGTCTGTCTATCACAGGCATAGGCCCTTATTCATTTGATTTGTACCCTAATGCACGTTACAATTGATATTTATATAATAATTGTATTTTTTTAGCTAGGTTCGAAATCCCCTATGGTAATTAATATACGCCCTTCATGTCACGTCAATTATGTGTTCTATTATGTACAATGCCTTAAACAGAAGTAATGAAACACAAAGCAATGAAAACGGGACTAAAATACAATCAAATCTGTAATGAGTGTCCAAACGCCTCGAATCGCATTAAACTCCAAACCTCTCTTGTAAATTCGTAACTGCTCGAACGGGCCAGTATCAGTTCGTAGCTCCTCGTAGACACCCGCGTAGCTCCCACGTAGCACCGGTCCCGCGTGCTACGCGTGCTTTGTTGTAGCATTCGTTTTGACCGTGCAGTGAATATTTGAATCTTTCAAAGTGCAGTGGAAACGTGTTACGAATGAAATGAACATTCGATATTTTATTTCACACAAAAAGTTGTACCGTCAAGTGACACTTTAGGGAATACTTGCATGAATTAAGGTTATGTAACGTACTTGTTTATTACTTATTTTTTTTATAATACATCATGTTAATTCGGTTGCTAAGCACTATTTAGCTGTATAGTAATTAAAAATTTTAAACTTTATTTTCATGTAGGAGACTTTATTAAAAGAAATATATTATTGAAATGCATAGGCCAATAAGACCAATTTAGTAATTATGTACTAAAATTGTAGTGTTAAATCAAAATTAACTACTGCGATAATTTAAGTAAATCAATTACGTATCTTCCCGTTCATAAACTTAAATGATCTGATCTGAAACTAATATGATGGTAAGTGGTTGCCGCTATTGGAGGTATGTAAGGTTTAGGATCACCAAAGCGTTGCCAGCTAAGACCGCTTAGTTTAATAATGCAATAAACAATGTCCTCTACATATTTATCAGATATATCGATCTATACTATAATAAAACTCAAAGTGTCTGTTTGTCTGTCGGGGCATCACATAAAAACCCTTGAAAGGATTTCGATTAAAATTGGTAAAGTTGTTACTGATACCCTGGGTCATATTTAGACAAATTTTCATCCCGGAAAATTAAGGCGTTTTCCGGGAAAACAGGATAAAAGTTTGAATAAGTAAAAACATAATTTCCATATGCAAAGCTGCGGGCAACAGCTAGTTCAAATAAAACACGAGAGAATATTCTGAAGAAAGTAAACTTATTATGTTTTGCTTCATGAATTTAATTAGGAGAATTTGCTTCTTATTTAATAAAACTTTGTATACTGTGAGTACAACTCACCCTTGTTATAACTTATTGTGTTTTTAGTCGTTCACTCGTCAGCAATATCTTATTTTACTAGCGCTCTACCCGCGGTAATAATAAGTACTCTATACGTCATTCCAGGCCATGGTCTACCTGTGTGCAAAAATTCATGAAAATATGTTCAGTAGTTTTCGCGTGGAAGAGTAATATACAGTCATACAAAATTTAATAAGCGTGTACGGCTGAATAAAAAATATTAACCGAATTCAAAAAAGGAGGAGGTGTTCAATTCGACTGTATTTTTTTATGTTTGTTGCCTCAGAACTTTCGGCTGGATGAACCGATTTTAATGATTTTTTTAATCGAAAATTGGTGTTTGTCATGTAATCCCACTTTTTGAGCGATAGTTGATGAACAGTTTTTGATTTATCTCTATTTTTGAAGTCGGTTATTTTTTGTCAAGAATTATTATACGTTTGCAATGAATTGCATTGTCATCGAAGACATATTAAGTTAAAAGCTTCGACTCATACAAACTAACATACAGCACGCAATACAAGCTTGTTATAATAAATTATACAGTGTATCACTGTCAGCATGTTATAAATGAATTAAAAGTACTCCACTTCAAATTATAATGGCTGAGTGCATTTTTTCATTGGATATGTTCGTGACTGAGTGCCGTTCGGGAAATGATTATATGTATGGTTAATATGTGATAATTTGTGTTTACCATATTAGGCATATTAAAGAATAACTATGTTTTTATATTCAGTTAACAACTACAAACGCTACTACAATATTGTATGTGCACCCTACCCTTTTCACACTTATGTCTTTGTCCTCTGCCCAAAGGTTGTCTGGAAGAGATCGCTCTATAGCGATAAGACCGCCTTTTGTACTACATGCTATTTATATTATGTTCTAATGTAGATTACTACTATTTGGTGTGTACTGTCTATTCTATTCTATTCTACAAACGAAAAAAAGAAAGAAATGGTCATATGGTAAATGGTCACAGCCACCCACTAAAAGAGAATCATGAAAGCATAAAAAATAAAAAAATATATTAGAAAATTCTTCGATACTTACATCATTAACGTATAGCTCTTCTATTAGGACTTGTGTCGTTTGAAAAGAGTTCCATTCATTTTTTATTATATTTTTTTTATTAATAGAAAAATTACGAGCGCCAGGAAAGTAATTAATCTGCTCTGTTACTGGATCTGCAATCAATTTGTTAAAGATATTTCCCGCATAGGGAACGAATGATATGTAACTACCACAGGACCTACTCGCCAATCTACATATGACTACAGGTCATCAGAAGCGTCAAATGATAATAATTTTATTTAGTTAGTAGGTAATGTGTAAAATGAATAATTATATCTATACTAATATTATAAAGCTGAAGAGTTTGTTTGGTTGAACGCGCTAATCTCCGGTACTATTGTTTCGAATTTAAAAATTCTTTTTGTGTTCGATAATCCATTTATCGAGGAAGGCTAAAGGCTATATAACATCATATATTTAAGTAGTTAGTTTTTTCCACAAATTAACGCGGGTAAAACCGCGCAGCACAGCTAGTTATTGATAAAACAGAGAAACACATCTCTCGTTTCTTCCTTTCATATACGGAATGATAATCTTATTTACCCGTAAACCAATGACCGACTGGTTCGTCAGTACCGCCTTACCCCATTCGTTCTGAAAACTAATTCCACTTATTCGAATTACACCAGTTCCATTCAGCCTTGAAACATTGTCGAGACCTCTTCGGAATCCATTTACCCAAACTCCTTACTTACCAAACTTGTTCTTGTGCGTTTGGAGGGTAATGACGAATTGCTATACTTTTGTCTGTGTTTTATAATTTGACTTTCATAATATAAATATTACTAATATGTTTATCTATCTATCTATATTTAAAAAAGGTAAAAGTTATTGATTGGTGTATCAATGCACAGGCCAAATCCTTAAAGCTAGGAACTTAAAATTTCGCACACATATTTCTCTTATGACGTAGGCATCAACTTAGGAAAGATTTTTCAAAATTCAACCCCCAAGGGGATAAAATAGGGGATAATTATTATAAGCATAATTTTCGCGAGCGAAATTGCGGGCAACAGCTAGTTACTAATACACCTACTACTAATATACTTGTTACTCGTTCACGCAAAAACTACTGAATGTATTTTCATGAAATTTAGTACATAAGTAGACCATGCTCTGAAATAGGACATAGCAGAGTTATTATCTAAGAAAACGCGGGTAAAGCCGCGGGCGGAACTTATTTAAATACTAGTAAACTGGTCTAGAAACCTGTCTGCTGGTCTATTATGAACTCTTGATTCCAGCCAAGTTCCAGTGTAAACGTCAAATCCGTGTCACGAAGGCGGTCACGTGACACTTTTTAGGCAATCATACGCCGCTTAAAGCCCGAGAAATGAATTGCCTGGAACATGAATGGTTTTATAAAAGTTCATAATAGGCCCACTGTTTTTAAGTCACCCCGGAAATCTACAAGCAGAATACCAAATTGTTCACCAACTTAAAGCAGATGAATTGCATTTGAAATTATTAGAATGGGCTCTATTAATATAATTTTTCATTTCCTGAGTCAGGGGTTTTTTAATGTTACTTGTCAAAGAATTAATGAAGGACTCATTCTTAGACAAATTCCCATGTAGAAGTTATTATAAAAGGAAAGCTAAATAATTATAAGTTCCACACGCACACACGTGAAAATCGTAATTACATACATAATACGAATTTAATAAAAAAAAACAGGATTACTAATTCGTGGACTGGGCATAGGTAATATTCCAAATATTTTGTTGCTCTACAATTTAATTTTTCAGTTAGCAACTATCATGGTTACAAAAAATATTGCATTGAACTACTCTAAATGAAGTAATTTAAAATTTTCATTATTGTGTAAAATAATTATCACATTTACTACAACTGGTCTCATTAAATTTGCCAATTGCCTACTGAATTATCCACGACCACGGTCAACAAAATCAACATTGAATTCTGAGCACATAATGGAATTAAATGCCATTCAAAGAATCCATTTATTTACTATCGGTAATCAATATAATACTAAATAAATGTTACAGATATTGCGACCCGATTCATTTATTATATTTAGCCAAGGACTTAATTACTTAGTGTTGGAGATATTTTTCAACTGCTACACGAAATAACGCTGAAATATTTTTCTATGTTGAATTTATTAATTTCGTCCTATTATTCGGTAATGTGTTATGGTTGGTTGCCGTTGGTTGATCGTAAATTATCGTGCCATGGGTGGTGGTAACTACCATTTCGTCTACTCCTTTTTGCCACCAAACTCAAAACAACCTTCTATCTTTAATGACCTGTGTAGCGTAATAGTTATTACATGGTACATGCCGAACTGTTCAATTCCCAGCGAGGCAGCCTGAATGAAGAGTTTAAATGGGTGTGACTGTCCTTATCTCTATAATTATGTTGTAACCACCCATAACACAGGGAATCCTAGTGTGGGGCTGTGAGTGTGCAGCGTTTATTTTTATATTGTTTATTTATCTTTTATTATTAACATTTAAAATCAAAGTTGAATCCTACACTATATTGATCTCAAGTGAATCCTCTCAGTTATATAGATATTTACTCGTCGGCTACATGATACTCATTCAAATGTATTCAACCGTTATGATTCGATTAAACAATAATAACAAAACGGCTCTCTATTGTCGATGTGCGAAGGAATTACCCCTATTTTCAAATCTAGAAATAAAACGGAGCGTGAATAGAACCTTAACGCCGAGAAATAGATAACAACTATACTCATATTAGATCGGTCCCAGGTGACATATTTTCACTGTAATAGGGAAAGAAAATATTTTTATACGAGTGTATTGTGTTCAAGATAATGTTCAGTGATATATGAAAATATTTTAAACACATGATACATGGAAGCAATGATTGTATGCTTAAAAAGAGGCATAGAAGTGTTGATTCTAAAGTTCTCTTGGTGGTGACCCCTGTTTGCTCAACGAACTTCTATCTGTCACGTAAACGGTGATAACACATTCTAATTTAGAAACGGGGCTTGCCAAAAGCGATTCCAGCATGATTTGATTTTCGATTCAATCTTGCTTTTTATTAGTTTCTAATTTTGTTAATTTCGAGATGTCTGTTCTATGACATTATACTTCAATGTGTTATATTGCCTATAGTCTTCCTCGATAAATTGACTATCAAACACAAAAAGAATTTTTCAATTCGAACCTGAGATTAGCGCGTTCAACCAAACAAACTCTTTAGCTTTATAATATTAGTATAGATACGTCACGTTATTTTTTATTGTATTAATCCACTGATTTTCAAGAGTTATTATTTCTTAATCGAAAAGAATCTTAGAACTTAAATTTCACCCACTTTTAGATATCCAAAAAATTTGAACATGGTGAATGGCTTAAAAGTAAAACCATTTCACGCTTCGATACAAATCCGTTGAATTATTTTAGATATAAAAGCTAAGTTTAAAAACCTAAACCAAAATGAAGCACAATAACTGCTCCATATACTTGGACTAATAGACACCCGACGTTAGTGGAGGAACAGGGATTGATCGCATGGCGTTAATGAAATAGAAATAGCAGTTTGTCCAATATATTGGCAATGTCTTACTTCCTACTAATATTATTAATGTGAATGTTTGTGAAGATATTAGGGGGTTTTAATAGTACATTATGATACAAGTGTGGTATGTTGGTCATTACACTCGAGGTGATATTGCACAGCGCGAGCCGAAGGCGAGTGCTGCAAGAAAACCGAGAGTGTAATGACCAAACCTCACGTGTGTCATACGAAGTTTTTCAACGCACTTACGAGTAAAAAAACAAATTATTCGTACTCAAATAAACAATGCTCACAGACCAGACGGAAAGTTTGTTAAAAATGGCGCGCTCCGCGCTGATATTTTTTTTTCTGCGCGCGGCGTGTTAGCTATGCGCGCCCAGATTGGAGCGTAGGCACGAACAATTACGCTAAACAGCCAAAACGCAAAATGTAAAAAAATCTAATATTTATGTATTTATGAATTAGTTTCACGTTGAATTATTAATTAAAGTAAATAAATTGTTGAAAATTTATCATATTCAAGGTGGTACACTTCTTTTTTTTTACAAAAATAGTGTTATTTTTAGTCTTATGTTGAAACAAAACGTATTTAAGTCAAAACTTTTTTCCGAAATTTAAAAATAAAACTATAACCCGGCTAAGTAAAGAGCAAATAGAATGCATAAATAATATCTTTCAGCAAGGTACAAACTTCATTTGATGGAATATAAAATAAAACACTAGTGCGATCAAGAAAAAAAAGCACAAGTGTTTAATACCATGGTTTATGAGTGTAAAAGCCATGTGATAAAAATCAATTTATGAGCAAGGGTGTTGAAAAATATCTTAGCATATTTAGCTTAAATAAATTTCCCAGTAAACGTGAATATTGCGTAAAAAATTCTATGAATATTATTGATTATAATCATCTTTTCATATTCGGTGTAACTTCTTTGAACACGAGCAATCGAAAGCTAACCAACCTGAAGACTATCTAAGAAACAAGTTTATAAGTCTCTCAAAGCAAATGGCTACTGAGCCGTGAAGCCCGTTACTCTTTTTTTTTGCGAAGTCAGGTAAATAAATTGATTCACTTGACTTGGCAAGCTCTCGTAACCAAATTCATGTGAAGAACAGTTTTATAGGTACAACGTTTTTTGCTTGATATTAGGTCTTTACCTATGAAATTTAAGTATTAATTTAAGTACCTATGAAATTTAAGTATTTCGATTTAAGTATTGTTTTGTTGTACAGCGCCATCTCTGTAAAACTCTGTGAATCACTTCAAAAAAAGTGTCGTCATTCGTAAAAATCAAAAAGTGTCGTAATTTTCCGTCTAGCCCCCTTTCACAACGCGCGATAAGGAACTTCGTTCTAAAAATTTTTGGTAATTTTTCATTTTAGATAATCAAATTACTGGCCAAAATTAACTACACAATTTTGCCATTTTGATAGCAGTTTGATTATCCCTTTACTGTAGAACTCTGCCGGAAGGGAGGCGATGAAGTCAGTGCAAGCGTTTCGTACTGCCTCTCGGGTGTTAAACTTTTTCCCACTAAAAATTGTCAAAATTTTGAAAAAAGTAAAAATCGGTTGAGACAAGGTACGATGGGTGACGGAGAGTTTCCAGCTGTAACTCTGCGATGATCTGTCATGAAGTATGAGCTCGCGCGTTGTCGTGGAGAAGCAATGGGGAAGAGCGATTGACCAGTCTTGGTTGTTGAATTGCGAACTTCTCCATCATTGTTTGCAATTCTTGGCAATAGACATCTGACGTCATGGTTGTGCCATTCGGTAAAAAGCTGTGATGTATAAGTCCGGCACTGGTCCACCGGACAGTCACCATCATCTTCCTATGAGTCATCTTTTAACGTGATAACGTTTATAAAGACGATGAGCCTGAGAGGCATTCACGAAAACCGAGTAACGGCCGGAGTAACGTTACGGAAGCGCGCGCAGCATTAGAGAGAGAGGCACGCTAGACCGGCCGTCTCTCTCCCACTCAAGCGTAATCGGTCTGCTTGGAAGGTCACGAGCCACAACGCGCGCAAAGTATCGAGAAAGAGATACGCTGAATAATAATAAAACGAAATATATATCTGTAATTTAATATGTAAAATTGTAATTTTTATTTTATTTTACAATCTTTTGCAAAGAAATGATTTCACGTAGCTCGTACGTATTATTATTATATGAAAACGAAAATCTACAATAGCGTCATCTCTGTTTATAGGTATGAACTACTTGAAAGAACTTTACACAGTACATCGACTCGGACTTTAGTTGTAGTCAAGAAAATCACAGATGTCGCGCAGCTCCTGATATTTAAAACGATTTAAACCAAATTTTCAACTCAAATATGTTTAAAATCGTATAGTTAGTATGAAATTTAATATTATAATCTAGCTAGATACGCGGGTCGCGGTGGCGCGTCAAGCCATGTTCAAGCTGACACAACTGGCGAGTAGCACCGCGGCTCCGTGCGTAGGGCTTCCAT
This sequence comes from Thymelicus lineola, assembly GCA_963932265.1. Taxonomy (NCBI): domain Eukaryota; kingdom Metazoa; phylum Arthropoda; class Insecta; order Lepidoptera; family Hesperiidae; genus Thymelicus; species Thymelicus lineola. The sequence goes on from OZ010694.1 coordinate 12,477,775, forward strand.
TACGTTCTTACATTACATTATTTATATCATAAATTATTCTTCTACGAAATAGACGTTATCACGTAAAACCATTGTCCGTAAACCGACTTTACAGACAACAATTTTTTTTTAGCGCATTGATTAGGTGCTGTATCCGGGTCCACCCACTGAGACGAACGCTTACAAGAAGGTTGTCATACAAGACCCACTTTACATCGCAGGTAACAATTCGATTTAGAATTCCCTTGTTTCTATGCGGATTCAGTAGTGCTATGCATGCTTCGACGTGCAAGTCTCGCTGTTGGTCGCTTAGTTCGTGTGGCACCCACTTATCTATCTTTTTTATCTTTCCAATTTAACGCAAGTGCTTCAATGTTGTTTTGACACTAACTCTAAAGCCCGCAGCAAGCTCAGCTGTAGATTGAGTTGGATCCGCTTCAATTATCATCTTCAATTCGTTGTTCACAATGGTTACCGGTCGATCGCGAGATTCTTCAACTCAAAATTTCCAGATTTAAAACGATTGAACCAATAATGGATCTTGTTTATGATAGAAGTATTAGGTTATACGTCGTTAATGTTTCGTGTTGTTTGCGCAGCGGTATTTTCACGTAGGAACTCATATTCGAAAATTGCCCTTCGGAGCATAATGCACGAATTTTCAGTTTATACATGGCGCCAAAAACTACCACAATTTCATAAAAACAAAACACTATCTAAAAACAAATGACTGAATTTGAAATATTAAAATAACACGGCTTTCGAATAAAATTTATATGAATTTCGAATGCGCGTCAATCCACAGATAATTAAATCTAAAAAAGCTGGTTACATTATAAAATCTCTAATTTCATAGATAAAGACCTAATAGGTATAAACAAAAAACGTTGTACCTATAAAACCTATTAGTAACAATTGCATATTCTGCTTCAGAGTTAACCTTATACGAAAATACAATTTAGTAGTCGCATGAGAAAACCTTTAAGTGTAATATAATTAATAAATTTCTAAATTTCTAAAGAAATAAATACAAATAATGAGTGTAACTCAGCGGACATGAGAAAAAGGTGGCCTTATCGCTCGATAGCGATCTGTTCCAAGCAATCTTTTGTAAAGGAAATAAGAACATTAATAAAAAGATGGGATAGGGGACAAAAAATATCTAATGTGTTTTTCTTTTCAACATCGTAACAATATATTTAGTTTAGTGTAATTACTTTCAAGTACGAAATAGTACTCAATAATAAAATATCAATTCCAAAAGTTACTAAAATTAATATTATACTAGAATTATGCGCATCAGACAAATATCTACTGAATAAATGATTTTCAATTTGAATTTAGATTCGTTATCTTTCATCTGCCCCAGTCGAATGCAAATGGCATTAAAATCGAGACATTTATATCCACGATACTTTTTTGTAGGCTAAGCTGAGATTTGTTGGTTATTGCCAGGTTTTGTTCCTTAGCCGCAATATTTTATTTTCTAAGGCTAGAAATGATAAGAGCAGAGCAGCCATGCGGATTGACTGTCTTGGTCAGGCAGGCCTGATTTGGTGAGTCAGGCTTCGGTTTGGTAGGTAACACCAAATCATCAATGCGTTGCCGATCAAGAAAGAAGAGAAAAAAATCCGAACAAGCAAGAAACCACCAAGTCCTTTCAGTGGCGCGGGCGGTACAACCATACAATCCGGAAATCCCAGCTTACTATCATTGCTTTACTATCATCACTCTGCAGCTGTTAACACTCATACTATTTGTTGGGAAATATTATACGTATGGAACGGATTGTTCTGTATTGTCGGGACAAAGATCCTGAGATCCTGGGTTGCTCGACACAACTGGGCTTGCCTTGTTCTGACGGCCTAGTCACGCCACAGTCGTTTGGCTGCTGATTAAAAAAAGAGGGCGGTAGAGGCAGGTTTCACGGAAAGATAATAATACCAATATCAATAGGTACTAATAGTGGGCATAGATTCTAATATTGCACCACTAACTTTCAAATTTATATATGTGCGTAAGAAATTAATTGTCTCTTCATTCGATGAAGGAAATCATCGTGATGATGATGAAACACGAATTAAAAGTTCCCAAGTATGAAGTAAGTAAAGCTAAAGTCACTTTTCCATAAAAAGTAACTTCTACCACTTTACTTATTTATGTCACCTGCTTGCTTTCATTCGTAAATGTAACAAAAGTAAGATAAAGTTTGAATATAAGCACGATAAAATCTGAATATGAATAACCCGGCGTATAGCAAATCTTACCTTATGAAGGGATAGATTTCCCAGTTGTATTCGGAGGATTGTGTCGTGCCATTTTCACGGTTTCAGGGACAAGGTTCATACGACTCATAACCGAAAAGGTAAGATATCTTTTTTTTTTTTTTTTTTTTTTTTTATGCTTTGAGCAGGCAAACGAGCAGACGGGTCACCTGATGGTAAGTGATCACCGCCGCCCATGGACATTAGCAACACCAGGGGCGTCACCAACGCGTTGCCGGCCAAGAAGATGACGATAGACCCGCTTCTTGAAGGACCCCATGTCATAGCTTAGAGGGAACACCGATGCAGGTAGTTTGTTCCACAGTTTACACGTGCGAGGTAGAAAATGACGTGAGAACCGGACTGTGGACGAACGCCAGGTATCCAGATAGTGTTGATGGAACCTGGTACGTACTGTGCGGTGACGAAAATTAACTGCAGGTAGTAACCCAAACAGTTCTTCAGAACATTCCCCATTATACAGACGGTAGAATACGCAGAGAGAACCTACATCTCTTCTCAACTCAAGCGATTCTAATTCGTCTGTAAGCTTGGGATCGTCGACAAGACGAATGGCTCGCCGTTGAATTCGATTGAATGGATCCACTTGGCCAGCTGGGGCTCCGGCCCAAAGATGGGAGCAGTACTCCATGTGTGGTCGAATTTGCGCCTTATAGAGCATCAACCTGTGCTTAGGCGTGAAGTACTGCTTAGCTCTATAGAGCACTCCCAATTTCTTTGCGGCTAGTTTGGCCTTACTAACCAAGTGGTCCCGAAACTGAACTTCATTCGAAATGTCGAGACCAAGGATCCCAATGCTTTTAGAGATGTTAAGAGGAATGTTCTGGAAATGTGGTGCTATGACAAACGGGGTTTTTTTAGCGGTTAACGCGCAAACTTGTGTCTTCTCGGGGTTGAAATGGACTAAATTTAGTCTGCCCCATTCCGAGACCCGCTCCAGAGATGTCTCGACTTCAGACACAAGTTTTATCCTCTTCTCCTCAATCTGCACCCGAGAAAGATTTGCTCGGCCTGTGTAACGGGCGTCACCGGTACTGTCATCAGCATAGCAATGAATATCGCCGATGTCCAGCATATCATTGATATGCATGATGAACAGTGTGGGTGAAAGTACAGAGCCTTGTGGGACTCCAGCATTTATGGGCTTCGTATCCGAGCATGTTCCGTCAACGACGACCTTGATGCTCCGCTCCGATAAAAAACTGGCAATCCATTTGCACAATTTCTCGGGTACTCCGTAGGAAGGCAGCTTAGACAGTAATGCCTTATGCCACACCCTATCGAAGGCCTTTGCAACATCCAGACTTACAGCCAATGCTTCTCCCTTGCTCTCGATTGCTTCTGCCCAGCAATGAGTAAGGTATACTAAAAGATCGCCAGCTGATCTGCCGTGGCGTTAAATTTAAATTAAATGTTGTAGGTAACCGTTAGTTAGGGTTGTAATAGTTATAGCGGATTTTGAAAAAGCAAAGCAACAACCCATGATTGTCCCACTGCTGGGCTCGGGGTCTCCTCTCACAATGTGAGGGGTACAGGCCATAATCTACCGCGCTGTCCACGTGCGGATTGGTAGACTTCACACACCTTTGAGAACGATGTTTTCCTTCACCGAAGCAAGTGATAATTAACTTGTACTAAGCACATAATATTTGAGAATTAGAGGTGCGTGCCAGGATTTGAACTCGGGCCCCTTTGTTCGGGAGACCGACGTTCTAACCGCTAGGCTATCGCTGCTGTACTTATTTTGAAAAGTATCTTATTAAAACCCAATTAATGGTAATTAACCACTTATGTGTAATTAAAGTAAGATATTAACAATATTTGAAAGTATTTAAGTTTCACAGGGCTGCTTGGGAAAAAACAAACAAGATTCAACCAATCGAGGTTGAAGAATGGGTCACTACTGTTAATCCTTCTATGGTGTAGTTGTTCATTATTACTTTTAACAACGTGCTAAACTACTGGGCTTGTTTTTTCTTTTTAGTTTATTTTACGCAGTCAGTTTTTTTTTTGTTTTTTTTAATATATCATTTTTTTAATTTTTTTTTTTAAATATCATTGATTTTTTTTGCATTTAAACAGAATTGACCTAAAAGTTCAGCGACCTTCAAAAGGCAACAATTTATGAAAAAAGAAAAGCGGAAAAGGCAACACTTTGTGAATAATGAAATGCATTATTATATTATGTATAATAATAAAAATAAAATTACTTGGAAAATGTATTTTACAGTCTAAAAGACCGGTCTGAAGGTCGAACCTCAGCAGTTTTACACATGTCTACACCACACAAGAAACTCATCCGTACTTTTCCAATATCTCAAGTCTACCACGTGCTAGCTCCAATCCCAATATTTTATCACATATTGCTAACTCAGTCGTGAAGTGGGACTATTGATTTCGTTTCTTATACACTTCCTTATTCGGTCTATCAAGCATACAATATTGTAAGTTACTCTTGAATCAATTCATCATCAATGACCCGTGTGGCGCAATGGTTATCATGCCGGATCGCTCATCGCCGTGTCAAGGGTCCTCAATTCCCAGCGAGGCGGAATTTTAATTTCTATTTTTCCGGGTGTATATTCTTGTCTTTGTGTGTTGTCCATGGCACTCTTGACACAGGGAATCTTAGTATGGGGATATGAGTGTGTGGCGTTTTATTTATTTATTTATTTATTTATTTTCAAGGATCAACAAACAGTTGCACAAAACAAATTATTTGACTAATAATAAGTAGCATGCATGTAAATAATTGTGAAATCAACACCGTTGACCACATATTACTAAAAGTGGTGGGAGTAGATATGTAGGTAATACAATAACACAGTATAATGCAAACGTGATTTTAAAGGTTATACAATGACATGACAAGTAACTATAGAATGAAGTATGAATTTTAAGATGAGTCTTGTAGCAATTTCAAGGTAGCTTGTTTAAACTTATGTTTAGACAGATGAAACATTTTTTATCTTATTTTTGACACTTAGGTATTAACTATTTTAGTAACTAGTAGTTTTCACTGAACGATGCTGCATAGATTACACATCAACATAATCGCAACCCACTATCCCACAACAAGGCTCGGGGTACAGCCCATAGACTACAACACTGGCAAAGTGCGTATTGCCATTATTTGCACGTTTAACACACCTTTGCGAACATTATGGTGAACTCGTAAATGCATAGATTTACTCATTGTGTTTCAGTTCACCAAAGTAAGTGATTATATTTATAATTTGCACATACCTACATATCTTGGAAAATTACAGGTACGTGCAGTCGAACACAGACTACAATATGGTGGGCAATTAAAACCCTTGTACAACATATAAAATTAAATGCCATTATTTATTTACTTAAACAAGAATTGGCATGACTGGTAAAGTAAATGCCGTGTTAAAATGTAAACCGGCGTATATTGAAGTATAATGCTAAAGATGCAAACAAGCCTTAAATATAAACTTAATTAAACGTAACTTTAACATGCTCCTAAAGAATATAATAAGGTTGAGATGACGACGCAAAGATACTCGTAGGATGTTGTAACTCATACTGAATTAGCATTTAGTGCTTCCTACGCGAAGTTGGATCTAGGTTAACTTTGTAGGTCTTCTCACAAAATTTCAAATTAAAATCTTTTATGAGATGAACCGAAGAAAGGAACACCTACTGAGAGTATTTCTCTCTATAAAGAGGTAATTGTGATGTAAAATTTTTGGGAAACTCATTTTATTTTTGTATTAACTATACGTAATATTATAAAATTTTACATAACTGGCTTCGTATATTCTCTTTATTTTTTCAAAGCTCTTTCAGATCCATAGTAAATAAAACCCAATTTAACGTAATTTTCTTTAGTAAAGTATTGCCTATATAAAATTACATGCCACGAAGACCACGATTATATAAGATAAGTTAAAAAATGTTCTTAAAGGTGTTTGAACTTGGCCAGAGTGATGCATTACCCTGGCCTGTACCCCTCACATTGTGAGAGGAGACTCATGTCCTTAATTAGTATGACAATTAATAACAACAAAAACAATATTTTGAATTGGACATTAAATAACCAATATACATTTATAAATCCCATCTGCTCTTTAAATTTCAATAAAAGGTCAAAACATTTACATTTTGGCGACCTCAGGTAATTTAAAATTTTACCGAATCCTTAGGGCACAGCCATGAAAAATTCAAATCGGCTTACGGATTAAAATGAGCACACATCCTAGCGTGTTAAACGAAATGCTCTCGTGACGTCAGAACTGTGACGTTCCGACACATACTCATACATACATCATGTCACAAATTAAGTGACAAGTCCGTGGGCTTGGACGTTTGTTTTATTATAACATGAGAATCCTATTTTGGAGATTAAAATGTGAGTTATAAGGTGAGCTTAATTTTGGGTTTTGGACTCGTTCTTTTCATTTGTATTGGGTTTTTTATTTTAAAACACACAATTACGGCTAGTTTCAGCTACAACGGAACCCGATCGTGCTTACAGGACTTCTGTATTATTATTTCTGCAGTAGCACATTTATATACGTCATGTATGGTGCTATTCACATATGTCAAAAATGATAATACTTTTCATAGATTGTCAATACACCTCATGATAAATGAGAATTGAGTTGAAATGTGTTAACACCTATCCATTTTAATATGTATATCGTTAATTAATTGAATCATGATGCCTAGTTAGTTACAGTTATTGATATCGATCTCTCCACAAAATAATCTTACCTACTGAATACCTTATTTTAGCTTTAAAAAAATCCTAGTAAACGTGAATATTGCGTAAAAAATACTATGAATATTATTGATTATAATCATCTTTTGATATTCGTTGTAACTTCTTTGAACACGAGCAATCGAAAGCTAACCAACCTGAAGACTATCTAAGAAACAAGTTTATAAGTCTCTCAAAGCAAATGGCTACTGAGCCGTGAAGCCCGTTACTCTTCTTTTTTGCGAAGTCAGGTTAATAAATTGATTCACTTGACTTGGCAAGCTCTCGTAACCAAATTCATGTGAAGAACAGTTTCATAGGTACAACGTTTTTCGTTTGATATTTAGGTCTTTACCTATGAAATTGGAGATTTGTAGGAAAATTTTAAAATATAAAAATTTTGGTATTTTCTTTATTTTAGATAATCAAAATACTGGCCAAAATTAACTACACAATTTTGCCATTTTGATAGCAGTTTGATTATCCCTTTACTGTAGACCCCTACCGGATGGGGGGCGATGAAGTCAGTGCAAGCGCAGTACGCCTCTCGGGTGTTAAACTTTTTCCACTAAAAATTGTCAAAATTTTGAAAAAAGTAAAAATCGGTTCGAGCAAGGTACGATGGGTGACGGAGAGTTTCCAGCTGTAACTCTGCGATGATCTGTCATGAAGTATGAGCTCGCGCGTTGTCGTAGATAAACAATGGGGAAGAGCGATTGACCAGTCTTGGTTGTTGAATTGCGAACTTCTCCATCATTGTTTGCAATTCTTGACATCTGACGTCATGGTTGTGCCATTTGGTAAAAGCTGTGATGTACAAGTACGGCACTGGTCCACCGGACAGTCACCATCATCTTTCTATGAGTAATCTTTTTTTAACGCACTGATTAGGTGCTGTACCCGGGTCCACCCAATAGAACAAACGCTTACAAAATGGTTGTCGTACAAGACCCAATTTACATCGCAGATAACAATTCGATTTAGAATTCCCTTGTTTCTATGCGGATTCAGTAGTGCTATGCCTCAGATTAAAGAAATAAAATTAATCTGAGTGCTATGCATGCTTCGACGTGCAAGTCTCGCTGTTGGTCGCTTAGCTCGTGTGGCACCCACTTATCTATCTTTTTTATCTTTCCGATTTGACTCAAGTGCTTCAGTGTTGTTTTGACACTAACTCTAAAGCCCGCAGCGAGCTCAGCTGTAGATTGAGTTGGACCCGCTTCCATTATCACCTTCAGTTCGTTGTTCGCAATGGTTACCGGTCGATCGCGAGGTTCTTCAACTCAAAATTTCCAGATTTAAAACAAAGATTAAACCAATAATGGATCTTGTATATGAAAGAAGTATTAGGCCCGTATAGGTACGTCGTTAATGTTTCGTGTTGTTTGCGCAGCGGTATTTTCACGTAGAAACTCATATTCGAAAATTGTAAGAATTTTCAGTTTATACATGGCGCTAAAAACTACCACAATTTCATAAAAACAAAACACTATCTAAAAACAAATGACTGAATTTGAAATATTAAAATAACACGGCTTTCGAATAAAATTTATATGAATTTCGAATTGCGCGTCAATCCACAGATAATTAAATCTAAAAATGCTGGTTACATTATAAAATCTCTAATTTCATAGATAAAGACCTACTCGTAATAGGTATAAACAAAAAACGTTGTACCGATAAAACCTATTAGTAACAATTGCATATTCTGCTTCAGAGTTAACCTTATACGAAAATACAATTTAGTAGTCGCACGAGAAAACCTTTAAGTGTAATAAAATTACTAAATTTCTAAAGAAATAAATACAAATAATGAGTGTAACTCAGTGGACATGAGAAAAAGGTGGCCTTATCGCTCGATAGCGATCTGTTCCAAGCAATCTTTTGTAACGGAAATAAGAACATTAATAAAAAGATGGGATAGGGGACAAAAAATATCTAATGTGTTTTTCTTTTCAACATCGTAACAATATATTTAGTTTAGTGTAATTACTTTCAAGTACGAAATAGTACTCAATAATAAAATATCAATTCCAAAAGTTACTAGAATTAATATTATAATACTTATGCGCATCAGACAAATATCTACTGAATAAATGATTTTCAATTTGAATTTAGATTCGTTATCTCTCATCTGCCCCAGTCGAATGCAAATGGCATTAAAATCGAGACATTTATATCCACGAAACTTGTTTGTAGGCTAAGCTGAGATTTGTTGGTTATTGCCAGGTTTAGTTCCTTAGCCCCAATATTTTATTTTCTAAGGCTAGAAATGATAAGAGCAGAAGTAGCCATGCGGATTGACTGACTTGGTCAGGCAGGCCTGATTTGGTGAGTCAGGCTTCGGTTTGGTAGGTAACACCACATCATCAATGCGTTGTCGATCAAGAAAGAACAGAAAAAAATTCCGAACAAGCAAGAAACCACCAAGTCCTTTCAGTGGCGGTACAACCATGCAAACCGAAAAGCCCAGCTTACTATCATTGCTTTACTGTCATCATTCTGCAGCTGTTAACACTCATATTATTTGTTGGTAAATATTATACGTATGGCACGGAGTGTTCTGTGTTGTCGGGACAAAGATCCTGAGATCCTGGGTTGCACGACACAACTGGGCTTGCCTTCTTCTGACGGCCTAGTCACGCCACTGAGTCGTTTGGCTGCTGATTGAAAAAAGAGGGCGGTAGAGGCAGGTTTCACGGAAAGATAATAATACCAGTATCAATACTAATAGTGGGGTTAGATTCTAATATTACACCTCTAACTTTCAAAGTTAGATATGTGCGTGAGAAATTAAAGGCAGGTTTCACGGAAAGATAATAATACCAGTATCAATACTACTAGTGAGTTTAGATTCTAATATTGCACCTCTAACTTTCAAAGTTAGATATGTGCGTAAGAAATTAATTGTCTCTTCATTCGATGAAGGAAATCATCGTGATGATGACGAAACACGCATTTAAAAGTTCCCAAGTATGAAGTAAGTAAAGCTAAAATCACTTTTCCATAAAAAGTAACTTCTACCACTTTACTTATGTGTATTTATGTCACCTGCTTGCTTTCATTCGTAAATGTAACAAAAGTAAGATAAAGTTTGAATATAAGCACGATAAAATCTGAATATGAATAACCCGGCGTATAGCAAATCTTACCTTATGAAGGGATAGATTTCCCAGTTGTATTCGGAGGATTGTGTCGTGCCATTTTCACGGTTTTAGGGACAAGGTTCATAACTTCATACGGCTCATAACCGAAAAGGTAAGATATCTTAAATTTAAATTAAATGTTGTAGGTAACCGTTAGTTAGGGGTGTAATAATTACGGCGGATTTAATTAAAGTATATTAACAATATTTGAAAGGGAAAAAACAAACAAGATTCGATTGGTTGAAGAATGGGTCCCGACTGTTAATCCTTCTATGGTGTAGTTGTTCATTATTACTTTTAACAACGTGCTAAACTACTGGGCTTGTTTTTTCTTTTTAGTTTATTTTACGCAGTCAGTTTTTTTGGTTTTTTTTAATAAATAAATGTTATTATACTTTATAAAAATATCATTGATTTTTTTGCATTTAAACAGAATTGACCTAAAAGTTCAGCGACCTTCAAAAGGCAACAATTTATGAAAAAAGAAAAGCGGAAAAGGCAACACTTTGTAAATAATGAAATGCATTATTATATGTATAATAATAAAAATAACATTACTTAGAAAATGTATTTTACAGTCTAAAATACTGGTCTGAAGGTCGAACCTCAGCAGTTTTAGTTTTTACACATGTCTACACCACACAAGAAACTCATCCGTACTTTTCCAATATCTCAAGTCTACCACGTGCTGGCTCCAATCCCAATATTTAATCACATATTGCTAACTCAGTCGTGAAGTGGGACTATTGATTTCGTTTCTTATACACTTCCTTATTCGGTCTATCAGGCATAAAGTATTGTAAGTAACTCTTGAATCAATTCATCATCAATGAACCGTGTGGCGCAATGGTTATCATGCCGGATCGCTCATCGCCGTGCCAAGGGTCCTCAATTCCCAGCGAGGCGGAATTTGAATTTATATTTTACCGGGTGTATATTCTTGTCTTTGTGTATTGTCCATGGCACCCTTGACACAGGTAATCTTAGTATAGGGATATGAGCGTGTGGCGTTTGTATCTTATTTTTGACACTTAGGTATTAACTATTTTAGTAACTAGTAGTTTTCACTGAACGATGCTGCATAGATTACACATCAACATAATCGCAACCCACTATTCCACAACAAGGCTCGGGGTACAGCCCATAGACTACAACACTGGCAAAGTGCGGATTGCCACTATTTGCACGCTTAACACACCTTTGAGAACATTATGGTGAATTAGTAAGTGCATAGATTTACTCTTTGTGTTTCAGTTCACCGAAGTAAGTGATTATATTTCTAATTTGCACATACCTACCTATATCTTGGAAAATTACAGGTACGTGCAGTCGAACACAGGCTACAATATGATGGACAATTAAACCCCTTGTATAAACATATAAAAATTAAAATGCCATTATTTATTTACTTAAACAAGAATTGGCATGACTGGTAAAGTAAATGCCGTGTTAAAATGTAAACCGGCGTATATTGAAGTATAATGCTAAAGATGCAAACAAGCCTTAAATATAAACTTAATTAGACGTAACTTTAACATGCTCCTAAAGAATATAATAAGGTTGAGATGACGACGCAAAGATACTCGTAGGATGTTGTAACTCATACTGAATTAGCATTTAGTGCTTCCTACGCGAAGTTGGATCTAGGTTAACTTTGTAGGTCTTCTCACAAAATTTCAAATTAAAATCTTTTATGAGATGAACCGAAGAAAGGAACACCTACTGTGAGTATTTCTCTGTATAGAGAGGTAATTGTGATGTAAAATTTTTGGGAAACTCATTTTATTTTTGTATTAACTATACGTAATATTATAAAATTTTACATAACTGGCTTCGTATATTCTCTTTATTTTTTCAAAGCTCTTTCAGATCCATAGTAAATAAAACCCAATTTAACGTAATTTTCTTTAGTAAAGTATTGCCTATATAAAATTACATGCCACGAAGACCACGATTATATAAGATAAGTTAAAAAATGTTCTTAAAGGTGTTTGAACTTGGCCAGAGTGATGCATTACCCTGGCCTGTACCCCTCACATTGTGAGAGGAGACTCATGTCCTTAATTAGTATGACAATTAATAACAACAAAAACAATATTTTGAATTGGACATTAAATAACCAATATACATTTATAAATCCCATCTGCTCTTTAAATTTCAATAAAAGGTTAAAACATTTACATTTTGGCGACCGCAGGTAATTTAAAATTTTACCGAATCCTTAGGGCACAGCCATGAAAAATTCAAATCGGCTTACGGATTAAAATGAGCACACATCCTAGCGTGTTAAACGAAATGCTCTCGTGACGTCAAAACTGTGACGGTCCGACACATACTCATACATACATCATGTCACAAATTAAGTGACAAGTCCGTGGGCTTGGACGTTTGTTTTATTATAACATGAGAATCCTATTTTGGAGATTATAATGTGAGTTATAAGGTAAGCTTTATTTTGGGGTTTGGACTCGTTATTTTCATTTGTATTGGGTTTTTTATTTTAAAACACACAATTACGGCTAGTTTCAGCTACAACGGAACCCGATCGTGCTTACAGGACTTCTGTATTATTATTTCTGCAGTAGCACATTTATATACGTCATGTATGGTGCTATTCACATATGTCAAAAGTGATAATACTTTTCATAGATTGTCATTATACCTCATGATAAATGAGAATTGAGTTGAAATGTGTTAGTCCTATCCATTTTAATACATCGTTAATAAATTGAATCATGATGCCTAGTTAGTTACAGTTATTGATATCGATCTCTCCACAAAATAACCTTACCTGCTGAATACCTTAGGGGCCGTCCATTAATCACGTGATCTTTTTTTAGCATTTTTTAACCCTCCCCCTCCCCCTTGGTGATATGTAGTGAGGTTTAAGACTAAACCAACATCACGTGTATTTTTCCTTTCTTATAATCTTCAAAAAGGTTTATACAGATCACCTACTTTCGACATTGTTTTAATCCAAAACATGCCGAGCCGGGCAGTCGGTGGCGGCGCGTGAGGCCTTCGTTCGTTGCCTGGCAACGGCAAGTCAAAGTCACACTACACGCTGCTTTTCTATTTAAAAATCGCGCGTTTGACGAAAAAATAAATACACGTGATATCTTACTACACCCCCCCCCTCCCCCTTCGTGATATTTTCGTGATTTTTGTCAAACCCCTCCCCCCCCTTTCAAGCCTCACGTGATTAATGGACGGCCCCTTATCTGCTGAAGCAACCGGCGGCGAAAAACCAGTCTATGTTTAGTCTAGTCTAGCCGTTGTTACTTAAAACTAATTAGTGTGGAATGGACCCAAACTAAAGCATTTGTAATCGAACAGTCATATGTATTTGTGCAGTCATCTGGGTGCGGAAATATTCCACAGGACCTTTAACAGGTGACCTATTTTCGCACACATTCGAGTTTTGTCGACAGACGTTTTACAAATTTTTTGCTGATAAGTCTTTGTGACTTTTGTCTCCTCTTTCCACTCTCTCTTCTTTCTTGTGTTATTTGGCTCCTGTCATCGTGTAATTTTTGGGAATCCAAATGTGGCGATTCCCTTTATTTTTTCCTTGGTAATTAAAAGGCCGATATTGTACGCGCCGGTAATAAGTTACAATGCTGGCTTAGCGTCTGTCTGTTTGCTTTTTACATAAAAATACCAATCAAAGCAATAATAAACTAATTCATTTGGGTTTTGATCGATTAATCGTAACATGGTATGTTAAGACACAATTTATCACAAAACGACTTCACATAACGCAAACGTAACAAATAATTCGATATAAGATGAACGCTAAACATTGTAAGAAAGGGCGAAAATAGGGCCTCAGTTCATCCGAGCAGAAATCCAATTAAATACTCGTATATACTTGACAAAGCTACTAAGATTGTAACTGGATTTTTCAAGAATAGTTCAACAAATGTTTTGCGATTTTTGAAAGTCAACCTTATTAAAACAAATATGATAATTATTCTTAATTCGTATTCAAATGGGATTGATTGCGAGGCAGATTTAGGTTTGGTATATAAGATCCAACTATAAACGTAAACAAATAACGTATCCAAATATAAACGTTGTCCTTCTGAAAGGAACTTAGAACTCTATAAACAGTTACGCAACCGGTGTAATCGTATGTGTAGAGATGCAAAGAGACGCCACTTCCATGATTCTCTAGTCAATCGTAACTCCGCCGAGGTCTGGAGATTTCTAAGGTCAGTTGGAATAGGTAAAACTGACACAGTGGTTGGTTATGGCATCGATTTAAATAGTTTAAACAATCACTTTTCTTCGTCTCCGAATTGTTTAAATCGCATGACCAAACACAACACACTACAAATGCTACAAAATCTAGCGAGACCATCTTGTTGTCCATTTGACCTGGCGGTAGTTGCGACAGAAGACGTAAAAAAATCCATAATGTCTATCTCTTCGACTGCGGTTGGAAATGACAATTTGTGCTCGAAAATGATCTTGTTAATTCTCCCTGCCATCCTTACTATTCTTACACATATTTTAAATTTTTCACTATCAACCTGTACATTTCCTTCAGCTTGGAAACGTGCACACATTATCCCGCTACCGAAAATTCCAAAACCTACTCTAGTAACTGATTTCCGTCCTATCTCTATATTACCCTTTCTGTCTAAAGTTCTCGAGCACATTGTCCATAAGCAACTTTCTTTATATCTTCTTAACAATTCACTCCTTAGCTCGCATCAGTCTGGTTTCCGACCCGGTCATAGCACAGTAACTGCACTGTTGAACGTCACAGAGGATATCCGATTCGCAATTGAAAATAAATGTCTAACTGTACTTGTGCTGTTAGATTTCAGCAGTGCATTTACTTCCGTAGATTTCGATATCCTTATTGGGATTCTTAAGTCCATTAACGTCTCGCCTTCTGCCATTCATTGGTTTGATTCCTATCTTCGAGGTCGCTCGCAACGGATCAGCCATGATGACTCTTTTTCTGAATGGTGTGATCTCTCTACAGGCGTGCCTCAGGGTGGCGTTCTCTCTCCTTTACTCTTCTCTGTTTTCATTAACTCCGTTACTAAAGTCATTAAATCCAGCTTCCATCTCTATGCAGACGATTTACAGGTATACCGTCATTTCTCTTTGACCGAAGCTAGAGCTGCCATTAATATAATTAATGATGATTTAAACCAAATTAGTGATTGGGCGAAATCTTTTGGAATCTTACTGAACCCTAATAAATCGCAAGCCATAATCATCGGAAGTAAATACATTCGGAGCCGATTAGACATTCAAAGCCTACCAGCACTATATGTGGACAATGTACCGATTACTTATTCTGATACGGCTAAAAACCTTGGCGTTATCTTTGACTCAAATCTCTCCTGGAGCACTCATGTCAATGAAGTAAGTCGCAAGATTCATTTCACACTGCATTCGCTAAAATGTCTCCAACATTTTTTGCCCTTTAAAACTAAAATCTCCTTGTCACAGACGTTAATTCATCCTATTTTAGATTACGCCGATGCATGCTATTTAGATGCCAATGAGGAGCTCTTAAATAAACTTGAGCGCTTGCAAAATCTTTGTATTAGATTTATCTTTGGTTTACGAAAATATGATCGTGTCTCCCACTTTCGCAAGCATCTCAAGTGGCTCCCAATCCGCTTTCGCAGGAATACTAGGGTTCTTTGTCTCCTTTACAAAATCCTACATGATCCAAAATTACCCACTTACCTGCGGAATCGCTTTACCTACGCACGTCCCTCTTTTGTACCTTGCAGAACTCACCGCAAATCTCTCCTCCAGTTTCCACAACATAAAACCGCTTCCTATTCCCATTCCTTCTCAGTTCATGCAGTAAGACTTTGGAACTCACTACCGTTCCATATTCGAGAGAGTAAGACAATAGCTACATTTAAGTCTAAAGTAAAAAACTATTACCTTTCGCTTTCCTAAGTTGTTATATATGTATTAATACTCTTTCTTTTTCTTCCTATATTGTACATATTATAAATCTATTATCGTCATATTCTTAACTATGTCTAACCTTAGTACAATAATTATATATGTATATTATGGTATATCATTATTTATGTAAGTATAAGTATTAGATAAATATGTATATATATATATATATATATATATTATATGTATTATTATATGTATGTATAGTATGTGTATTTGAATATATGTAAGTATATGTATAATACTTTATTCCATTTTTTATGTGCACGCTAAATTTGCCTCTCGTATAAAATTTCAACTACCAGGTCTGCTGGAAGAAATTTCATTTTGAAATAAGCAGTGCCTATGTACTATAGATTAATATGACGTTTTAATTTAAGTTTATTCGTGTACATAAAATTTTAAATAAATAAATAATAATAAATAACATAAAAAGTCTTCTATGTTTTCTAAATCGAAGATAAATAGCCAGTTTATAAAAGCGAATAAACCATGCAATGATTTTAGAAAAAACGTTAGTTACTAGAATACATTTTCCAAAAGTACATAACCGTTATTAGTACAAACACAGTATCGCTTCACAAAATCTGTAGAGGAAATTCCACCTCTGTGACCCTCTCGAACAAACTGCACCTTTGTTCCTTCACCCTGAGTCAGATACTATTTCACTGTACAGATTTTATTTCACTCTTTCGAGGTAGGTATAATCTGTTCAAAATTGAAATTCTTTCATGAAGAGTATTAGAAGTGTAATCATATCAATTATGTTACAAGTCATAAGTCATAAGTCATAAGTACTTTAATGCATCATGCTACAATAGATAGGTCTTAAATATTTATATATAGTGAGCATGAACCCTGCTAGGGCGTGGCATATTAACAATTTAACAATATTCTATGTCATTTTTACAATATTCTTATTATTTAATTATTAATTATTTCAATAAAATAGTAACAATTATTATTAATTTAAAAATCATACAATTTTAATACAATATAATTTTATAGTTATTTGTCATAATAATTTTACACGTAAATAGGTATATTTATAATATGTCAGTTCATGAATTCTTTTAAGGTATAATAGCATTTATTGATTAGGAAGATTTTTAGATTATCTATAAATTTTGTCAAGGATTCTATCTGTTGAATCTCTTTCGGTATTTTATTATATATCTTAACACACATTGAATATGGACGAGCTGTGTAATGTTAAATTGGATCTCGGCAAGTATGTAATTATTTTATTGAATTTGCTTTTCTGCTTTTGTTGCATTCAATTGTTCTTTTTTATTTCTTTATTATAAAATTTACTTGTATATATCTACTAGTAAGTCCTCGTACTACGTATAACTTACTACTTATAGTACTGTCGTCTATGTTTTTTGTATGGATTGAGGGTTGCTATTTACATCCATAACTTTATATGATGTTGTAGGAAAAATGGGATGTCAGAGACTTCGCCAAATCCATA